>CAXKVY010000781.1:0-229018 GCA_964058915.1 Tetropium fuscum | reverse complement strand
ACTTAAAAACTTTTAAATGATACCACCTATCAAATAAAAAATAGTTGCCATTATTGCACCAAAGGAAAAAAAGTTATGAACGGATATTATAGCTCTACATCAATTTTCTAGGAGCTTTTAAAAAACACTCGGTATATCACCAAAATGTGTCAATGGAGATCAAAAGTCCACACCCCAAAAATAATCAAAATCGATTAATACCTATTCCAGTTATTAACAAAATTAAATTTTATATTAGAAACTTTGAGGCCATCTAGCGGCCAAACGAAGCGATTTAGGATACCGGTGAATTTGTCTTATTCTGTCTATTTTGAGTCAAGGAATCTGTAGTCTTTCGTTGTACACGTTATTACGGAACACCGTATATAGAAAATATGGTTTGATTCCGCCTATATATGATAGAATAGAATATGTAGATGTTTACTTACTTTAATTGATGCTTATTGTCTGAAAACCTTATTGTTATGGGCGCCAGTTCACAGTATTCATGAACACTTGTAAAGTTACTAATTATAAATATTTGTTCTCATTTGTTTTGATTTTATTTATTTTGACAATTGAAATTTTATTGATTTTGAACATTTTTGTTTTATTAAAGAGCATGAAATTCTTTCCTTATAGATAGAGTTCAAAGTTAGATTAGTTACCAGCAAATGAATTTAAAATATGGAAGTATTATTAATATTGGCAACTTCTTTTCTGCAAGTATCTTATAACCTGATTTTGTCTATCAGTGAAATATTATTATTAAGAGGAAAATATTATTTTGTATAGATGTGCTAACATTTGAAGGAGAAGATATATAAATTAATTTTATAAATTATGAAGCCATACTAACCTACGACACCTATTAATCTTAGACTATAAAAAATAAATGAATATATATAGGACATTCAGAGTCCTAATAAATACATGAAACAAGAAATGGAAATTTTATGCATACATATACAATAACAAGCATATACAGTCAGCAAAGGATGTAAAAATATAGTTTTGTTGCTTATTATCTTCTGATCATCAAAGTTAATTCAACGTAAACAAACCTCTGAACAAAAAACACCCGCACTACACTGCACTATCTTGAGAATTTTCCCTCTCGCGGTGTTATGCTGCAAACTGCAAACTCGAACTCGAAAGCGGCCTCATTCAGTTGTTACGGTGTTTATCTGATGCTGGACCGCTTCGGAATAACCAAATCAGGATATCTCGAACTACTTGATATGAAATTTTACTCTTCCTGGTTACTCTTCTGTAATTAGTATAAAATTATGCACGGATATGTGGAAGCTCGTAGATCTATGACCTCATAGCAATCTACTTTGTTGAAAAACTTGCTGTAATCTCCTGGATTCTGCATAAAACTGGATACACACGTTGACAAATACTTCGTAAATCTTACTTTTAATAATATACTTTTAATTTTCTATTTTAAACTTAATATTTTTTAGATATAAAAATTACGTGGCGATCTCCTTGAATGCCTTTTACGTACTCTCTATGCCCTATTATTTATTACTAAGGAAATGGTTTTAAGAAACAAAATATAATTTCCTAGTTACCGCAAGCATGGTAACTTTTTGTTTGACCAATAAGCCTTTACTAATTTTGATTTTCACTATTTCACAATAAAAATGCACTGAAAGTACCTTTCAAAGAATATCTAGGATATTTGCACTGTTTAGTTTACTATACGGCTGTTATTTTCGGTTGCTTCCATTTTGGATAGCGATCAGCTCACTTGACAGTTATATCGTTCTTCGAGATTAAGTCACTAATATAATCTGGAACCCTAGCATCGGTGTTAGTTATTCATTAATATTTTCATTTACAATGCAAGTTTATGTAAGTTACATATACTATAATTAGTAAAATCACATGTCTTGATGATTATTTGTGGTACTATGAATTTTCTACTTTATTTTATTATGCTATGATCTGACATGAGTGACCAATCGCGGCGTAGATGTTTTTGCCCCGTGATGATTGTCTTTCCTTATTCAATGCACTACGATTTTGTTACCTCTTTGTCTGATACATTATTTACATTATTACTTGCTATATGCAGTCTGTTGGTAGGTATTTTAATGAATTCTTAGACAATTTTATATTTATTTCCAAGCTATTTTCTAACTTATCTTTATATATATATATATATATATATATATATATATATATATATATATATATATATATATATATATATATATATATATATATATATATATATATATATATATATATATATATATTATCTTTGAAGTTCTTTGCTATTCATATTTGCTTTGTGAAAAGTAATCTTGGGTTTGTAGCATTTCATTACATAGAGAAATAAGCAAATAGACGAATACTAAGGAAGATACACTTACCAATGCTATATCTGGACATACACACGGAAACGAACCACTTAGAAGTTGTACAAGTTCTTTCACCTTTATTGAGGATATTCAGAGCAGTGTACGATCTGTTTCATTGATCATTTATACTTGAATTTAAAATATTAATACTCCAGAACTTGCAGTGACGTTTTATCACATCAGTTTTTGAGGAAATCAAATTCTTAGAATATGCAAATCTAGTCTACTATTTACATTTATTCTATTCGAATATTGTTATCTAGAAGATGTGAAACTTTAAAATGCATAAAATCTTGTTGAACCCATTGACAACAACTACCTCCTCCAGCTATGTGCTAGAGAATATTGAATTACATATACAATAGAGTTCTGAAGCATTCACAGAGGGAGCGAGACAGAAATTGCTTGCTTAATCAAAACTAAAATCATTTGTTGGTCTTATGTATTAATTTTTTCTTCGAAAATTCGAAGAAAATCCAATTTTCACCCTGGATATATTCATTAGCTTTGAAGTTCTTTGCTATCCATATTTGTTTTGTGAAAAGTAATTTTGGGTTTTTAGCATTTCATTACATAGAGAAATAAGCAAATATATGAATAATAAGGAAGATACACTTACCAGTGCTATATCTGGACATACACACAGAAACGAACCACGTAGAAGTTGTACAAGTTCTTTCACCGATATTGACGATGTTCAGAGCAGTGTACGATCTGTTTCATTGGTCATTTATACTTGAATTTAAAATATTAATAATCCAACACTTGCAGTGACGTTTTATGACATCAGTTTTTGACGGAACTCAAATTCCTTCCAAAATAAATGAATCTATTTGCCTCTCACTTTACGAAATCCCAGGCAAGAAATATTGGTTAAGGCAAGAAATATTGTTAAGTTCTACCTGTAGTTAAAATTATACAACTGCACATGAATTAATGACGTTTGTGCAACCGGCAGGACTTGTTACTTTTATGGCTCTTCTTCTATTTATAAAAATTTACAATCTACAAACTTGTGAAAGCTTTTGTAAGTCTTATTTATGCAACACTATCTTGAATACAATGTTTCTTGAATACAATGCCATTCTGCATATAAATATTGTCTTTTAACACATTAAATAATAAAAGTGTTAAATATAAAACACAAGGAGACCTTTGATGTTACTATATAATTACAAATTAAACAGGTGCTATTATCTATGAACAAAACAAATATGTCGATAATGGGAATTAGATTAATGACATAATTCGGCTACACAATACACAAATATCATTAGTATTTTTTATAGTTTCAAATACACTGGTATTATTTGGTATAATTAATTTCAAACGCGGCCCATCCTTTAGACCTCCAGTTTAATTTATATTTTCTATATCCTTCCTGTGCTCGATCATTGTAAAGCCACAAGATACTGGCAATGTCGTTAGGTATAAAATATGTTATATCTATAGCGCAAAGTGGCAAAGACAGCCAAGGTTATGTAAGTAGGATGTGTGAAATGAAGAATATTCGTTGTAACATGACAATATTAATACTATTAATAATAACTGAATATCCTGACAAATCAAAATTTATAATGTAGATAGGTATGTCAAAAACATTTTGTTAGGTCAAGGGTGTCTTGAGTACAGAATGTACATGGCTAAAAATAAATAGGTAATACATTAACAATTCATTTTAATTATACGAACTCGAATAGTACAACCGCCAATAAATATTACATGTAGCAATTGCTTAGTAGGGTCGAACATTACTTAAGAGTGGGAATAAATACGTTGCGTAAAATAATTTTATGTTAAAATATAATAACTACCTACTTTGAGTTGATAATTCATGTAATTACCATTAACTTACCATAAAAGTATATGGCTTCCGAGATGTAGGTACTCCAATCATTTATTACCTACTATTGACTAAGGGTTATGACATAAAACTTCACAAACCAGGGACAATGGTCTGACTTCATTCATGGTCAATTCAGGATGTTTTTGAGGTTTGAATAGCTGAAGTTATACGGATATCATAATTGGTTACAGCCACCCCGAACACATGAAGATAAGGTGGTTACAAGTGTGCATAAAATGCACACATCTAATGCTCGTGTTTTTGAAAATATGTATATGGTCCTGCCATCTAAGGGGAATAGCCGCAAGTTGGTGTTAGAGTAGCTTGGTGGGTTTCTGCATTCATCTTAGTACGCTGGCGGCCATTTGAAAGTGCACGTTTTTTTTTGATATTGTAATGTGATCTTTTATATTTCATTTTGACACTTATTTGAAACTTCAAACTAATGTCAGTAATTAACTCCATAATTTACAAACCACTTTATTAGTTTTCAAGTTTTAAAATGCCGCGGTTAACTGAACCTGAAAAAATGCGTGCTGTTACATTGCTTGAAAATGATTGGTCATTACAGGCAGTTGCAGATGAGCTAAATGTGAGTAAGAGTTGTATATTCAAACTCAAACAAAAATGGAATGCAGTAGGAAACGTTCGCTACGTCCACGGCGGAGGGCGTCGTAAAATAAGCACTGTGGAGCAAGACAACCTCTTCCTAGACCATCTTAGAACGAATCCCTTTGAAACAGCAGTGACGGCCTGTTTCGAAACGGAGTTTTCTGGATCTGTGAGGTCTGCAAGGCGGCGGGTGAAGGGTTCAGAGTTACGAAATTATGCGGCAGCAAAGAAGGTATTTTTGGAGCCAAGGCATAAAGAACAACGTCTTAATTTTGCGAACCGGTTTGTCGGTAGCCCCGACGACTTTTGGAATAATGTCCTAAATATTTTCCGACGAAAAGGTCTTTCATGTCATGATGGTTCCATCCGCGTCTACCGACCTCAGAATTCTTGGTATGAAGAGAGGTATATTAAACCTACCGACCGGAGTGGACGTTTTTCCATCAATGTTTGGGCATGGATAAGTTCCCTAGGTCCCGGTGTTTGCTGGAGGATAGGAGAGCGCCTTACCGGACAGAGTTACATACGCACATTGAACAATATTATGCTGCCGTCCGTCACTATGTTGTATCCTCAGAATTTTATTTTCCAGCAAGATAATTGCTCAATTCATACATCAAAAATTGTTACTAACTGGATTAATGAACACAACATAAACGTGCTACCTTGGCCCTCAAAGTCGCCCGACCTAAACCCAATTGAAAATGCATGGTCGATGATTGTTAAGAATATTTATAATAGACCTGGTAATAGACATTTCCGCCCAGCAAATGCCGAAGAATTGTATATCAACGTAGATTACACGAGGACACTTGTTTCATCAATGAGACGTCGATTGCAAGGTGTAATAGACTGAAATGGCGCCTGGACGAAATATTAATTTTATACAGACCTACTCGCGTTGGAGTTTTGTAGTTTTAAGTTACTTAATTTTTTTAATTTAGTTTATTTTGAACATTTTTGGGACGTTCTTTGTTAATCTGGAATTTTTTTGATAAAATAATAATACACTTTTTAATTTTGTTAAGTAATAATTAGACAATTGTGAATGTCATAATGACACATCACATGAACCTCAAATTTCAAAGTCAGTTTTACAAAGATCAAATATAACGAAATCTAATATAAGAGTCGTGTACTTTCAAATGGCCGCCAGAGTACTACAACTTTTTTGTCTTGAATTTTCGTCGATTCTTGTGTCGTTTACGAGATTTGCGTCGATGAAATCATTAATGTGTTCTGTTTGGTGAACGATGACAAATTTCAAAGTTTCATGATGTACCGGGAAAATTTAATGGCGCTAAGTATGTAGAACTTTGACACGGTACCGTTGATGAACACCAAAAACACCAGTGCAGACTATTGAATATTTACAGTAACGAATATCTACAGCAATAGGAGAGTTTCGTCCCGAACAAATTCTCGAAGCTGTTTTGTCCGTCGGGAAAAGAATATTAAAATGTCTCGAAGTAAATAGACAACAATTCGAACATGATTTGTAATAATTTTTTTGTTATTGTTTAGATTTTTACTACAGTAAATTAGTGTAGGCGAGGGATACCAGATTAGCCAGATCCCTCTAGTGGCCAGTTGCTACTACCCATCAGACATTATATGTCTTGTTATAAGCGGCGTCCTGCAATGCAAGCACCTAGAGCAGTGGCCGCCTTAGCCTTTAGAGGCTAACTACATACTGAATGGATTTACAAGTAATAACTACTCAGAGGGCTCATACTCCTTCCTGCATTGAAATACACCTGCAAATCCGATATGATAGCTATGCTCATTCACCAATATCTCCACCAGGTAGGTGCAGACTAGTTTCGAGCTATTGGCTCTCGTCACCGTAATCTAGTAGTAGTTCGTCTTCTTCTTCAACATCAGGATCATTTAATATAAGGTTTAACCCTATGTTATCACCATCATCACAAACGAAGGAGATTACGAGTGATGCCATTGAATATATCGCGGGATATTTAACAAAAAAGTATAAGGATATGTTACCAAATTTAGGCGATCATACATATGAAATAAGTACTGATCATAGTTATAACATTCCTTCTTGGGTACAGCAGTTTTCATATGGAGGACTTATAAAACCTACAGAAGATTGTCTGAAAACCATGGTAAAGTGGAATATGTATTTTGAAAAATTTCATGGAGAATCTTTTCGAAAAGGTCCTGGTGTTGTTAAAAAATTAGCTCAAAAAATTTCAAAAAAAGAAGGGATGCCTTTTAAATTAATATATGACTTCTGTAAATTTCGTACAATATTGAGGATGAATTATAGAAATCTTCATACGTCTACAACAAAAAGAAAAAGCTCCGATATGGACGATGATCGAAAAAATAAAAAAAATGAGAAAAATTGTAAACTAATAATAATATTTATTTTCAAAATGCAATAATGTTAAATGTGTTATTTTCCTATACCCTGGTTCCGAAATAGTGTGGAGTGATTCATCACCAGCATATGGACCACTCAGGGACATGAGGGGCGAGGGGGAACGAAATTCCATAGGCGTATCATTTTAGAGGGGGCAGAATAAAAAAAAATTAAATAAAATATCCAAGTTATTAACATTGTTTTTAAGTGTACTTGTGATGGTTTTTTTATTATCTACACCGTAGGTAGAGGAATTAATGAATGACCAAATCTATCCAAACAGTCAATCAGACCAAGCAGTTGAGTGTTGGCGAGGGATACCAGATTCACCAGATCCCTCTAGCGGTCTAGACGGTAAATTAATTAAATAAAAATATTTGTAAAATATAAAATAAATGTTTTAAATGAGTTTTTGAAATTTCTTAATATATATCAAATTTAGGAGCATAGTACCTTATACTTCTTAACGATAAATGCAGACGCAAAATGAGATGTCATTTAAAAAAATGAAGTTTTTTTGTTTGTAAATTTGTGATATTGAAGAGATATGCTTTTGACTATATATAATATATTTTTTAAAACTCTTCTGACTGGTTGATAACCTTTTAAAATTTTAAGAATATGTCAAAAAATCATTAATTTGTTGATAAGATATCATTTAGTTTTGAAGATAACCACAATAAATGGAGATGTCAATCTTACTATTAATATTGACGAAGAATCTAAAAACGCAAAATAGGGTAAAATAAAAATAGGGTGGTTTCATTTAAAATAACAAAGTTGATATCAACGTCCGTTATAACCGGAAGTGATAGAAATTCGAATATTTTAGAATAGTAGATCTTTTCCAGAAACCCACTCGATCCAGCCTTCAGTGAGGATCTTCAGAGTGAAGTACGGTTTGTTTTATTGATCACATATACTTGAATTTAAGATATTCATACCTCAACAATTTCAGTGACATTTTATGATAGTTTTTGACGGAACTGACATTCTTAGTACATTAGGTTTGTGCCTACTGTAAACAATAGTTTTAAAAAAATATTAAGTGTTTTGACAAAGCAAATATGTTTACCTTATTCATTAATATATAAAAATATATACAATATACGTATATAAATATGTGTAGATACATCAACACATTGCCAAGACAGTAACTATACTCTAAAAAAATATAGCGGCAATAAAACATATAATATAAGAAAACCATATAAAAAATCGGCTAGTCAGTTTTTAAATTCGAAATTTAAATTAGAGATATATCTACACATATTATACGAGTATATAGGTATGGTAAAAATATTTCATTTGTCAAAACAACTAATAATTTCTTCTAAATTATTGCATGCATATATCGTCCCCTTAATACTACAACTGGTTAACTTGTTAAATTGTTGATTTTTCAGGAGAACAGTTTTAAGTTGCCCTTTTAAAAAAGTGGTATTTTACAGCAAATCTGATTTTTTTCCCGAATATATGGTAGCTAGCTTTATTAATCTAACTCCTTCCGAGTATAAAACACAAAATTTATTTTTCCTTTTTTTCGTTTATAAACAAGACATCTACTTTTAGCAATTAAAATCTCAGACATAAAAACATAAATATCTAGTTCGGATTCAAATAGTGGCAATTCTTCTTCCTGAACTACCATCGTGAAAGGGAAGATTCTCAAAATAGATTTTATTCTCTATAGGGATTGCGGAAGGTTTAATTTTAAACAAGGACAAGAATTTTAAGATTTTTTTAGGAAAGGTCAATGTATTTTTCTTTCTTAATAGGTACTCCGCTCTGATACAGCCGATTTGGGATATTGATTGTTGTATTTGAGTTAGGTTTGCTTTTTCTGTTGCAGTTGAGTTCTAAATTCTTCATTAAAGCTTTCCTTAAATCTTATAATAAAATGTTTTGATCATGAAAAGTTCATATAGCAAATTTTATGCCAAGCTACTGGTTTGCAATTTTCATCTTTATTTCTAAAAATCAAGGTTTTACCAGCGTGGGTCTTCCAATCTAACATCTGCTCATGATTTATGTTATGAACGAGGTATGGTTTGTCACCCTTTCGCCTAGCGCTCCTGGCAATTGTTTTCAATTCTTGGGGCAAATATACTTTACCTACTCTTTTGAATTCTGTTGAAATGGCTGAGTGCATGGATTCGCACTCCATTTCACTGTGCTCCGACCAAAAACATAAGTTCTATACTTTCCAAATGTGGAATTTCTTGGACAGCTGTTAAGCACATACTTGCTACTTGCTACGTATTTGTTCAAATTTTGCCCTCCACATCTACCGCTGAAATACTGAATCTGATTCACTGTCTCTGGCAATGACTTGAAGTACTTATACAAACAAGTAGCAATCCCACAACTGCCACGTTTGCCCTCAACATCTGTCCACATGAAGCAATCACACAAGAGCATATCTCGAATTGAACACTTGTTGCACCAGATTTTAATAAGACTTGCCAGGCGCACAATTAGATATTTCAAAATGAACACTTGTTTCTTCAGATTTTTGTCGGACCTGGGATATATCCATATTATGTCACTCGATTTCTCTATTTTAAGATGCCGATAGACGTTAGTTGTAGCAATAAAAAGAGAGTAGAAAATTTAACTGGTACAAGTAACTCAAAATGAACAAAAATCGAGTTAACCAGTTGTAGTATTAAGGGGACGATATGCTCATTTTTATTTCATACTGAAATACGAGCCATCTCGTTAATGAAATGATTAACCTCACTAGAGAAGACTAAATTATATCAACAATTAAAATTCGTTGCCTGAAATTGTGCGGTGGAAAAACCGCCGATTTTAATGTTAACGAAAAAATTGCAATGGAGTAATTTGTTCCAGAATGCTACTACAGAGATTGTATTGATTATGAAATATTCATAACTATTAAATTTCTTCCCAGCTTGCATCAAAACAAACGTTTTCAAAATCTGTTTAAACGTGATCTACAAATTAGGTCCTATCTAATGAGGCTTGCTGACATGAAATTTAATGTAACCGCAGAACTAATAAAATATTATGCTCTACGGTATTTTATGCAGGAGTAATTAGATATACTGTTATTACTTATCTAATAAAAATGTAATTATCACGAATTAAATAAATGAGACATATCCAACCGTTTAAATTATGAGTCAATCACTACGGCGATACCATTATGATTACGATTTTTAATAATTCCCTGTCTTATTTTAAATTAAAATTTTATATCATATTTTGTTTCAACATTTGTAGCGTTTTTTCATATAATTATAATGGTAAGTATGAGTATAATTTATTTAAAAAAATAATAAAATTTAAGATTCCAGTAACGTATTCTCTTACAGATAATTATGGGTTCATCCTTAAAATTAACTTCGATATATGCTTTTATAGTTTAATTCATGAAGTTTCTGTTACAATAAATAATTAATTTTTTTATGTGAAGTAAAAAAATTGGAAATATTCACTATTCTTACAACTTTCTTACATATTATATGGCAATATTGTTAAAATATTAGAAAGTTATAAGAAAATTAAGGTGCTTGAGATTTTAAATCTGTCGCGATGTTTCTCATTGCTATCGATTCTGAGTACGTTGTGTTTTATTTCTTAACTCTGAGTCAAATACCTAGAGTACAGGGTGTTCCAGAATATAATTTGTAGGCGATACATCCGTTGTTCAAACATATATAAAAGGTTGAACCAAAAGAGCTTATGGGTAACATCTTTCAGTTGTGTAGCAGGACGTTTGTTGAGCGTTTCAATTTATTTGCGAAAACTTAACGCCATCTCGGATATAAGTGTGGGGTATAATGGGATGTAAGTAATATCAGTTATTTTCTTGAAAAAAAAGTATATCCAGAAGCACAAAATTCAATCCATCCAAATTAACCAAAAAATAACCATAAGAATACTAAGGAACAGGGAACAGGGAAGCAACAGAATACTTTAAGTAGTGAACTGAATGCTTTACATGTATGTGACGTAGATAAATTAGTGTATGAACTGTGAGAAGAAGGCCAAATGGAGTTGGATTAAAGACGAAGACGAGCCAATGCCCATTGCTGACTAGAGAATCGAATACAGTGCCTCCAGATGGCCGTCGCAGAGTAGGCCGAAAGGTTTCCAGAGTGCCATATTTTGCCAAGGTTCAGTTTGATGGTGGCTTAATACGA
Source organism: Tetropium fuscum (assembly GCA_964058915.1). NCBI lineage: Eukaryota > Metazoa > Arthropoda > Insecta > Coleoptera > Cerambycidae > Tetropium > Tetropium fuscum. The sequence goes on along the minus strand of CAXKVY010000781.1, from coordinate 217,648 downwards.
TGTGGGGAGAAATTAGTTTTAAAGTTCCTATAGAATTAGTAGTGGAGTAGTGGTAAATAGTGAGTCAATGAGTTAGACATTCATTGGAAACAATTCCATGGTAATGCATGATAATCTCCATCTACTTGTGTCAAGAACCGTTTCCGAATATTTAAATCAGGGTTAAGTTGACCGCGTGGTGTGACCTGCAAGAAACCTAGATGTTAGCCCTGTAATTTAAGGGGATGCCAAGATACGTGGAAGTTGTAATTCTTGCTCTGGGAGGCAAAACAAGATATAAACTATTGTTTTAAAAGTTTATTTTCAAGACATTTTGTATGTTGGGAAAATTTTTAGAAAACAATTTTTGTATCTCAAAAATCTCTATCTAGCATGATTACAATAGTTATAGCATATAGAGCATGAATAAACTATGTCTAGATTAAAAGATTAATGCGAAAGCACCATGGTAAAAAGAGGGGTTTCGAGAATCTATAATCTCGAGAAGCAAAAGCAGTTATAGTTAACCGCGAAGTGAAGTTCAAATTGTAAAATTTGTAAATAAAATTAAATAATAGGCATTAATCTGATTGGCCAGATTGTATCAAAATAATAAGAAGGAAGGATGGTGACCAGGAAATGCAAATGTTTTTTATACTGCATATACATAGTTACATATAACAATGCAAAAAGAGTCCAGCTATAGTGTTCAAGGAGAGAATAGCGCCGCCAATATTTTTTTAGAAAATTTTGTTAAAATTAATAGTTAAACTTTAGGTAAAGTTAAAGGTAAAGGTTTTCAAGCAGAAATAACTGCCTATTAAGTGTTTTTGTCTTAAGAAGTGAGAACTAGAGGCTTGGTAGCGTTCCCAACCGCAGAAAACTTTGGTGAGCAATAAAAGGAAAAGGAAATCAATTTATAAGAAATTCCAAGTATAAAGAAGCAGTAAAAGTGCAGAATCTGAAAATTCACAGTTTGAGGGTAGAGATATCCTACAACAAAGTTTCCGGCAATCGTAGTAGCGTTCCAGAGATAGTACGGCGACATCCGCTAGATGACACCACCAGAATCCAGCAGCAGCTGTTAGTTCGAGATCAAACCAGTGCCGTGCTTTCAAGTGTTTGTGCATCGCAATTAAAAAGGATTAACATAAAACTTTTAGGGTTACAACCATTTCAAACTTTGCTAGTTTATGAGATATATTCTATCAGAGGCTTAGTTCCATGTAGTAGAAGAAGTTACGTAGATTTGCGTAGGGTAGTAATAAGTTTCAGAATTTGTTTATTTATTTTCACGATAATATGACAATAAACATAGTCATATATACTTATTCTTTCTTATTATTTTTGAAACTTTTCAGGAAACATTTTAAATCCTACAATTTGAAATAAAATAAAATTCAATTGATGTACTAAAATATTGTAGTTTCATAGATTCACTATTTGGAATATCAGTTTAAAAATTCTAATCTTGCAAAATATTTACATAGACCTAATTGGACCCCCTCTAGGACGATAGGGTACTCATGTTTTAAGGGATCCTTCTAAAATATTACAAGTGAGTGTTCATAGAACTGGCGCCCATAAACAAGAAGGATTCGACAGTGATGTACGATTTGTTTTATTGATCATTTATACTTGTATTTAAAATATTAATACTTCAACACTTTCAGTGACATTTTATGACATTAGTTTTTGACGGAACTGACATTCACAGAAAACACAAACCTAGTCTACTATTTATATTTGTTCTATTTGAACATATTATATATAAAAGCATTAGGCATACAGTTATCCAGAATATGTTGAACTTTAGAATACATAAAATCTTATAGAATCTATTAAAACAACTACTTTTCCTAGCTATATGCTAGAAAATATTAAATGACATATACAAGAGGCAGTGATACAGAAATTGCTTGCTTAGGCAAAACTAAAATCATTTATTGGATTGGTATTAATTGTTATTTCGAAAATTGCCAAAAAATCCAATTTTCAAATATGAATAACAAAGAACTAAAAGCTAATAAATATATTCCAGGGTGAAAATTGGATTTTTTTCGAATTGGCTACCTTCTATCTCTAGAATAAAAAAATATTTTCCATTATAAGTTTATACAGCAAAGTATCACTAATATTTTCAGTTTTCAATCGATTCCCAATTATGAAAAAGAAAACTGAGTAAAACCCTATAATATAAACAATTGATATTTAAATAGGTGCTTCTTTCCTAAACCGAAAGAATTAAACAATTATTATGCACTTTACGAAAGTAAATCATCAAGATACATCTACTACCTACGTATTGATAGAACGTTGAATTAGTATATTTTTAACCCCAAAAATAAATAATGCATGAGGTTGAATTGGGTAACATGTAGCTATGCTGTCAACTGGAACCACTAAAATTTGATAGACATCGTTAAAAAAAATTCGTATTTTGCATAACATTTGTGAGAAATCAAATGATTTTAATTTTCGACATTAATTTGTATTTTAGGGAATTTCAGGGAACTTGCTAATTTAATTAATAGTTTATTAATTGTAAGTAGCAAGAAACTAGTTTTAACGGATGTAATAAGTGAAAACCCATACTAAGCTATGCATAGAAATAAGGATGTCATGCTGGAACGCTAGTCTATTAAGTCACCTTTCCAACAACGAATAACTAATGAGCATAGGATTATTACTATCGCTTTTCGCTAGATTGCTGGTAAGCATTTCATTAAAATCACTATGCTCCGATTGTATTCTAGACCGAAACTGGGATATTTGTGCAAAAAATGGACGTTGTGGGGGATGCCTGTACGCTGATCCATTTCCACCGTGAGTTATAGGTGAACTGTTATCTGTATGGATTATATTTCTCTATAGCAAATGCAAATAGTGTTTGTTGTATCTTTACGTTGTAAAGTCCGTCACACGTCGAATATGGCTTAATTGAAGAATTATGTAGACTTATCAAGCAATAATTTCACCCTCAAAAGGCGATTTTATTTTTGAATATGCTGTATATCTTAGACGCAACATTAATTATTAGAATCCATCAAAACAACTACATTGCTCATAGCAATGTTTTCAATTTTAAGAGAAAATGCATCTCGGAAATGAAGCTGTAAGAATTATACAAAGGAGGTTAAAAGCGATTTCTCTAAGGACCATATTTCAAATGGTCACTTTTTTACCCTGAGGATGGATGCCACCCCTTCTTGGGGGTGGAAATGATTTCACTAAAAATATCTACGGAAATGGATACAGGGACAAATTTGAAGTAAAGAATGTCCTATAAAGTTTTTTGAAAATTTCGATATTTTTTTAGTTATTCGCGATTGAAAAATGCATGTTTTTGGACGTTTTTTCGGGAATAACTAAATCATCACGTTCTTTCAAAAGTTGAAATGACTAAACATTTTTAAGTGGGTAACTAATAATTGTATATTTTAGGTATTTTATATTTCCGTTTTATTCGAATTATATATTTTAATGTTTTCTTAAAGTAATATATTATTTTTAACTTGGTATTAAATGTCTTATTTTAGTTTTAGTTTTTAGTGCAAGGTTATCTTAAAAATTCAAAAATTGTAACAAAACACATTTTCCAAGAAAATATAGACCAGTACAAAGACATTTTAAACAGAAACAGAAATGAGTTACACGAAATAAATAATAATGTAATGCAACACAAAGTTAACTTAAAGTAAAAAATCAAGACTTCTAAATTTGTTTTTTTTCTAGAACATAACAAAAATTTTATAAAATGAATAGTAAAAAAAAGAGGTATTTAAAAATCAGTTTAACAAAAATATTGGTGGCTTTTTTTATATAACTACAATAAACAAAATCGTAATAATTTATTTACATTTAAAACCTTTTAATTTATCGAAATATTTAAACCCGAATTTATCGAAACGACATTTTTTAAGATATCCTAGTGTTGTTCTAGCACAGCGATCAGAATAAAAATTCTGATTTTGACAAATCCGCTTTATACGGACAAAATAACTATTTGTATTGTGTTGTTAACCTTGACAGTTAATAATTTAGCATTCTGATCTTAGCTTATACATTTATAATAAGGTAATTTTACATTTCATGTAAGATAATTTAAAATTCAAACTGCAAGTAAATTTAAAGTAGTGTCGTATACCTACTTTGCTTAGAATTAATGTAGACTTAGTTATCGCATTTTATATTTCTCCTTGCTATATTGGGGTTTTTTAAATCGATTTTAATATTATTAAGAAGTAGAATATGTTTTCAATACTTATTTCAATACTTATTTCAAGGTCAATGCTATGAAATAGTATTGTTATCACGGTGATTTAGAAAGGATGGATGAAAGACATATAAAAAATGCGCCATTCTTGTCTTTATACATCGTCGGACAATAAGTATTAATTTATTTCCGGTAGTTAGATTAAAATGTTAGATAATGAAATTTCATTGAATAAAAAACTGCTGTCCATGAAACAAGTGTACTTGTTAGAATTACATTTAGACTTGAAAAAGTATCAGTGACATAATTTCAATATATATATATATATATATATATATATATATATATATATATATATATATATATATATATATATATATATATATATATATATATATATATATATATATATATATATATATATATATATATATATATATATATATATATATATATATATATATATATATATATATATATATATATATATATATATATATATATATATATATATATATATATATATATATATATATATATATATATACAGTGAGCTCGTAAAGTTTGGAATAAATTCAATTAATCGTTATTGAAGGATTTTCACAGGAAATCCTCGGACACGTCAACCTTATTTTATAAAATGTCACTTTTTTCAGCCATCGATTTTTTTTTGTTTTGTTCGTTTTTGAGCTATGACGTCATCGACAATTTTTTTAAATGACAACCCATATTTTTTTCACGGATTTCGATAGAGCACATTTTTCTGAGTGTGAATATGTTAAAAACATAGTACCTTTAACATTAAAGTTTTCGAGATATTCGGTTGCAAAGTTTATAAAATGTACCATGGCACCATGCATAAGCTATCGGGCGGGTCAAGATTTTTAATAGCTTATTGATTCTAATAGCTTATAGCTTATTACATTTTAAAAGATTAAGGAGTAATATTATTTATTTTGGTAGCTTATCGAACATTTTGAAAGATTTGGGAGTAATCTGTTTAATTTTTTAACAACAATTTAAACAAATAAAAAAATATTTTAACAAATAAATGATAAATAATTAAAGTAAAAAATAAAATCAGAGTAAATTTTCAAAGTGACCTCCATTCACTTCCTGGCAATATCCCATCCGCCACTGAAACTCCTGCAGAACCTTACCAACAGTATCGGGTTGAATGGTTCGAATTTCATTGCGAATTCTGTCCTTTAATTCTTCGATGGTATTTGGTCTATTGAAATAGACTTTGCTCTTTAAATAGCCCCATAAAAAGTATTCTAGGAGAGTGAGATCTGGAGATCTAGGGGGCCATTCGATAGTTCCCCTGCGACCAATCCAATGGTTAGGAAATACATGGTTTAAATAATCGCGAACGATCACTGCAAAATGGGGTGGTGCACCGTCTTGTTGGTACTATATCGTGTGATGGGGCAGATCTGGATCTACGTCATTTGGGTAAAGTACCGCAAGTGCAGGGACTAAGTCGTCTCTTAAAAATTCTAAATATATTTCACCTGTTAATACGTCTTCAAAGAAAAATGGGCCCAAAATACGATTACCTACAATACCAGCCCAAACGTTAACTTTTTGTGGAAACTGACTACGAGTTTCCATTTTCCAGTGTGGATTTTCAGGAGACCAATATCTACAGTTTTGCCGGTTAACTGTGCCGTCGAGATAAAAGGTAGCCTCATCAGAAAAAACAATATTGCGTAAAAATCCGTCGTCATCAATCAGGCGTTGCAACATGGTTTGGCAAAACTGTAACCTACGGTCAGGATCATCTTCGTTTAACTCTTGGACCAAAACCACTTTATACGGATGCCATTTGTTCAATTTCAAATATTTCAAGACGGAGCTTTGAACTATTCCGTTGTTTTCGCCACTTGGCGGGTGGGTAAATGGGGATTTTCTTGAAGCTCTAGTAGAACATTCAATTTAACATCTTGTTGCACTGGTGGACGACCCGTTCTAGGGCGATCTCTCGTATGACCCACTTCTAAAAACTTTTGTTCTATTTTGCTAACGGTGGACTGTGTAATTGGTTCTCTGTTTGGATATTTGTTGTTAAATAAACGGCAAACTTCTACTTGTGTGCGAGCTCTGTCCCCGTAACCGATCATCATCAAAATTTCGATTCTTTACCTTTCACTCAAACGACGGACCATTTTTAAATAAAATGAATTATGATGGAATAATGATTAATCAACTTACTTAATGATATTATTCAACTGATTAAAACACAAACTTGCGAGGAAAAACTTCAAAATTGTGACAACTGTCAAAACTGTTGTTTTTCCTGCGCTTTCTTGATAAATGATTAGCATTTGGTCATCGCTTGTATAATTCATTCTTAAAACTTTGCAACCGAATATCTCGAACACTTTAATGTTAAAGGTACTATGTTTTTGACATATTCGCACTCAGAAAAATGTGCTCTATCGAAATTCGTGAAAAAAAATATGGGTTGTCATTTAAAAAAATTGTCGATGACGTCATAGCTCAAAAACGAACAAAACAAAAAAAAAATCGATGGCTGAAAAAAGTGACATTTTATAAAATAAAGTTGACGTGTCCGAGGATTTCCTGTGAAAATCCTTCAATAACGATTAATTGAATTTATTCCAAACTTTACGAGCTCACTGTATATATATATATATTTATATATTTATATATATATATATATATATATATATATATATATATATATATATATATATATATATATATATATATATATATATATATATATATATATATATATATATATATATATATATATATATATATATATATAAATATATATATATCTATATATATATCTATCTATCTATCTATCTATCTATCTATATATATATATATATATATATATATATATATATATATATATATATATATATATATATATATATATATATATATATATATATATATATATATAGATAGATATATATATATATATATATATATATATATATATATATATATATATATATATATATATATATATATATATATATATATATATATATATATATATATATATATATATATATATATATCACCTACGCAATTAATAATAGAATAATTCAAGCAATTACTTCAAAGGTATGAGCGTCATTTGCGTTAAACATAAGTAAACCTGTTTATAAGCTGTAGTACTTGAAACCAGTTATTACTTCATACTTTACCGCATTGACTAATTCACCTATATCCTATTATGCCTTCACCTACTTCCTGTTTAGCACGTTATGTGAGTCATTAAATACGAAAAATTTGTCGTCATTATGTCTAAGATGATAATCGGGTGCCCTATTAAAATTTATTGTATTACAAAATATTCGTCCACCATTCAACCTTATGCTAGCTTGTATTGAGATTTGAGAAGAATGAAATATATTTTTTTAAGTTTCTGTGACATTTCTGAGATTTTCATTTTATATAATATATTGGTTTTTGGAAAAACAGTTAGGAAAATCGGAAAATTTACTCAAGATAATTTGTAAAGAATTTAATTGTCCACATTTTTTTATGTTGTATTTTCCGATACGATGCCTTAGAGATATTTTGAATTTTAGACCAAAATTATCGAAAAAACATATACCTATATACGATCTGTTTCAGATCGTACACTGCTCTGAAGATCCTCAATAAAGGTGAAAGAACTTGTACAACTTCTAAGTGATTCGTTTCCGTGTGTAAGTCCAGATATAGCACTGGTAAGTGTATCTTCCTTATTATTCGTCTATTTGCTTATTTCTCTATGTAATGAAATGCTACAAACCCAAGATTACTTATATATATATATATATATATATATATATATATATATATATATATATATATATATATATATATATATATATTAGCTTTGAAATTCTTTGCTATTCATATTTATTTTGTGAAAAGTAATCTTGGGTTGGTAGCATTTCATTACATAGAGAAATAAGCAAATAGACGAATAATAAGGAAGATACACTTACCAGTGCTATATCTGGAATTTAAAATATTAATACTCCAACATTTGCAGTGACGTTTTATGACATTAGTTTTTGACGGAACTCATTCTTAGAATACACAAACCTAGTCTACTATTTATATTTGTTCTATTTGAACATATTATATATAAAAGCATTAGGCCTAATGCTTCCGTCAAAAACTAATGTCATAAAACGTCACTGCAAATGTTGGAGTATTAATATTTTAAATTCAAGTATGGATGATCAATGAAATAAATCGTATACTGCTCTGAAGATCCTCAAGAAAGGTGAAAGAACTTGTACAACTTCTAAGTGGTTCGTTTTCGTGTGTATAGTGGTTCATTTCCGTATGTATGTCCAGATATAGCACTGGTAAGTGTGTTTTCCTTCTTATTCGTCTATTTGCTTATTTCTATGTAATGAAATGCTACCAACCAACCCAAGATTACTTTTCACAATATATATATATATATATATATATATATATATATATATATATATATATATATATATATATATATATATATATATATATATATATATATATATGTATTTTAGCTTTGAAATTCCTTGCTATTCATATTTGTTTTGTGAAAAGTAATCTTGGGTTTGTAGCATTTCATTACATAAAGAAATAAGCAAATATACGAATAAGAAGGAAGATACACTTACCAGTGCTATATCTGGACATACATATGGAAACGAACCACTATACACACGGAAACGAACCACTTAGAAGTTGTACAAGTTCCTTCACCTTTATTAAGGATCTTCAGAACAGTGTACGATTTATTACGATTTATTTCATTGATCATTTATACTTGATTTTAAAATATTAATACTCCAACACTTGCAGTGACGTTTTATGACATCAATTTTTGACGGAACTTAGATACACAAACCTGGTCTACTATTTATATTTGTTCTTTTTGAACATATTATATATAAAAGCATTAGGCATACAGTTATCCAGAAGATGTTAAACTTTAAAATGCATAAAATCTTGTTGAACTTATTGAAAACAACTTCTTCCTCCAGCTATGCGCTAGAGAACATTGAATTACATATACAATAGAGTTCTGAAGCATTCACAGATGAAGTGGATTTATTTTGCGTACTTAGTCCTTGATAATAAATAATAATTGAATAAAAACCATTACGTATTATAATTGCTTCAGTCCCAAATAATTTACTCGTCAAGTTTTTAGAGAATGTGTAGTAACTCCAATAGCACTTCCAACTAAAACTCCAATGCACTATTTGGAAGCTTAAAAAATGTAATTTCAAATGGTACCATCTGGATTTGAATCGGACCCTGGGTAGTTCTGGGCCTAAGAATATATATAACACAAAAGAGGGGTCATCATATCAAAGCTTAATGATTTGAAAGTGAAATTAGGAGTAGGGGTTACCACCCCTACTCCTAGTTACATTTTCCAAGGAACCAAGCATAGATCGTATGACTTTTATCTCTTGGGTTATACATTTCTTAGGCCCAGAACATTGTTAGAACAGGTCCGATTCCTATCAAGGTAGTATCATTTGAAACGACATATTTTAAGCTTTCAAGCAGTGTATTGAGTTTATACTGGAATACTGTCAGAGTGGATACATATTCTCTGAAAACTTCAGCATGTTTCTGAGTCAATTTCAGTTAAGTCACTTAAGTAAAGTCAGAGTCAATTTCACTCAATTTGCACTTGAGTGTAATTTAATACATCAAGTAAAATATAAAAGAAAGCGACGCGAGCAACATCTGATATACGGCTTCTTAGTTCAGACGTTCATGATTCACCCTATATTCTTTTAGCGAATACCATTTGTATCATAATACACTCATTAAAATATTGGACTAACTACAACGAAGAATGTGTTAGAAACTATTAAAGAAATATGCTACAATTGCTGTATACATTTATAAGAAATATAAGTTGCACTTACCTCAGGTAATTCTACATAATCTACCCCATGTTGCGCGGTAGCGTTGGGCTCGATCGTCCATATTTTTACTTTTCCCTTTTTCAACAATCCTTCTGTTGGTACCAGGCTCAAGTTGAATGGCTGTCCGAAAGCTTTTAGTCTTAAATTATTTTTACTATTATCTAATATTTTACTTTCGTATGGCTTTCTCGTTTTCTTGCTCGCGTCGTAGTCTATTAAATTTTCTGCGTATGACTGTATGCTTCTCTTCCGAACGTGTTGTATTGGTACTACCTCATAATCCGGAACTGAAAAAGACAGATAGGTATATTATAAATTTTGACTGCAGCGATTCAATTGTTTGTAAAAAGTATTCAAAAGTATTTTTGAGCCAAACCAACTGGGCCAGGAAACGAAAACCGAAAAAATCAGGTTTGTAGGTTCCTCGTTATTATCTGGAGCCGAATTATAATTAGAGTTAAGCGTCTTAACGAAAAGCTCATCCTGTACAAATTAATTTTATTTCCCATATTACCTTTAAGTAAAAACATGTTACGCTATAAAATTGTGTTAAAAGGGAATGTTAAGACAAGATAAAGCTAGAGTACGATTTAAATTCTAATTCGCTGATGTAACTGCTGAACTTCACAGGGTGTTACAAAATTCAAAGGAAAAAACACGTCGCAATTGTTACACTCTCAATAAAATAGAAAAACAATAGAACATTAATATTCTTGAATGAAGAGTACTACACAAAATTAATCATCGAAATTAGACATAAGGTCTAGACAATAATTAACTTAAAACTTTTGGTGGTGCTTTAATTTTTTGGAGAAGTTACATATGGAAAATATAACAAATTATATAAAATTAAATTATACAGATACCATACAATTGAACAGAGTATAGATATGCGCAAGCAAACAAGTTTCTAGTACAACCAAGGTAGGCTATAGCTAAACGTCGCATAGCAACACGTCTGATCATAAGCCATAATATCTTTGTAACTAAATTAATAATCACCAGAAAAATCTGCTTCAAGTGAAAATATAACAGTCAAGTCATATTATGAATTGAGGACGTTAATAATGAATAAACTATTTCTAAATGGAAGGATGAATATTACAGCATAAGGGTAAATACGAGGGTTCGAGGCTTTAGCTACGAACCCAAGTCAAATTGTTGAATGAACGCTCGAAAGCGAAAGTAATATTAGACGTCAGAAATTGAAATTAACTGAAAACATGTATTCAGAATGTAAAATTATAATATGTGATGGTTTAAATATAGTAAATATGACTGCAATTATAAAAATAAAAATTTAAAAATAAACGTGATTGACCACAGCAGAATAAGATTACCAGATAGAAGCACGTAACTAAGAAATTGTTTTGTTTTAAAATGAACTTCCTTAGCAACAAATAATAAGAAAATAGAAAAAGCTATGGTATTCTAGAGTGTAGCATGATTTTCAATTTAGTAAAGAAAATTAAGTAAAAGTTACATTAAAGTTAAATTAATTGCTATAAATTCAAGCTGAATATACATGTTATGTTATATATGGTTTTGGAGTAGTGAAACTTATAAAATAAGTGTTTCATTCGAGTTTGTAAGATAAATTTAAAGGAGCTTGGTTACTTCTCAGCAAAATAAAGGTATATAATATAGTGCAACGAGGATAAGGACAAAAAAAATTAAATTTTTGCTATTTTGCATTAAAATTTCGACTTCCATTTGCACTATAACTTGCATATATATAAATTTCGTACTTGTGCATTGCAATTGTCATAGTGGCATTCACACTTCCATTTATATAAAAAATAAAATTAATCCTATACATCCTGCTTTATTATTCAAATCTCAATATGACGCACATGATTTAAAATCTATAATTAATAAATATTCTTAAATTTCAATTTCTTTGACAAAACAAAGTAATAAGTATCATAGATCCATTGAATATTTTAAAATAATTTCAAATTTCAAGTTAAAATATTATAAAATAAATAGAGGCCTAATTGAACCCCCCCCCCCCCCCTTATTGACCATATAGGACTCGTGCTCATCAGTGAACCTTCTCCAACTACAAATAAGTGTTTATAGAACTGGCGCCCATAGGCAGGATACAATAGGGAAGAGACAAAGTAAGTATCCTGGAATCTTATCAGGTGTTTCTTCGCTGTGTAATCACTGTACTTATCTCAATTATTAAATACTTAAAACAATACTTTAGAATTTTCACACATTGTATACATTACAACTGTCGGCCAACATTAAGGGTTTTCACAAGTTCATATATCTCAATTGTCGCCCAAAACGTGGGGCTTTTGAAATTCACACTTTGCATATATGTCTCAACATATATATAGCAATCTTAATTAGTGACACTTTAATTAAAGAAAAATGAAAGTACGTAGGTACTAAGTACACGACGTAATACATAAGGTGCACATATGGAAAATTACACAAACAATAAAATACATCAACAAACCTGTATGTAAATCAAAAAACTATATGAAACAATAATATACCAATAACAGCATCTTTTAATTTGACCTATATTCAGGCCAGGTATATAATATGCACCTGAAGTGAACAATTTCATAATACCTGTTAATAATCAGATATTTTGATATAATTGGAAAGCATTCCGTGTAATAAAATTTGTCATTTGCTGTTGACATTAAAATATTCATAAAACATTTCCTCTATAAATTCCTTTGGTGGATAATGACCATCAAGTAGAAATAAATGCATAGCTATTACTTGAAAAATCGACCTTGCACTTTCTCAATGCAAGTGGAATGGTTATATATATATATATATATATATATATATATATATATATATATATATATATATATATATATATATATATATATATATATATATATATATATATATTAGCTTTGAAATTCTTTGCTATTCATATTTGTTTTGTGAAAAGTAATCTTGGGTTTGTAGCATTTCATTACATAGAAATAAGCAAATAGACGAATAAGAAGGAAAACACACTTACCAGTGCTATATTACCAGTATCTGGACATACATACGGAAATGAACCACTATACACACGGAAACGAACCACTTAGAAGTTGTACAAGTTCTTTCACTTTCATCTTTCACCTTTCTTGAGGATCTTCAGAGCAGTATACGATTTATTTCATTGATCATTTATATATATATATATATATATATATATATATATATATATATATATATATATATATATATATATATATATTAAATTCAAGTATAAATGATCAATGAAATAAATCGTATACTGCTCTGAAGAGCAGTATACGATTCTTAACTTCTAAGTGGTTCGTTTTCGTGTGTATAGTGGTCCATTTCCGTATGTATGTCCAGATATAACACTGGTAAGTGTGTTTTCCTTCTTATTCATCTATTTGCTTATTTCTATGTAATGAAATGCTACAAACCCAAGATTACTTTTCACAATATATATATATATATATATATATATATATATATATATATATATATATATATATATATATATATATATATATATATATATATATATATATATATATATATATATATATATATATACATATATATATATATATATATATATATATATATATATATATATATATATATATATATATATATATATATATATATATATATATATATATATATATATATATATATATATATATATATATATATATATATATATATATATATATATATATATATATATATATATATATATATATATATATATATATATATATATATATATATATATATATATATATATATATATATATATATATATATATATATATATATATATATATATATATATATATATATATATATATATATATGGGCATACTGTAATGTCATCTGAATTAGTGATGTAAAATTATCGATTATATTTTTTTGGCAAGAACATTCCTCAATAAACATAAATAAAAGAGCACAAACCAAGACAAACGGTTCAGAAGTTTGCAAAAAGAAGAGTGCGCGATTTATCGTGAGATATTAATCATACTGAGTTTAGATATAATATACACAGGGTTACAACCTATACTATGGTTTTAAACTCGATGGCCTATTAGGCGTAACTGTCAATTTTTTTTATACAAACACTAATGGCATTTACTGTAATTACAATCTGATCTGAACTTAGATCAATGAGTAATGTTTTTCTAACCTAATTTACTACTGCTACAAAACTTATATCTAAGGATTTTCTCACTAGTGTTCCTTATATTTGTATAATACTTAATTACACTAATATTAATGTGTTCTCTGCTTTTGCACTGACACAAAATTATACTATCTCGAAGGGTTTGATCCTGAGCCTACTAATCTGGTTTGTATTGTCGAGGAGCTGGATGACTTAGACATTGACGTGACGATGAAGTCGCTGTTCGTGACTTTTGGCGAATTCGCTGATGGTCTGATTAACGGTGCCCATTCCCATGTCCCTATGGAGGTCACTATTTCTGCAATACCAGGGGGCATTCACAATGCTCCTTAATACTTTGTTGAAATCGCTGGATTATATCTAGATTGCTCTTACTGGCACAACCTCACAGCTGGATGCACTTTGTTATATATTGACAGCGTGGAATTTCGTCCAAGCAGCCAATACATTATTTTAAATCCGATATCTAATTCTTCCTTTTTTTTAACATGAGCTCTCCAGCGTAGCTTAGCGTCCAGTGTTATACCCAAATATTTTGCTGTATCAGCATATGGTACTTGGATATTGTTTATGTTAACAGGGATATGTCGGTCTCTTTTGTTTGTGAAATTAACATGGGCAGATTTACTCTCATTTAGTTTGATTCTCCATTGCTTGGTCCAGGTGTTGATTTTGTTAACTGATATTTGCAGATTTATTGTCGCTTCTTGATGATATTTGCCTACAGCCATTATAGCAGTGTCATCAGCAAAGGTGGCTATCGTGTCATACTCGTGTCTACTGCCTTGATTTCTTTAAGTTCAGAATAAGCGTCTTCCTTATTAATTCATTATTCTCAAGGACTAGGATTCATTATTCAAGGAATTATTCAAGGACTATTTTACGTTAGACCTTATATTTTCGCTAAAGCACATGCCTTTAACGTAAAAAGGGTTGATGTTGAAATCATATTTGGCGAAAGAAGAAAAATATATTTTTTTAACGTGACATAATAGCAACTCAAATTTTAAGCATGTAATAGATAATGAACGATGTTTCTTTTAGCAACTTTATTATAGCAACATTAAATTTCTCTCAGATGTCATCATAATATAACTTCGAAACAAATAAGAAAAATATCGTTTCATTTAATTTTTGTTATAATAATTCACCAAGAAGTTATTCTGTATAATGTTGTCACTGATCTGAAATAATATTACCTTTCACAAAAACATGTTAGTCCGGTTATATTATCTTTTTTATAATTTGTAAGCCATATTTATAGAATTGGCCGCCATTTTGAATCCTAATGGATACATTTTCTGGCACGGCGGGTGAAATTAATCCTAAGCAACTATACTATCACCATACCAAGCCGCTTGCTTTCATCATTTCTTTTCATCTACCGCTTCCACTATGGGACACGTAATAAGATTTGGTTACCTCAAAATTGTCTCTGAATTTATATCGAGTAAATCATCATAGGCATCTTCACTTAACAAGGATCTATTTGACTTTGACAATATATGGTAAATACATCAAACTAACCCATCGTGGAAAAAATATGTCGTAAGCAACCGTTCAATAAGCAATATACATTAATTCTGTATTAAACAGATATAATTAATTGTCTTAAATTAAAATAGTAACATAATTTCTATTTTAATGCATATTTGTGCTTTGATTATTTCGATTCTTTCCTGATATGTACATTGTTTAAGATGTAGGTACGCTCTCCATATTAATATGTGCTGTCATAGTTTTGTAAACATTATTGGCCATTATCCTTGGCATAACTGGAAATATCTCTATGTAAACCGCAAAATAAATTATGGTGTAATATCTAAAAGAATATGTATAATATATTTACACAAGTTATTTAAATCAGTGCGGAAAGTATCGTCGAGCGTAAAAAATAATACTCGATTTATCGTAGAAATCTATTTAAAAATATATGCCTAGAAAAAACATTCAAAACATTAAGGTATACGATATTAGCATTAAAAGAATTTAAAAGCAAAAAAAATATGGTAATTTAAAATACAAAATGTAGGTGTATTAAATATTTAGCTGCAATAATTTTATTTTCTTAGTAATAAGCAATTAACAATTTAATATCTGTCGTTTTTTTGGTCGCTTGAAATCGGGACGCTTGTGTCGTTGTGTGAAATGGGGTATTTTCATTTTAGTTTGATTGGCATTGAACCTTGGATTCCGAAGATATACCGTGGAACTCACCAGATACCCGATATAACAGAACAAATGGCGAGTGCGCCGGTCACAACGGTAATATATAGATATTTAAACTTATTAAAAACATATTTTCTATCGGATCAAATTACCCCCATGAAATCAGCATTAACATATGAGCTGAAATCCTGTTGTTTACATTTACCCCATTCACCGGGGTAAGCGTAGACAAAATGCGAAGTTTTAAAAAATATACATATACTTTCAGTAAGTAAAACTATGTGAAACATTTATATACACAAAACGACGAAAGAAGAAGAGAAGAAGAGAAGAAGACAAGAAGAGAAGAAGACAAGAAGAGAAGAAGACAAGAAGAGAAGAAGACAAGAAGAGAAGAAGACAAGAAGAGAAGAAGACAAGAAGAGAAGAAAAGAAGGAGAGAAGAAGAGAAGAAGAGAAGAAGAGAAGAAGAGAAGAAGAGAAGAAGAGAAGAAGAGAAGAAGAGAAGAAGAGAAGAAGAGAAGAAGAGAAGAAGAGAAGAAGAGAAGAAGAGAAGAAGAGAAGAAGAGAAGAAGAGAAGAAGATAAGAAGAGAAGTAGAAGGGAAGAAGAGGGGAAGAAGAAAGGAACAAGAAAGGAAGAAGCGAAGAAAAGAAGAAGAAGGGAAGAAGAGAAGAAGATAAGAGGATACGAAGGGAAGAAGAGAAGAAGAGAGGAAGAAGAGAATTATATAGTGAAGCTATAATGAGTGTATTAATGTTTTTGATGGGTTTTGATGTAAACTAACCAAATTGTACAAAGTTTTACGTTATAACGAATGACGTCATAAAGAGCTATACACTGTATATACATTAGGGTGGTTCATCTTATGCAACCCTTGAAAAATTGAGCTGCCACCCCCTCGAAAAGGTTTCATGTGATGAAAAAACATCCCCACTAAAATTTTATTTTGATCGGATACCAGGAAGTGATGCCGCATACAACGTAAATTTTGATAAAAATGAAAAGTTAATTAACACCTAATTTTTATTTTGTATTTGTAAATACAAAATGTATTACAAAACAATAATTTGTTATCGTGAAAGCAGATTTAGAGCACGAAATATTTTCTAATAAAACATGAATAATTATGCTTAATGGGAAATGGGTAAAATAACACTACATGTATTATATACGTTTTCAAATTTGGAGTGCTTTTCAAGTTTACTTAAGACTATTCTAAGACCTGCAACATTGTCTCTTTTTTAACATCTGGAAAACGTGTTTTATAATCCTTAACAACTTGAAGTAACAATAGCTTTTGATCTTCGTCCTTAGTAAATATTTTGTTATACTCAGTAATTAGCTTAATACCTCTTTCAGCTGTGTCATTTACTACTTTAAGATTGTTAATAATTTTGCAACATTCGTTGTAACTTTCGTTTTTAGTCCGTGCTGGATCGCTTTCCAAAAATTCTGTATGTAAATTCAACTTTTGAAAGAAATATTTAGAGGTAACGGATATAAAGTCGTAAATTTCTTTATTTTGTATTTGATCTAATTCTCCTACTATTATCCGTTTGAAGAGGGCATTCATGTGACGCTGTCCTGTTTAGAGCCCTTACCATTTCCTTTTTATCGTCAATTAAAATATTTTCATCGTAGAATGATAAGGAGAAATTTTCAGGAATTAAATACCACAAATGGGTTTTTTTTACCACATGCAGCTTTAGATATACTGGCGTCTATGGTTTTATATTTTATTAATTCTTTACAAAACTGGAGGTCGTGAAATGGGGCCTTTTTTGCAGAACGTGCTGTAAACCAGGCTTTTGTATAAATATTTACGAGAAACAAGCATATGTCGCTAATAGCTGATTGCTGTTTTTGTGTTAGTTTAAACTGATCTTGAAAGAAAAAAAAATTTAAACAATAAATGGTGCATGATGAAATGCACCAGGACGATAAAATGTCACGTTTGACGGCTGTTCTTCAAAAAACAATTTGGAAAGTAATTAAAATTCTTTATAATCATCTCGATGTTTTATTGCTAGGAATGAATTTATGAAATCGACAATTTCAGATTTTCTGCAAACTTTGCTTAATTGTTTCGAGTTGAAAACCTGTTTTAAAATTAGTTTGGTCTATTTTAGGCCAATATTCTTTAAAACGTTTAAATAAAGTAACATCAGGACCAGATAAAGGAGATATTTTTACATCAAATACACTTCGCAAAACTATAAATATGATGTGTGGTATCACAACATAAACCGATAATGTTATTTTCTAAATTCCAATCAATTAGAGTTTCATAAACTGCCAAGGATTGTCCTTTACTTGTTGAATGCTGCAAAGCAGACACTCCATGCAACTGCGCCACTTCTCCACTGGTAAGTACTACAGCAAGTCTATCCACATTCTCCATCCCAGTCAAAGAAGGCAGGAGTTTTCCATCCCACTGGATTATTGGTGCCAAAAGATTGGATTCTCTAAAAGTTGCTTTTAATTTTGCGGCTCTTTCTTTTCGCATTTGTTGCCTACTTCGTTGAAGGGTTGTTCTACTTATAGACAGAGACGAAACATCATGCCCTAATGCTTCTGCTACTGCGGTCAAAATACGAACTCCATAACTATCGCTTATCTTACAGGCATCAAATGCAGCTACTATTTTTGGTGTTACAATGTTAGTTGTTCCATAAAATGTTCTTCTTTTTGGCTGTGTTGGACCAGGCTCGTCTAGAGCTAGGGCTAAGGGAACCTCTTGTGATTCTAACCTTCTTTCTATTTTACTCTCACTTTTAACAGAGGAACTACTTCCGGAGGATGAAAGTGTCACGGTTTCCATTAGTTGAGATTTTTCTTGAACACTTCGTTGAACTCGCACCGACATTTTTTTATGTTTTTCTTCGGCCGCTTTTTCTCGAGCAGCTAGCTGATAATCGATGCTATACATAAACCCCGGACGGCCTTTTTGCTTTTGACTGATTAAAAACCTTGTCCTCTTGTTTGTCCTCGTCAATTGTTATTAGTTCAAAGAAATAAAACGCCACATTTAATTTTTGTATACTTAATTAGTGTGGCAGAAAATATTAAGAAACGGCATTTTCATTGTCAATAGTTTAAAGCGTACGTAATGAATATGCTATTGTTTCTATCTTGTTGCCAAATTAAATTAGTAATCCATTCTGCAGTTCGGTCGGAACAATGGCTCGTAATATGTGCGATTGTGCGCGTTGGCAATATTAAGTACGGTAATTATTTCTTCGGCTTAAATTAGGTCATTAATAACGTACAACACTTTTTATTAGCTTTAACTAGACCGCTACTTCCTCAGATTATATTTGCAATACGGTAATGTATGTAATATGATAAGAAATGGATATATGAGGATTGAGCACTTAAATTTATATGAAAATACAATGGCAACATAGTGTTACAAGAAGAATATAAATGTATCTGCGGTTTGCAAGCGGTTTAATTACAACGTGCCATGCACAGTAAATAATTGATAGAGATGTTAATACCGTTTAAAGACGCACCAACATGTAAGTATTTCTATGAGCTAAGGATTTTCCATGTAAATATATTGATATGATCAATAACATGCACATTATTAAGAAATATTTTCAGTGCTTTACGTAACCTCTTAATCTCTTTCGTGCATCAAATACATATTTTTACGCCATATTTTTTATTAAGAATAATATTATAAAAGCCAGACAAGATGAAATTTTATTGTAAATATATTATTTTTATATTTTTATTATTAAAATATATAATTTATACACTTACTCCAAGAAATTAATGCACTGCCAAATAATAACCAAATAAGTTTTAAGTTGTTTAGGTGCCCTCTGATCGTGTGCCATTTTGACAAAACCCTTGCGTGGTTTTAAAAGGAGAAGAAGGGGTTAATTTAAGTTGTAACGTAGTACAACAATACCTTCCGATAGAAATAGATAGCAAATTTAAATTCAATGCACACATCGACGAGATATTAAATAAAGCTAAAAGCAGACTGTGCCAAATATACTATACAATGTTAAATGCCAAAGTAAAAACAGGAACTCTACTATACAAATCGTATGTACGTCCAGTGCTAACATACGCATCACCAGGATAACTCTGGTGATTCACAAATAAAGCACAGAAACAAAAGTTACAGGTACAACAAAATAAGTGCCTAAGAACGGCGGCAAAACAAACAGAGTAAGAATACAAACAATTACGAAATTAGTTAACGGGATTTACGAAATTAGTTAACGGGATTTACGAAATTAGTTGTAATGATTGTCTCGAAAATATGTTGGACAAACGAGACGTCAATTAACACCAGATTTAAAGAGCATATGGATCATCTAAAATATGGAAGAACATATAAGTCTAGTGTTGCACAACATGCATTTGACAACAATCATAGAATAGATATTAGTAATTTAAGATTAGTTAGAAATGTGACCAATAATAGACAGTTGGATGCATTTGAGAGCATAGAAATTGTAAAATGTCAAAGTAGTATGAATAGCGACCGTATTGCCCGCTTTACGCGTTGCCTAGCAACTAATCATTGAAGCGTGACTAATGATTTCACCATAAATAGTATAAATAGGGTAGATTTTTAGTTTAAGATTAGTTTTTAATCATCTCCGGATGATGCCAACTTGGTTGGCGAAGCGCGCGTCGAGCGAAGTGAAAGTGAAAGTTTTGGTGTTTGTGGAAACTACTCCGAGTGTTACTACATAATATATCAATTACATGGAAAACCGGATAACACCAAATTTTATAAACAGACTCACACACCATCCCAATCCCAACAACCAAATATCTATGATCCCTAAATTTAGTTCCCCACTCAAACATCCCTCCATAAATTATGTATAGGCTCCCTAGCCCCCCATACCTAACAATGTTTTAAAAAAAATTGAATTAAACTAGGCATGCTTAAAAATAAAAAATCAAACAAAAATAAACAAAACATAGAGCAAGAATAAAGAGGCTTACAAAGCCTGACAAAAATAACTAAATAAAAGACCCTCATGTTACTAACCTAGAATTAAGGTAATTATGTACTAAACGCTTTAAGCCCGCTTTTTTTATATATACTAACAATTAACGTAGAATAGAACCCGCATTTCCCATCAAACTCCCTCCAAACCAAAGAACAATCGTACAAAAATCAACTCAAGTCAACAGCTAAGTAAAGGACACGCTATTTTCTAAAACTCACGATAACCTCAGAATTGAGATGAGTGCCCACTATTAAGAACCAGCGCTCTTTGGTGGAAACAGAAGTTATTTTTTGTCTAGACCGACCTCTTGTCCGATTTCGATATTTTTTTTTGTGTTCCAGAGTTAATATTCTATTGATTTTTAAAGAAATTTTGTTTTAATTTAATTACAGGGTGTAACAATTGAGGCGTGTTTTTTTTCCCTGTGGAGTTCAACAGTTACATCAGCAAGTTAGAATTTAAATCGTACTGTACCTTATATTTTCTTAACATTCCCTTTTCTGATTCAGCTCATTATCTTCTTACCAGAAATTAATTTTATAGTATAACATGTTTTTATTAATTTCATTTTTGAAAACAGAAGTATGGAATGCTATGAAAAAAAGAATCATGTGTATTAAATGTTAAAAATCATCGAAGGAGTGTGTTTATTATGGCAATAGCCTTATTTGTTTCCAATATTTTTTGTCAATACGGTACGTATGTATGAAATCTTAGTGGTGAAAAATGTGCTCAAGCATTAATATTGGTTGACCTAGGTTGAAGTTTTGGATTTGGATTGGAAGAATTGGATAGCGATTTAATGTGGCTCATACAACTGTTCAAGACTGATAGCAAAATGTAGTGACTGGACGTCATGTTCGTAGACGGAACGGTTCGAACAAGGAAGAAATCGAGAAACAACCCCAATTAATGACTGATATTTGACACCCTCAACTGTGCGACAAGGTTTTGTAACAGTGCGAAGTTTGCAGATACAGCTTCGAGAAATAGCTGGTTTACAAATTAGGGGATAAAGGATAAATCATTAGATGGTGACTTGGGACATATAATTTGAGATCAAGAGTTGCTGCTTGAGGTCTAGCTTTAAATAGAAATCACCGGAGGGCTTGGCTATTTTTTGCGACAGAGCATAATTTTGGAAAACGAGTTCTGAAATATTTAGAAGCTTAAAAGCAAACGTTGTATGACATAATTGTATTTTTTGATTAGGTATTTATTGTAGCAAGATAAAACTAGGGTCACGGCCGTTTAAATGAAAAATTAAATTTGCTCATAAAAATGTTGCTAGTAATATTTTTATCTCAATATACCATAGTTCCATAGTAAAAAATCCAAAAAAATGGAAAAATATACAGGGTGTTCCATTAACAAATTCAAAGTTGGCATCATTTCCGGTGAAATCGAAAGTGACTGAAAATGAAAAATCAATCGAAAATCCATATTTGACTAGACTATCTACAGGTATACTTCATTGCAGGTAGTGGTATTAGCCCTCTGCGTAGATGTTTTCTAAATATCTATTCAGTTATATAACGTGTTCAAAGTTGAGATTCATGTCCTGAAAGATGAAGAAGATATCGACGACATGGACGAGCGCCTCTGGGTTCGGGGCCACAATTGTAGAATAGACTGGTGACTGAATGGGACTGCCTAGCCGCTTAGACATGACCGGTAAGATCTTCAAAGTTATGCTGGGCGGGCGTTGGTGGCACTTGGATGGGTGACCTAGGCAGGCTTGGGCCCGGACTGTGGCGTCTGCCCGAGACCTGGGAACACTCAACACATCTGCCATGGACGCGTGGTCCCAGATAAATGGTAATGAGGACCAGAGTAATTAATCTCGGTAACTCAGAACCATACTATCATACATACAAATTGTAGAGACTTTGCCACCAAGCCACCCGTAATAAATAGGATGGTTTGAAGAAAAGTACTCAAGTAAGAAGGAGGAATGCACAAAGGGCCTAATGAGGTCTAAGTGCTGTGGTGGAATGGGAGTGTAACTACCTTCCACTACACTCCGACCCATATACATACATACATACATATGGACGAGCGCCATCTCGTGGTCACCTGGTATATAGAGGTAGGTAGACTAAATTCTCTATTTCAATTAATATAATTTAGGTATCAAAATAAGTAGGTACAATCAGATGCTACTAAATTTTTTAATGCATAATTAATTTTTTTGTAATGTATTGTAATACATTAAATTACAGGTGGTATTTAAATTATATTCTCACACCAAATGATACCATCGTTGATACGTATATTCTAACACAATTAAGAAAAGGATAAGGATTAAGGATAATTAAGAAAATAATATCCTATATAATATATAGAGTAAAAGTATTGCTTGAGATGCCCTAAATAGTACTCCACTAATAAAGATAAATATTAAAATATTTTATGTGACTAAAAACAAATAATAAACAAAAATATGTAAAAAAACATTCAACTTAAACGATTTTAATTTAAATCATCAGTAAGGTACGTTTAATAGGAAATAAAAACGTCAGAAGGTCCAGGTTTGTGTTCTAATTATTTTGTAGTTTTAGTACAACTGATGATTTAAAATGAAACCGTTTTTAGTTGTTTTAAGATGTCACTGGACATCTTAAAACAGGACACTGTCCACCTCCTGCCTCCATCATCAAACCCTCGTCACCAATTATAATGTATGGGACTAGTTAAAAGCAACCCATGTAACCTTAAACAACCCCAAGTTTCAAGTTTGAAATCGGTTCATATTTCATCACATTTTCATCGAGTCATCGAGTCACATTTTCATCGAGTTCATCATTTTGATTTTTTAAGTTTGAGGCACAAAGTTTCAAGTTTGAGACAATTCGGTTCATAAATAGAAATTGGTCCGCCATTTTGGATCCGCCAATTTGATGTTTCGTAAAAAAAATTGTATTGTCACCGGAACACCATACACCTACCAAATTTCAAATCTCTAGCTCATCGGGAACTAGATGAAAGAGCTCTTGCAAAATTTTAAACAAACTAACAAATATACGAGTTCAAGCAGCTAAATAAAACCATTTAAAAAGAAATTAGGTTTGCAATAGAAATATAAACTATTACATGATATTTTCATGTTGTTTAATAAGTGGATTAATTCTAATAATAATATTTCTAATAATAATAATTGTAAATAGATATTAGTATTAAACTCACCAGGATTGGTTACTGTCGTTACCCACCATTGCAGTCTCTTGAAACTTTTATATAGGTTTGTTTTATGTTCATGATATGTTATAAAAAAAAACCAATATAAAAGTTTCAGAGACTTTGAATCGTATAATTCATAACTATAACGTTGGATGTAGGTATTATTTGTCACTGGAATAACTAATTTTATTCCACGAATTTGATGTTATTTGAATTTTACTCTCATCGCCACTGATAAATGTCTTGTTCCAATGTTTCAAGATATAAGGAATATTTTCGACATAATTTCGTAGAATC
This sequence comes from Tetropium fuscum, assembly GCA_964058915.1. NCBI lineage: Eukaryota > Metazoa > Arthropoda > Insecta > Coleoptera > Cerambycidae > Tetropium > Tetropium fuscum. The sequence goes on along the minus strand of CAXKVY010000781.1, from coordinate 192,731 downwards.
ATGTCGTTATATCCGTTATTGTTTGTAGCCTGTCGGAAGTCGGTGAAACAACATTCAATCTTCAAAATCATATAATATATCATATTTTGTGTCATTTCGCCTAATTGTCCCTGGAAAATTGCCTGATTATCTAGTGAAATTGCCCGATTCCTGGGAAATTACATCCGGTTCAGTCGACACTCCTTAGTTAGGTTTGGTTTCATAACAGGTCTTCTCTAAAACGACATATGCTATAGGTATGCTTGCTTCTATGAAATTATGTGGAAAATATTAATTTGGTCTGAAAACATTAGGACAAGACATTTCTCAGCGGCGATTACTTTTTAACATGATTTTTAACATGATTACTAATTTAGAATGGATTTTATAGAATTCAGTACAAAAATTTAATTGAAACACAAAAATGATCGCATCACCGAAAATGTTGCATAAGTTTTATGGTGTTTATCTTTAGAGTCGTTTTTCCGATATGGATGATAGGTTGATTCTTCCATAATCATTTTCTACTGATTTCTTAAAAAAAAGGGTATTTTTTATCAAATACCGGGTGTTACAATGATCTTGCGTTTTGTTCCGACAAATTGTAACGTCCTGTGAAGTTCATCTGCAACAACTGCAAACTACAATTCATAGCTGACTAAAGCCTCATCTTCTCTGTACATTCTCTTTTTTGGTTCACTTTATTATCTCTGTTATTAAAGGAGAGGCGTGGTTTTTAGCACAGCATGTTTCTGTTGATTCAATATAAACTTAATATTGAAAAAAGTGAGTAGCAGGCATTGCACAAAAAATAAGATAGTGTCATCAGTTTTGCAAACTGTTTCTGTGCAATTATTGTTGAGATCGATTTCCACGCTTTTATTGAATTTTTGTGTAAATTACTTCACCAAATGAATGGTCAACAACGTTTAACACGTCATTTAACTCAACCAACAAGAAGTTTTTTATTGTTTTCGGACCTTCTTAACTAAAACCTAACCCACCTAACGCTTCTGGTTATACCGGAAGTTTACGTCATCTTCGGTACTTCGAAATTATGGCAGAGAAGCATTGACTTAGTTATGTTTCCTACTAACTTTATTATTGTAAAATATACATCTTTTTGAATGAGTGCTTTTTAATTTTTTTTTGAAAAATAGTAAATTACATACCGAGCGGGAAAGTACTCTATTTCAGCCGAGCGGCAAGGTAGTTTACCGAGGTGCGAAGCACCGAGGTAAACTACAGACGCGAGGCTAGAATGAGTTCCCGCGAGGTTTGTATACTATTTTACTCACAATCGGCTAGTAGTTTATGGATTTCTAATACTCACAATCTACCAATAATAATTTCGTTTCAAATATCTGTATCCATTTTCATTATGTGATAAGATGAATTATTTTAAGTAACCTGTGAGATCGTTGCTAGGTAACAAAACAAGTTTGTTGAATCTGACATTTAGGCGATACACGACGCCATTAATTGTACATATAATCAAATTGTGTTTATTTTACAAAAATGTCTGCCCCGATAGAATATCTTCCTCAAAAGGTAATTTTAATTTATTTAGTGCATATTAAATATATGTTATATTAAATTTTTTTAGGTTGCTTTAATTATTGGCATTTCCGGAGCCTGTAGGTGCGATGAACTTTTAAAAATGAAAATAAGTGACCTGGATATTTTAGAAAATCGAATTATAATAGTGATTCCTGTCACAAAAACCTACTCTTCCCGTACATTTGTAATTACAAAATCGGAATGGATAAATATAATAAAGCAATACTGTGACCTTCGTAATAACATTGACTCTGATTTTTTTTACAAATAAGATTTGGTAAAATGACACGACAGCCTTTTGGGCATAATGCTATAGGAAGTTTTCCCAAAAAAATAGCAACTTATTTAAAGCTGGAAAATGTTAACAGGTTTACAGGACATTGTTTTAGACGTACTTCAGCAACATTATTAGAAAATACAGGTGGAGACATCCTACAGTTGAAAAAGTTGGGGGGTTGGAAATCCAACACCGTAGCAGAGGGATATGTGGAGAATTCATTACATGGACAAATAAAAATTGCTAATATGTTGTCTCATGTAGAAAATCCAGAAACGTCGGCGTCTTCATCTATTTCTGAAACTCATAATTTTGAGCAACACGGTCTTACTTTAACCGTTAATAGTAATCATAATTCCAATGTAACTATTAATATTTATAATTCCAAATAGTTTTCTTTTTGTTATTGTTGTTGTTGTTTCTGAATTAAATAAATGTTGAGTGGATTCTATTCTTTCTAAACCATCTTTTAATCAAAAATGACATTGACATTTCCAGGTAAGAAAAGTGACAGATGCTAGCCGGGAAAGTACTTTCCCGGCTAGCTGGGAAAGTAAAGTAAGTAATAAGTCGCTTCCCGATTACTTCAAAGGTTAGAAATCCATAAATTACTAACCGATTGTGAGTAAAATTAATTATATCAAAAATGGTTAACTCTAAGAATAGGAAGGTTCACCTAAAAATTAACGTAGAATCCAAAATTGCAATAAGATACAGAGTGTTTCATTTAAAATAACGAAGATGACAACAACGGTATAACCGTAAGCATTTGGTGAACGCCATTATTTTAGCTGAGAAGGGGATTCCCGAAACACTATTGTTCAAATTTTCAAAATTAAATTCGAAGTAGTCTCTGAAATATTTCTAATGTCTCGTCACCGTGGGACAATGCAGGGTGTCCCACGGTACACAATCCCCACGGTACACAATCGATATATTTATTGAAATGTGTTAAAATTTAACACACATTCTGGTAATAATCTTGACATACCTACTTTACAACGTACCTAGTTTACCATACTTTACATAAAACATTCATTTATTTTAAGTAAATACCTAACTATTTCTAAAGTTGCGTGTTTTGCAATGTTCATGCCGTAAAAGTAAAAAATGCCATATCGCATCATTACTTCATTAATTAATTATTACTGAATTATTCGTACGCGGACATAATATATAACTACCGATTGGCTTCAGTTATCTTATACTCGTGCTTACTATATTCCTATTTCCGAGTAAAATAATAATTACAAACTATTTTCAAATTTTTGTCCAATTACTCTCAAAAGCGACAATTTTTTGGCCCGAATTTAGAGCTAATATTAAAGCAACCATAAAAAAGTTGACTTTTCGGTTTACCACCACTAAAAAATGTTATATTTCTATAAATTTTACAGTATTATGGGATTTTATGAGATTTATTCCTTAGACAAGTGCAATATTCATTAAAGTCTGTGTTTGTTTTAGTCACGTTCTAAACCTGAACTATTGCATTTATAAATCACTGCAAACATTGTTTAATGACTAATTTGTAAACATATTGAAGTTCAAGTTTGTTGAAAACAACAACATGTTGTTAATTCCACTGCACTTAGTCGTCGTATCATGTAAAATGACGGAGTAAGTTAAGGCTAATGCCTGCTAAGATGCTATACTATGCTCTTCCCACGTGCTGAGCGCGCGCTGCGTTAAGTCCAATTTTTAGAATGAAAAAATTCAGCAAACTTTTAGCGAATGATATTATCCGAGAGCTTTTAGCCTTTGAATGAGCCTTTAATTACTGTGCTAGGTAATTTTTTGTAGTAATTGTTAAAACTAGTTTTCTTCGTCATGCTCTGCTAGTTCACGATAAAGCTGACAGAACATGGATTTCCCGGGAAATGGCTGGAGCCGAAAATAGGAAATTAGTGTCTATTAGCAGCCTTTAATGAGCCTTTAAATAATTCACAGCAAAAAGTCCGATTTTGTCATTCGAAATAGTTTTTTTTCACTATGCTCTGCCCACGTGCTGAGCGCGCGCGGCGTCCAATTTTCATATTGATGAAATGCAGCAATCTCTTAGCGAATGATATTTTCCTGGAGCATTTAATTAGCCTTTAAATACTGTGCTAATTAAATTACTGTAATTGTTGTGTAAACCACTTTTACGAGCATGCTCTGCCAGGTTAACGTTAAGCTGGCAGAACATGCATTTCCCGGAAAACGACTGGGGCGGAAAATTTTGGATTAGGGCATTTAATTAGCCTTTAATTTTGTCCACCTATTTTTTTATGATTCTGCTGACTTTGCTCTTCCAGCTTTAGGGACATTCTAAAATCATATTAGTGATTCATTTATCTTAGAGTTTATATTTTTCTGTAACATACCGGTTACCGGTTGATTCAGAACCACATTTTGAGCTGTCGAGTATTTGTCTGTCGTTTCCAGTATGGCCGGAAACAACTTCGTTATTTTAACAGAATCCTGTATTTCTGATGGCAACGTTTCCAATAAGAGATAAAGGAAATAAAATATGCCACACAATACACAGTGTTAACATATTTAGGATCTTTAAATTTAAAATATTTTCAATATATTTTCAGTATAGTAATTTTAAGTTTTATTCATTTCCAGGGATCACAATTACTGGATATTATATTTCAATATAATTTTCAGAAAAAAATACAGTTTTTGCTAGTCTACGATTCAACCACTGATTAAATTTCTACTTGCCACTTCACTTTTACTTAGTAGGTATATAAGAATAATGACCAGTCTCATATTGCGTCGTGTCAAGTTCAGAGAGGAAGAAGACTCGTGAAACATGTTTTGCATTTTACATTGTAACAATAATAAAATCTCAAAGTCTAATTTATTAGAAGTGAATTTCCATAAGTGCAAGCACGTGTGACTTACCTAAATCATGCGCATCTACATGAAATGTGTTCCTTAATTCCTCTAATGTCATGCGTTTGTGAATCTGTAACAAAATTTATTATTTAATACACTTATAATTCAGTAATTGTAAAGTAGTTACAATTTTATAATGATTGCAAGGTTATTATGAGTGGCATTTTCGGACAATCTGAAGTTACAGATTAAATAATAGTAGTTATTTGTTTTACTAGACAGAAAAGCACAAGATTTAATTCGGCAGCTGTCAGAATGCTACTTGCCAGAAATGCCAGAAGAAATTGCTACTTTTCTGGAACTAGCTCATGTGACAGAGTATACTGGGCACTGCTTTCGCAGAACTTAGGCCACGTTGCTCGTGCATTCTGATGGGGACATAATGTTGAAGCATGGAAGGATGTAAGTCTTTCGTGGTCGCAGAGGACTAGCCAATAAGTCGAACATCGGCAATAAAATATTTCCAGGCGTTTCCGCAGTATCAAGTACTGTGGATAATAATATTTTTAATTTTACGAAAAAGGAGGGAAGTGGAGAGAGTTCAATTATATTAAAAAATAATTCACATATCACCATAAATATTTCTAATAAGTAAAAATTTCTTGCTGTCGTTTGTAGTTGTAATGTAATAAAACCAGTTTTGTGTGATTTTTTTAAATTAGAACCATCATTTTATGTCTTCCTTATTATTCGTCTATTTGCTTATTTCTCTATGTAATGTAATGCTACAAATCCAAGATTAATTTTCATAAAACAAATAGTATCATATTGCTAATGTAGTGTAAAAAAGACATAAGATATCTAAATTTGAAAATTAGCTAAAAAATTGACTTAAACTCGATTTTCTCGGAAACTGTTTAATATTTTAACCTAACACTTGGAGGGCATAAAAAGGCTTGAAGATTTTGAAGGCATAAAACCTACCTTCAATCCAAATTTCAGCCAAATCGGTAGAAAATTGCCAGAGTTAGACGCAAGTTCCCATGCATTTATATATATATATATTCGCTCTTAATGCCCCACTTTCGGGTGCCAATTGAGATTAATTTGAATTCTTAATGCCCACGTAATGGGAGACAAATGTTATAATATATATGAACTCTTAATGTTTTTAAGTTATGTGTATAAGCCTCACTGTTGGGTGACAATATTGGGTAATAAATTGTAATAAATTGATAAGATTTGCGAGTGAAGTTATGCAGTGAAAGCACAGAGTATGAACACCTGACAAGTCTGCTATACTGTCACGATCTCGATACTACTGCTAAATTTCCCTAGGCGCCAGTTCTTTGAACATTTATTTATATTAAATATACCTTTACTATGGGTATTCGCTACTTTTGCTGTAGCTTTTAGGTAGGTATCAATTTAACAAGGAAAATTTGGATAAACTTTTATCCTCTGCTTACTTTATTCTCTCTGAACGATTCCCTCTTTTTCCTTCTTCGTACACTATTTTAGCCTCGTACACTCTCCCTGGGGACACCGTGCTTGGAATAACGTATTACCAAGTCAGAACACTATAAATCTTGGCTAATTTTCTTCTCCACTTGTTTACCCGTTGATAACTCAATATGGTTGCACAAATTTTCTTATTTAACTATTGTTTAACTTATTATAATTTATAAATTTTACATACACATAAGCGTAGCTGCCGCTTGTAAAAGGACGCTATTGTAACTCTCTCTATTGTTACTCGTTTCTACGGAAGTTTATCAATTTTAAACAATCGAAGTTCCTTGACAACGAGTGTTATGTTACGTTATTCTAACATAATGTGACCAATAATATTGCAGCTAATTGTTTAATTTATTTAATTTACTTTAAATATTGATGAATTTTGGTTCAAACAGTTTAATTTTCCATTCTACATAGAATTCACACATCATATTCACTTTCCGCAACTCAGTTTCAATGTTCACAATACAGTGACCTGTACCCATCTGTACCTCAAACGTTTTGCTTCAGAATTATTAATCCTGAACACCTATTCTGATGTGACGCTTTTACAAGTTTACGTCCAAATATATACCGTTTAGCGTCCAAATATACGAGTTTATGTTAGTGTGATATAGCATAAGGTTTGTTAGGATTTGTCTATTCCGATTAAGTTGAATTTAGAATTTTGCGCCCATAAATGACTTTAATATTATTTAATTTACGTACTGGCCAATCAGATGAGTTCTCGTACATCGTCTGTGCGATGTGTATAGATGCTTGCGCTCGCGACTGATACTAGAGTTGGGACTTTATAGATTGAATCTCAGTACACGTATTAATTTATAATTTAACGTGTTTATTGTATTTTAACTCTGTATTTGGGATCTGGATATTCGTTTATCTCAATATATATATATATATATATATATATATATATATATATATATATATATATATATATATATATATATATATATATATATATATATATATATATATATATATATATATATATATATATATATATATATTGCGAGGAGGGGGGATGTCGGATTCACTTGAAATTTGAACTGGAAATTCTTTAAACATTGACCATTAAAAGAAAATGAGGGGCTGAGCCCTTTTTCTCCCAGAAAATTTGTTATAAAAACTACTTACTAAACTTACTAACTATTTTTTCTTACTAAACATTCATTTAATTAAATTATTCCTATGATAATTCCTAACACAATTGTTTATAACACACCTACTTAGTTATTAAACGTACAATCCATACGTCTATTTTGGTATATACAATTTGTTCTTATGGTCAGTTTCATAATAGACGTAAAGCTTCCTTTAATATTAAAAGTCTCCTTAAAGTTCTAAAGCATATTCCATAATCGAATTTTAAAGGCACTTTTACTAAAAAGCTTTCTTTTTGGTAAAGTCTCGATTTTGGCCCTTTTGAGGAGAAAACGCCGACTTACTGTAAACCTAACCTGCAAATTAATTTTTTACTCTCAGCATAGACTGCCAGTATAAGAAGAGAAAAAATATAGGCGCCACGACTCCAATTTTTCCAGAATTTTCGATTTCACCCCCCAGCCTTCTCCTAAATAAAAATAAAACTTCATATTCATAAGAATCACAAGAATATTACCTACTCCCCATTTGTTACTTTATGGGTATCTTTATTTTCGATAACTTTTCTCTGCATTCAGTAGTTTAGTCTCATCCTCTTTCGAGAACGTGTCTTTTTCGCTTGTTCTTTGGGTTTATTTTTCTCATCGCTTTCACTCATTATTTATTATATACCAACACTTTAATAATACAATACAAAATATACAATAACGCCATTAACCACAATGTTTACAAACCAACAAAGTTTATTTAAATTTCCATCACAAAACAACTAACTTGGAAAATGTTAGGTTATCATTACATAAAATTGTCATAAATGCGAAGATAATTATCACTCATTTTGTCTCTTGACTAACTTCACATGTAACTTTCAGGCTCGCAAACACAATAAATATTCACAAATTGAAACTTTTCCTAATGGGAGATGCATTCCACTTTATGGAACAGAACCGAAATTACAGAGAATTAAAAGTCTACTTTTCCAAAAAGTTCACTTTTCTAAAAGGACGTTTTTGTTCATATTTATGGAACTGGCTGTAAAGCATATTACATTATTGAATTTTAAAGACACTTTTACTAAAAAGCTTTCTTTTTGGTAAAGTCTCGATTTTGGCTCTTTTGAGGGGAAAGTCAACTTTATTGTAAACTTAACCTACAAATTTATTTGTTACTGTCAGCAGTATTATAAAACTGTTTATGGTATGGGAAATTGTGGCCGTTTGGGCTGGGTGTGTTTGAAATACAATCTATCGTTTACTGGATTCTAGTTGAAGTTTATCTTCATAAAGTGTGGAAGAAGACACAACTGTGTTGAGAAGAGAAAAAAATATAGAAGCCACGCAGTTTGAAAAAGAAACGACGAATTTTTCCACCGTTTTTTACTTCACCCCCGGCTTTGTCCTTAAATAAAAATAAAACTTTAATCATGCTCTCACATAATTGACAAGAATCTCTTCTCTTCGCATTTGTAACTTTATTTGTCATTTGATTTTCAATAGGTAACTTTTCTCTGCAAATATGTGGCATTGATTTAATCTCATCCTCTTTCGAGATATCGGTTATTTTTGCCGCTGTTTTCCTCGTCACGTTGACTCAGTATTTATTATATATACCAACACTTTAATAACATGATAAAAATATACAATAACGCAATTAATCACAATGTTTACAAACCAACAAAATTTATTTAAATTTCCGTCACAAAACAACTAACTTTCAACATGTTACATGTTAGGTTATGATTAAATAAAATTGTCAGTCATTTTGCCTCTCGACTAACTTCACACGTAACTTTCACGCCCGCAAACACAATAAATATTTACAAATTGTAGCTTTTCCTTAAGGGAGATGCGTTCCATTTTATGGAACCGAATCGGCATAACAGAGAATTTAAAAGTCTACTTTTTCTAAAAGTTGACCTTTCTAAAAGGGCCCTTTTGTTGATATTTATGGAACTGGTCATTAATCTTTTTTATTGAAGTTCGGTATTTCAAACTAAGTCCCTGTTTATGGCCAGTGCATTAGGTCGATCGTTCCACACAGAATTTCTAAGAAAGGCCTTCACTCTTTTTAAAGTGGAAAAGCACCGCTCAGATTTAGCGTTAATCTGTTGTCATAATAATTTTAAGAAGTTTTAAGAGCTCGGGAAATGTGTTTCCTAATTCATTTTTTAAAATTAATTCCAGTGTACGCGTAGTATGTATTTGTTTGAAATCGTTGATTTATCTATAATAAATAACTTATAATTCAGTCTTTAACGATTTAAGTCAGTTACACCTATACAGCTCCAAGTCTTGTCCATGCTTCGAGTATAAAATAACAAGCATAGAAAACAAAGAAAGGAATTCCTGACATGGCATCCACATTGTCCATTTGGTACGATCATATACACTTCCAGTAAAATGCCGAGAAAAAGACCTTTTTTTTTCATACGCGGTTTGATTTAACTTTAAATCTTGTGTGGATCGTCCTAAACTTTTAATCTTAACCTTAGAATACAAGTCTAATAGTGAAAAGTTAACCTTAAAAATGTTATCTACTAAATTAATTACAATATCACAATTATTTTGTCCACGAACACAACCCGAAGTAACCCCAAAGTATCAAAAGCAACCCTACATACACCTACGCTGTCACGAGAATTACTGGAGGTCTGGAAGTGTGATTTTTTAGAGCGCACGGCAGATTGCTTATTCCGACGTTTTTTTACGAACATAGTCGATCAAATCGCATTGAAAATTACCATTGGGTTAGAGCGCCGAATAGAAACACACGACCAGTTATGTGATATACGTATATATGAGTATATGTACTAATTTTGCCTCTAGATTCTTAGATGCAACAGGTGAAAGATGAACGTTTTAAAATATTATTTTCAGGGCGCACGCGCGCACTTATTATAGAACCGCCTCTGTGCCGGACGGAACTAAAATATTGCAACTTATACCAAATATCGCTCTTCGGAAACAACTATTATTTTCTTGTCCCAGTATAAGTCTAAGTTCAAATAAGTATAGAGAACATTGAACTAAGTACTACACTTTTGTTATATAAGGATATTTTTAGATTTCGAATTAAAATAAGATGGACATATTTTATTCAGCATAATTATAAATTATTAAAGATATTAATCTGACGATACAGTCATAAATCTTATGCCAGTTAATTAAGTGTAATATTTTAACGGCTATTACTTATACCAAGTAAATACGTCACGAATACACATGTCTTCGAATTTACGTCTGAAAAATAAGTTCACTAAACTTATAATCTCCTTGAATATGTGAATAATTTTATGTCTTTAGACACATCTACAATCACAAACAAACACACGAAATACATGGAAATATTTCACTCTGACAATAAAAACATCTGCAAGATACTCTTATGGTAAATGACAGAATTCGCTGAAGGTAATAAATATGGGAATATATGCTTATGATGTTAAACGTTTCGCCTTAAAGACATTGTGCTAAATTAAATAAATGACGGCAAACAGCAATTACTCTACTTTAGAGTAATTGTCACTATAAAGTAATTGTTGATAATTTTAGAGTGACAATCTTCAAGAAAAAAAAAATCAGGTATTCTGATTAGTCAACAAAGTCATGCAAGTATGAATATGGACTATCTACCTTGCATGCATGGATTAGGTGCTTAGAGTGTCTTCTGCACATTGCATATCGTCGTGATGAGAAAAAGTGGCAAATGCGTAAAGAAGAAGACAAGAGAAAATTTGACGAAACGAAAAAATATATTCAAGATGAAATAAGAACACAAACGGGATTTTTAGTAGACAGCCTGAAACTCGGATATGGTACAACAAATTATGGCAATACTGCTAGTCACTTTTTTGAACAGTATTCTCTAACATCTTCCATCATAGGAATGGATGAAGAATTGATGAAGCGTTTCAATGTGATATTACAAACAATGTCCTGTGGATATTCTGTAGATTTAGGAATTACGCAAAAGCGAATGCAAAAAACTACGTGGATCTATATACTCGTGGTATAGTATGCTATCCAGTGTCCAGAAACTGCTCATCCATGAAGCAGATATTATACAATCGGCTGTTTTTCCCTATCAGGATATTTTCGGAAGAAGCACTAGAACCCAACAATAAAGTGTTTAGAAGGTATCAAGAGCACCATACCAGAAAATTTTGTAGATTGCAAACAATATCCGACCTATTAAATATTGTTTTACTTTCCTCGGATATTTTAATATCCTCTATTTCTCGAACGTATACTACACTCCCCGGCACAAAATTCCGTCACCCTAAAATTTTGCCCAATTTTGATGTTTTATAACTTTTTTATTTTTCATCTGATTTTCATAAATTTTTTACCAGTCTGTAGATCAGTTCATTGTGTGTCTTTTTAATTATTGTAATAAGTCATATTTTTCGTCCAGGCAATATTACACAGGGGTAAATCAAAGTGTTGTTTTTTGTCGTAAACTCAAAACACCCTGTGGAAAAATTAAGGCGAATAATTTTGTTTACAAACTGTTTGCTGCCATCTTAGACGTATTGTAAACATTTTGTTTTTTGATTCATCCCATTATCTCATTTCTTCTGCGAGCAGCAAAATTTTAAATGAAACGCTGATTTCAAGCTTATTTTTATTAACAAAAACATCCACTAGGTATATCACAAAATTAATTAACAAAGACAAATTTTAATAACGTGTATGTCCTCCTCTCGCAGCAATGACAGCTTGCATTCTTCGTGGCATCGAATTAATAAGATTACTTATTCTGTCTTGAGGAATAGCCTGATATTCTTCTGTCAGCGCCAGCCGTAAGTCTTGCAAGGTTAGTGGTTGCACAGGACGGCGACGGAGTGCTCTTTTAAGAACATTCCAAAGATGTTCGATTGGGTTGAGATCCGGGCTACATGCGGGCCAGTCCAATCTTGGAAGTCCAACCTCATCCAGATATTCGCTCACTACCCGTGCAACGTGAGGTCTAGCATTATCATGCATTAATGTAAATTGGTTCCCAATGAAAGGAGCAAATGGAACAACAATTTCTTGGAGGATTTCCTCAATGTAACGGTGGGCGGTTAGTGCTCCATTTTCAAAAAATACAAGGTCAGTACGTGCATCGGTAGAAATACCCGCCCAAACCATGACTGAACCACCGTAATATTGCAGTCGCTCAGATATGATGCAGTCTGCATATCTTTCATTTATACGTCTGTATACCCGTTCACGACCATCCGGCGACCTTAAACAAACCCTGGATTCATCTGTGAATAGTACGTTTCCCCACTGTTCTACAGTCCAGTCAGCATGCGCTCTTGCAAATCTCAGTCGGTGTTGTCGATGCCGAGGAAGCAATTTTGGACATACTGCTGGCCTTCGTGAATGCAATCCTGCTTCTAACAATCTTCTACGTATCGTTCTTTCACTTACACTTACTCGACGTACCATTTGCAAGTCATTTTTTAGATACACAGCAGTAGCTCTTCGATCTCTTAAAGAACTCATAATGACAAAGTGATCATCAGCTTGAGTGGTCATTCTCCTTCTGCCAGAGCCTTGCCGCCTAATAAAGTTTCCCGTCTGTAGATACCTATTCCAAACATCACAAACTGTAGACCGCGCAATTCCCAGAGTACGGGAGACATAACTCTTATTGCGGCCATCCTCTATTAAGGCAACAATTCTACCTACGTCTGCTGTAGTTACCATGATGACAACACACTAAATTAACTGTACTGTCAAATATTCTGTCACAATAACCGCGTATTTAGCCAACGTCGATGTTTTTTAATTAAAAATGATAAAATTAACAGCGTTTCATTTAAAATTTTGCTGCTCGCAGAAGAAATGAGATAATGGGATGAATCAAAAAAAAAATGTTTACAATACGTCTAAGATGGCAGCAAACAGTTTGTAAACAAAATTATTCGCCTCAATTTTTCCACAGGGTGTTTTGAGTTTACGACAAAAAACAACACTTTGATTTACCCCTGTATAATATTGCCTGGACGAAAAATATGACTTATTACAATAATTAAAAAGACACACAATGAACTGATCTACAGACTGGTAAAAAATTTATGAAAATCAGATGAAAAATAAAAAAGTTATAAAACATCAAAATTGGGCAAAATTTTAGGGTGACGGAATTTTGTGCCGGGGAGTGTAGTAAAGGCCTTGATGATGAAGTTAAATGCCTATTCTTGCAGCCATCTCCTGATGAATAATCTGGAAGTTCTACAAGAATATTTCAATAACAATTCTGGCAGTTCTTAAGATAATTTAATTTTGTAAATTTTTGTCTCACCCTGTATTTATAAAAATGTTTTCAATATATTTTAGTGTTATGAGATGTAACTTAACCTAGTAAGCGCAATACTTCCATATTAAATCCATATCTTTATGCTTTTGCACAGTTAAATTAAAGATGTCTAGCAGTGGGGGCGTGACTATTTACGACGAGGACGACGATGAAGACGACACAGAGACCCTTCAGCAAGAACCATTGAACTAGGTACTGAAGATGAGGATGCCATTGACAAAGACCCTTGCCAGGACCCTTACGGCCAAAGAGGATGAAAACGTGAAACCAGAGAGTTTAGAGTTTGATATTAAGAAGTCATTGAGAGTAAGAACAATGAGAATTATTGAAATCGAATAAAAGTACCTACAATATATATGTGACTTTTTTATCATCTTTAAAATGCAATTTTCCATTTTTAAAGTAACATGGTTTCGTCTACTGCGCTTTCAAGTGCGGCAACACATATTTATTTATTTATTTATTTATTTAAGAAACAAAACAGGTATATTCATAACCTAATTACATGTTTCTATATGCTACAAAGAAATTACTATTACTGATGACACTGATAATATTGCTACAACTAAAACAAACAAAAAAATAATAATACGGAGAGTAGTTACTTTATGTAGGTTAAACGTTTAAGATAAAAAAAGCAAAAAATAATAATAATGGAAATTAAAGTAAAAGTAACATATTTGCAATACTGAAATATATTCATCGATAATTTATTTCGTCATAATAACAATTAATAAAGAATGGACCTAATCGGAAATATCTATACTCCTAAGATTATACTTAAATTGTTTTAACGTCATATTAAATAAATCACAATTAGTGTTATCCATTTTTCCATTAAAAAAGTCCAGATTGACTGTTTTTAACAAAGGAAGTAATATTCCTGGGTCTTGTATTTAACTGAGGTACTCTGTAGTTTACATGTGATAACAAATATGCACAGTTGATTTTATTATTAATCAATGTATACAAAAACGTTAGTAGTATACATTTTCTCCTATATTCTAACTTTTTTATTTATAATTCCAGTCTAATCGGTTCATAATGTACAAAATCTGGAGAGCGTTTGTTTTTTGTGAAAAATATAATTTAAAAAAATATTTTAAATCCTTTCGATAATCTTCTTTGGTTTTTTAGTGTGCGGGTCCCACATCACTGCTGCAAATTCTAATTTTGGTCGTATCAGAGTATTGTACTAATTTTTAATAGCATCTATCAAAGCTACTACTAATGCGTTTAATAAAACCAAGCATTTTGTACAAACCCGATGATATAGTTTCTATATGTTTGGTAAAATAAAAGTTTTCTTGAAATATAACACCTAGATCTTTGTGTTGCGTTAATCGTTTTAACGGCATGTCATTCATCGTGTAACTGATATGAAATATATCCTTTTTCCTATAAAATGAGATATGATAACATTTTTTTATATTGAAATACTACTTATTTTTTTGTGACCAAATATATATAGTATCTAAATCTTTTTGTAGAGTTACTCCATCATTGCTACTATTTACCGCCCTATATAATTTAAAATCATCTGCGTAGAGTAGACATTTGGAAGTTGTATTATCTAGCAGATCAGTAATGAACAACACGAAGAGAAGAAGACCCAAGTTGGAACCTTGTGGTACCCCAGATTCAACATCATACTCAAATGATTCTGTACCTTTGTAATTCACGACTTGTTTTCTTAGCTGTAAATAAGAACTAAAATATTTTATTAAATGTTTACTGAAACCAAATGAGAATAATTTATGTAACAATATATCATGGTCAACCTTATCGAATGCTTTAGCAAAGTCTGTATAGATGACATCCACTTGACTCCTCTTCTCTAGATGTTGCTCAATGTATTCAGAAAAAGACAATAGATTAGTTTCTATTGACTTTTTCTTTAAAAAACCATGCTGTATTGGCGTAATCATATTCTCAATTTGGGGGTAAATTTTGTTGTAAATAATAAATTCAAAAATTTTTGCTATTGAGTTAAGAATAGTTATAGGGCGATAATTAGAGAGTTGATGTTTACCGTCACATTGATATATCGGGGTTGTTTTTGATTTTTTGAATAAGTCAGGGAAAATGGCTGTCTTGAACGATAAGAATGAATAAGTCATGAAAATGATAAGAAGAGGTTTAATTAAGTATGCGATACGAGCTTTATAAATATAGCTGGGTATTTGGTCCGGTCCTGTGGCTTTTTTTGCTTTTCATTTTTTTACGGATATCTCTATTTCTTTTTCTGTAACCGAGTCGCAGTGTATATAATTTTGATTGTAGTTATAATTATTTTGATCACAAATAGAATCAATATCATAATGAGAGTTGTGCTCAAAAACACTTAAAAATAGTTAGCAAATCTATTTGCTGTTTTATTTTTATCAGAGGTCAAATTACCGTTTATAAGAAACTCATCTGATGTACCATCTTTTTTTGTGCTATTAACATAGTTCCAAAATGTGTTCGGGTCTTTTTTGATATTTAATTCAACTGTTCTTATGTAACATATGTATATATATATATATATATATATATATATATATATATATATATATATATATATATATATATATATATATATACAGGGTATTAGGCGCTTGGTTGGACAAACGGGGAAGAGAAAGAGGTGGGACCGTCCGCTACTCAGCCTCAATAATTAGTTTTTGGCCTTATGCTTTTGGAAAAAATAAGTTTCCTATTTTTATAGAAAATACCGAAATTCATTCCACATGTTATTTTTTTCTTATCTTGACTATCAGTGTGTTCCCCTAAAATTGATATTTTTTGCGGATAATTACAAGAAGGAAAATTACGGCCACCTAAAGTATCTTAAACAGATGAAAAACCATAAGCACTTCTTTCTCCCCCACGTTTGTGTAACCATGCGCCTACCGGTGCGTGTGACTCGAAAACGGTTACAAATTCGAAAAAGTATATAAAACAAAGGTTGTAGAGAATTTCAAGAGCTTGCATTTCGTATCAGAGAAATTTTTCTCTACGATGCACCGTTTTTGTCATATAAGCGAAAAACACAGAAGTGGCTTACCTCCTAGACGTCAGGACTTTTAGTATGTTCACATTCTAAGCACCCTGAACAAGTTTCTCAGGGATTCGCAAAGGTACCTGCTCACGCACTCTACACCTGTCTTATTGACTGGACTAGTCATTTTTAAAAATTTCACAGGGGAGCACATTTGAAACTTCGGAGTATTTTCCGAAACATCATATTTGTTCGGTACATTTTTGTAAATTTTGTACGTCTTCTACTTTCTCTAAAACTTGTCATGTCTCTGTAGATATGTACTGTTTGTAACATCGAAATATGAGACAAAAAAACAACGAGCAAAAAACCCTCAATATATCGATAAAAGGAGCCGTGCTACCGTATTTTTAACAGCGTCGTCAAGTTTAAGCGATTTCCAGAAATTTAAGGAAAAACAAATAATTTTATATACATCGCCCATCACATTATGACATTGATCACACTATATACCTTTCGTCATATCATAAAACATTTGGATGGAGAATGTGATGCAGAATAAGAATGTTTCTTCCCATTCAAATATTACGGATCCATTTTACACGTTCCTTAGCCGTATCACATCGGCATCATTGTCATACATTTGGATGTCTCATACCATCGAACGTGGGGTAAAGTGGGGTCAACAAATACTTCTTCAAATAGAAGTAATACATTTATTCTTTAATTTAGTGCATTATTTTGATGGGTTTTGTGTTAAAATTGATTAGTTATTAGTATTCTATCAAAACATAACAACTTGTTGAATGAAAGCGCCTTTATAGTGACGATTTTAGCTTGCTGTAAGAAAAGTTATACTGCCCCAATCTCCCATTGCGGCAATTGTGGGTATCCTTTGAATATTTTTTTCAATATTTCTCATATTTCGAAGTTACAGGTATAGCAAACAGGTACTATTATAGGTAGAGCAAACAGAGCCTATATGCCTATAACGAATAAGTGCAAATTTAATTCCCTTTTATAGCTTTATCAGTTCTATGTATTATTATTATTATTACTATGATCAATTAATAATAAAATTGAAGCAATTATTGCATAAAACAAAAGAATTTTTCTCCCACCTAATAGAATGTCTTCAAATTTATTTCGATATTTAATAGCAGTGTTGCAATAACATTCAAATATACCTAGCTAGTAGGTTACTCAGATATGGAAGATAGTAGGCTAGTAGTTACTCAGATATGGAAGATGGTAATATTTTAAAGAAATAAGATGAATAGCTTAATCGACAGTAAAATAATACCAAAAAATAAAAAAATAATGCGTTAAAAAAAATTGTTGCCGCATATGCCAGCCACATAGGAAAAGAGTTAATCTGTAAGTATATGTATGAGTTACCTACTTATTAATATTTATGCGAAATTCTAATTGACCTTTAAATTATGAAATAAATTTCATTATATGACAATAATGAAAGATATACCTACTATAGTTTTGACGACATATTTTTATGGCAGTGATTAATATAAAAAATATTATTTATGATGGGTTTTTTCAATAAAATTTAATTATAATAATTGATTATTTGAATGATATATTACTGAAGGAAACATGACAAACATAAATAAAAATGAAATTAATAGGGTATATATAAATAGTATAAGTATATATATGTAGGTGAAACGCCGCCATATAGAATACCGTAGGTATTAGAGAGAATTTAATATAAAAACCGTTGTACAGAGTGACAAGAGAAAAGTATCAACAATGCCAATGTATAACAGACCCGGCGGCGTAAATGCATTAGCTGTGTTAGCTGTGTAGCTGCATCCACTTCTGTACCGCAGTACACATTGCAACTATTGAAATACGCGTTTTCAATACAATCATAGTTTACCACGTTACAGCGGACTCTATTTCTGCATCACAGTAAACAATGCAACTGTGACCTTCAACATTTCTAGTTCTGAAGGTCTCCCTACTTGCATTATTTTGGCTCCTGGACCTGGAGTTATACTACGTCTAACTTATTTTACACACATACATCAAAGAGGAAGTAAATATTAATAATTTTGTGGAAGCTACTATCAAAATTGCATTAGGTTGAATTGATTTGAATCCTAGGAGAAAACCTAGACGTGGTCTAACTTCAGGTTTAGCAGCTAACAGGATGCAAGCAGGGTGAACTTGAAAACTATAAGTGTACTTAAGGTACTTAGGAGAAAAAGGCCAACATGTTTGCAAGCAAATATTACCCATTTGCCTATTACACCGCCTATTTACAACGAGGACGACGATGAAGACGACACAGAGCCCCTTAAGCAAGAACTGCCCACCACTGAAGATGAGGATGCAATTGACGAAGAACCCTTGCCAGGACCCTCACGGCCAAAGAGGATGGAAACGTGATTCCAGAGAAATTTGAGATTTCAACATTACTGAATTACGATCAACGACAACATTACATTACGAGAATTACTGAAATCGAATAAAAGTACCTACCTGATATAGGTATGTGGTTTTTATCAATATATTCAATTTTTTGTGGTAATATCTTTAAAATACAATTATTCATTTTTCAAGTAGTATGATTTTCGTCTACTGCGTTTAATAACTCGCTTTTAAGTGTGGCAACACTTAAAAGACCGTCTGCTACTTACTCAGCCCCAATAATTAGTTATGGCCTTATTATTATTTTTTCTATCTTGGCCTTGAGCAGCGCTTATTCAGCCACTACAACATATCTAAGAACCTAAACTAACCTGATCTATTGCTCAAATAAAACCATGTAAACCCCAACACAAGCGGGAATAGACTGGGACACTCGTTTCACGTTAAGGGATATATCTTAACGACTTTTCATGACAACACAGGGTGTATCTCGGTTAGTAGGATAAATATACAAAAGGTCAGACAGAAGGTTTCAAAGCTAAACTAAATTAATCCTAAAATATCATTTTTATACTTTAGATTTACATAATCTAATAAAATGAAAAAATATAATTTGTAAATAATAGTTATCGATAACTAATTTCAGAAGACCAGTATCGTTTAGTGGTAATGGTATTCTTTTGATGATTAAATTGCTCATTAAATAATTAGTTGCATTGGTATTATATTCACAGGCAAATAACCTATGGTTAATGTCACCAATAGACAAGTTATCGCAATAGGTGTGTCCACAAAAAAATAATATACATTAAAAGTAGTGAGGAATGTGGCTTTTAACCTAATAATAGCAATATTAGAACTGTGCCTGAAAAAAAGTCAATCCGAACCACACCAGCGCTCGTAGAAAGTGCTTGCATTATTTGAATCGGATAAACGCGTTGTCATTGGTTCGACGTCACATGCTTGCTAGGTCTGCAGGCGCGATAGATCAACCGTACTCCGTACTGTACAGCGTTAGGTTTATTCCGTGACGTTCTCGTTAGAACGAAGTCTGCATATTATTCACAGTATTATCTAGTAGTGCCTTTATTATTTAGAACGTCAAATATTCTTTGTTTATTGCTTGGCATAATAACTATTGGCACAAATAACCGGCCCGTCCTGGTTCATAATAGTCACTAACCTTACTATAACATCCAGTCTGACGCATACAGCTGGCATGTGATGTCATCCGCCTAGTCTCGCTCGCGGGAGCATTTTCCTAGCCTCGCTGCGTTGGGGTCATTGCTAATACGAATAACGCAGAAAGTAAATAAGTATTATTTTTTTTACTTTATAGGTGTTTATAATATCCATATATCTATCATTTTCAGTTGAAAGCAACATTTTGTGGACAGATCTATTGCATAAAGGTGAGTCTGCTAATTTTATTTTATGTGATTTATGAGGTCCATGTCCAAATAACGATCTGGTAAAAGTTACAAGCACATATCTTGAAACGTTGACTTTGGTTTAAATAAAGGGTTAGTCTGTAGTCCATGTCGAATTTTAGAGTATCTATAATTGTTGTTAGCAGCGCTGTTATTATAGTTATCTTCCCATAGTTCTCGGCATTTTTTATGTAGTAAGTATAGGGATAATGTCAGTTGATGGTATTTTTTTTATGATGTTGCCTTCCAGTGCAGCTCTGTGAGCATATTTGTCAGCGATTTCATTACCCATGATTCCCACATGTCCTTTGACCTATGTAGGTATGACATTACATCCCATTTTTGCCAATTCCATTATGATGTATATGATTTCAGCGACAAATTTATTTTTATATACCTATATTCTCGGTTGAATGTTGTAGTGATGTAAGTACAGAAAGTGAGTCAGATATTATGATGTAATTGTGAAACTCCTTGTTTTCTTTGGCCCATTCTAGGGCTTGTTTAATGGCTATGGCTTCTGCTGTGAAGATCGAGTGCATATTACATAATTTAAACATAGAAAATGAGTTACTGTTTTCGATAAAAAAAAGCAGCTTCTACCCCATCCTTTTGTTTGGATACGTCAGTAAATATTTTGCAGGGGTTTTGGAATCTACATATTACAACATTTAGAATGTTTGTGTTATATGTTCTATTTCGGTGTTGGTCATATTTGGGGACCACTATATTGGGTTTAAAGACACTTATTTTGTGGGGGAAGATAGTAACTGCCCACATGTCATTTTATTCTTATCTCGACTGTCAGTGTGTTCTACAATTGACATTTAGTGCGGGTAATTACTAGAAGAAAAATTACGGCCTTTCTTAAAAGTGAATAACCATTAGCCCAAAAACGAATAATTATCGTGGGGTCAATAAGTAGCAGACTTCTTTCTCCTCCACGTTTGGGTAACCATGCACCTAAAACCCTGTACATTGTACTTTATTTAGGAGAGTAAAATATATGTTTTTGTCCCGGCTCTCCAGGTCAGCGTAGACGAACTAATTCAAATGAAAAAGTAAAGCGATTTAGCTAAGTTCGGAAGATAAAAAAAGCAGATTAAAAATATCATTTTTAGGACGCCAGCAACGGTATTTGAGGGTCGCTGGACCCGAGCTAGCAATGAAAATGTAACTCTACGACAGGGGTGACTTCGGAGGCCGGAAGCATACCATCATTAAACAAAACACAGTAAACGCTGGTGTTCCTGTAATTACTTGGAAGCTCGTACTGAATCTATGATGATTGCACACACTATTTGGTTTAAGGGCTGCGAATCAACTAATAAATAATGGAAATAAAAGTCACGATTTCTCAGTAAATAACAAAATAAAAATCGACAATCCGTCTTAATTCAACTAAAATAACTGAAGCTAAAATGCGAATGCAAGTTGAATAAGTTTGAAATTATAAAATAAGTAAGTATACGAACGAGAAAATAAATTACCGCTTCGCTTGTCAAAAGGAATCACGATGTCAAAAGTGACAGCAATTGCTGGCGGCTAATGATCACTAGATCAAGTGCCAAGTCTCGCGGTTTCTATTTGCCCCCGTCTGGATATACTCCAAAATTGTCATTCATGGATTATGGATTTCGCGTCTCGCAACAAAATACATATCATTTATATATATTATTGAGGGGAATAAGGTATTTTCTTTCTCAGAGGAATAGGTTAGACCATATGAATGAATGTTTCATGAAAAATGTAAGGTAAAAATCTTATTTTCGAAAACTTTCACTTTTCCGGGGCGTGTGGCTCGAAAATGGTTGCCAATTCGAAAAAGTATATATAACGAAGGTTGTAGAGAATTTGAAGAGCTTTCATTTCGCATGCGAAAATTTTTCCCTACGACGCACCGTTGTTGATATACAAGCGAAAAACCCAAAAGTGATTCTCTTTGTGGCGTCAGGACTTTTAGTATGTTCACTCCCTAAGCACCCTGAACAAGTTTTTGAGGGATTCGCTTAGAGATTCGCTCACTTGTATAAACCTTTATTTTGGTACCCTAAAACTTATCTCAAAGTCTACCTATCGTAGGGTGTCCGCGTCTCCAGATATCCCAAGGTCAAAGGTCAAAAAACCGATTATTTTCACTTTTATTTAGTATAAATAAGATTAGAATAAAAAAATAATTAAAGTATTTCCCTTAATGACTTACACGAGTAGGTAAGTGTGTTTAAATGAATAAATACTGAATTATTAAAAACATATATTAATTATAACGTAATAGTTGAAAAAAATGCAAATTATTTAGAATGAAATATTTCTTAATAATTTATAAACTTTATACAGTATGTTTTTAATCGAGATTACAGGTTGACCTCGAATGATACTCTAAATAGTTAAACACTGCGCGCGCTCTGCCCTCTATCTCGAAAATGGTTCAAGATATAAAAAAAATGTTTAAACAAAAATTGTAGAGAATCTAATCCTCTACAATATTTATAGTAAATATAAATAGCATAAAACCCATAGCATAAAACCCATAGCATAAAACCCATAGCATAAAACCCATAGGAAACGAGATATTTGCAATAAACGTGTAAAAAAAATCGATTTTTTGACCTTTGACCTTGGGATATCTTTAGATGCGGACACCCTACGATAGGTAGGTTTTGAGACAAATTTAGGGTACCAAAATAAAGGTTTATACAAGTTTATAGCCGACTATCTCTCATTCCGAGGTGGAATCCTAATATGCCTGGACTAATATGTATTTTCTTACAAAGCGCAAAGGTCTAATGGTTTGGGGCAACAGGTTGAACATGGCAGTATCTGATGGGTATTCGGTTTTAGATAACCGCTTCATAGCAGACTTAAAGTGTGTTTTTATCCTAATAATTGTAGAGAGCATTAATTATTTTTTTTACAATTATCCACAGTACTCTAATTTCAAAATATTCATAAGCGGTTTAGTTGTTAAGCGAGCTGTATAATTTGCGAATGCTACTACTTAGACTTTAGACAACAAGCGTATAATATTTTATAGGCCACGTAATTAAATAAATCTCTGACTTGATTATTACCTAATGCACATTATACGCGCCCGCATAAATTACGAACAGTTTTACTGTTCTCAACAACTGTAGAATGAGTGAGTGAAAGTGTAATTTCCTAAATAGGTACGTAATCCGACGATAACAAAGCGTTTAATTAGCATCGTCTCACAAAATAAATATGGGAAGTTATATTTGCAGTAAACTATCAAGTGTAATATCCTTCCTTTCTATATCGAAGGCCCATTTATTACAAAAACCAAAGTCGACTATGGCGCTGACTGATTGCTATCAACGGTTATGTGGTTTACAATCGTGACTAGGTATATAAGAACAAGAAACAGCTACATTCAGACAACATTCTGGCGAATATTAAATTTCTAAACTTTGAAAATCATACTGTATGACATGAAAAAAATAATTGACAGACTAATAGTTCATGTTCTATTGTTGTGTTCCATTGTAATTCCCTTTTCATTTTTTGGTGCAGGAAAATTTTAAATATTAAAACCAATTTTCTCGGGATTCGGTTATAAACCGTTTACAGTTGTAACACGTCCTAAGTATGCAACTTCCTTTCTTAAAAGAATTTGTAAATTTCTTTCGTAAATTTTTTGCCTTCAGAAAGAATAGCTTTCTGAAGGCACATATTTCATTTAACTGAAAATTTTGTCGATAATTGGAAAATAAATAATAGTGTCGTCTATGTAAACAATACAACGTTCCTTTTTGGATGTCCAATAAAATATTACAGATCAATCTTTGAAACGTCGAGGGAGATTTTTTAATCCAAATGGCATACATACAAATTCAAAACGTCCGTTTTCGACTGTGAAATCGATTTGGTGGAAAAATCGATATCTTTCTGCCTATATTTTCTTTATTGGTATATTTAAATTAAAACTTTTTGTTCTAGGTTGTAGGCTTTATACTCTTAAAATGTGGCACAAAATTTTGTACAGGATCTTAGGTACACAAAATTGTGCCGGCAAAGAAATATCAATTTAGAGAAAATCGCGAATAATTGAATTCGATCAATTGTGTAGAATAAACATTCAACGGCTAGATTTTACTTATTTTTTCTTACGTTCAGTCAGTTCAATCAATAAAAGAGGTGCAGAGTGCGTGAGCAGGGACCTAAACGAATCCTAAGGGACCTAAGCGAATGAAAGCTATTGGAATTATCTACAACCTTCGTCCTATATTCTTTTTCGAATTGGCAACTCTTTTCGATCCACGCGCACCGGAAAAGTGAAGATTTTCGAAAATAAGATTTATATCTTGCATTTTTCATCAAATTAGATTCTCTAAATTGATTTATATGCCGCTACTATTTTGTGTACCCTGTACTACCTTTTGTGCCACTTTTTAAGAACACACCATGAAGCCTACGACTCAGAACAAAAAGTTTTAATTTAAATGTACTAATAAAGAAAATATAGACAAATATGTTTAAAAAAAATATATCTTAAAATCAAGAAATCCAATTCTGACGACTCATAACTCTCAGAAACTAGTCATAGGATTGAGTTGTGCCCATGAGAATCAGCATCACCACGATTATGATGATTATATCATCAGCATCAGACGCTACAAAAGTATTATTTATTAAACACACTTTCAATAAAGTCGGCCAAAGCATTGACAATTTCTGGATCATTGACAGAAATATTGTTACAAACCATATTATTACGAGTATTAGGAACAGCTGTTTCTTGCTGTTAATATAGGACCAGAACGTATATCAAGAACCAAATACCATGCGATGAAATGTTTGGGTCATCATACGACTTTTTTTTGCTTAAATATGGCTCCTGTCCAGTACAAAAAAGCACAAGACTGCGAAAAAATCAAATACATAACACTGTGTATTATGGCTTTTATTTAGTTGAAATAAATTATATATAAAAATAATTAATCTGACTTAGAGATAGTCAAGATACACAAGTATGTAAATTTGCCATAATATAATTGATTTGAATAATAAATGGACAATAATTTCTCTACGGAAAATTATGTTTTTTTCCACAAAAATGTTTACCTAACGCTTCAGTTCAATGTAAATATTAACTAATTTGAATTAGCGTAAACCGGAAGGAAATTAACAAATGTGTAATTATAGCACTAGTGTATAGGATTATGTAGTATAATTATTACATGAGAATCAACTTTCCAATTACAGAAAAGAAATTTAATAAAAGCAAAAGTCTTGGCATATCATGCATGCGTTTGAGGCGTACGAGCATCTCCATTGTTAGAATAATTCTTTGTAAATAAAATTTTAAATGTCTCTGATTTTCATACTTTTGTCAGTTGGTTGGTAACAACCTGCATCTTATTTTGACTGTGTGTATTTTTGCTAAGGATTCTGGCATTTTGATTTTTAATTGCATAATCCGTAAAATCTATATGGATGGATAGACTTCATAATTAATGGATAACTGAGGTCAACGTTTGCTTCGACTGAGCCTTCAATTTATGATGATCACGTTTTAAATGAATCTTGTCTGATAGATAGCTGCTATCTATGTAACTTTACTATATTTTTTAATATTCCTTTCACCTTGTTCAAACTTGTTTTCTCTTCCTCTTATAGTTATTTTTTTATTATGGTTACAGTGAATATATTATGACCATGCAACATGATTTTGTAATAGCGAGTAGCAACCATATCAACATTTTGATCACTTAGAAGGATGAATGCAGCAGTAGTGTAAGCAGGGCCAGACACATGGGTGTGGGGCCCCAGGGCAAAGAAGAAACTGGAGGCCCTTTCAATTAATAAATATCTATTGATAATTTTATTTTTGCATTTGAAAAACAGATTTCCACTATTAAGATACATATTTTTTGTTATTTATTGAAAATCGTTTGTGCAGTTGATAATGCATTATTACATTATTATACATTTAAGTGAATGACATTTTACGTGGACGCAAATTCACAAATAATTCACTAATAAGTCAATTTCTCGAAGTAAATCACTCTCTATACTGAGCAATGACACATGTACAAGACGTTTTTCTGTCATTATCGTACGCAGCCTATTTTTAATCATTTTTATTTTAGAAAATGAAGGAAGATGCCTCGCAAGATTCAGATCCGTACAAATATTCTCACGAAAAGTCGAAGCGGAAGAGAAAATATTCTGATGGCCCAGAAGAATTTGTTTTAGATGGAAGAAATGCTTTCAGAATACAAACATTTCTAGTCATCGTCGACAAACTTGTTTAAGAAGAAGTAACTCCTACTCCAAAATTACCTGCTTGTTTGGTTTATTGCAGAAACTCAAGGCAGATATATAAATACAGGAATTTGAGACCTTTATCAAAGAATTTCTGAATGTACATATATAATGAAGACTTTGATGATATTTTTACTGACGAACTATTTTTTTTTAAATTGTTAACAAATTCCGACGAAATTTTATTAACTCCATTTGAAAACTCCATTTTTATATGTTTATATCAAATCACAGTTGGATACATTTGCTAAAGTCTATACAATTCAAAAATTTTTTTTATCAATCCCAATAGTTAATTGTGAAGCAGAACGTTCCTTTTCAAAGCTGGCATACATTAAAAATAAATATCGGACCACAATGGTTTAGCGGCATTATCTTTAATGTGTATCGAAGGGGATATTTTAAAGAAAATAGACTTTGAAGTTATAATTAAAGATTTCGTTAATGATAAAATAAGGAAGAAAAGTTTAGTTTTTTAAATATATTTTTTTGAATAAGTTCTAAACTAAATAGGCTATAAAAGTTCCCGTCGTGCATTATACTTGGGAAAAAGGGCCCCATAAATCAAGGTAGCCCCGGGCCCGTATGAGCTTAATCCGGCCCTGCCTATACCTACTAAAAATGTTTAGGGGCGAATATAAGATACAGTAAAACGTCAAAAAAAAAATTATTTCATAAGTTGTAAGAGTGTAAAAACACTCGGAGTAGTTTCCACAAATTGTAAAACACTCTCACTTCGCTCGACGCGCGTTTCGACAACCAAGTGGGCATCATCCGGAGACGGTTAAAACTGGGTTTTAAACGCATTATTCTATCGGGAATGACCGTTACAGATTACAGAATACCTGCAAACTCGCCACTGCAAGAGAGGCGAACGCTTGCGACTGTTTTAACTAAACACAAACGGCGCGTTATTCCAATAAGTTAAAAAGAGATATACTTCTCGCATATCCGGCCTTGGGTCTACAATAGAGCGGCTTTGCCGCTTTTAACTAAAAATAAATGTTTACGGAATTGCGGAATTAATGTAGACGAAAATAAATGTCAAAATGGGTAACATATTGGTCTGTAATATATTATTGTATGCACAATAATTCTTTGATGACATTCATAAATAATATATACAACTTTAATATAGTATTGTGGAATTTGACATTTTAATTGAATATTGAGAAATTTGAGAATTACATGTGGCAACTGCGTTTTTCCTATACGCGGTCAGTCAACTACACATGTTTATTAGAAAGACTACAAATTAAATATTAAAATAAAATAAAAAATTTTCTAGACCTCAAATATTGCTCTTTTTTTTTTAAATATATTTTTTTTCTTAACCCTGCATGGATCTTACAGATGTATGACCCATATGTTTTTCGATTACTTCCGTGATTGCCAGAATCTTAAGCTATGCGCTTAGCTATCTTCTTACACATTTTTCTTCTATGTGCTCATGCACTTTATGTTAGAATATAGTGGCAGTGTGAACTGGAAATAGCTGATTTCGAGGACCGTGTCGTATTTACATCTGACAGATACTGCGCGACCTATTTCGTTAGAACTGTGAGAGACTATTAGTTTAGAAAGTGTAGTCTGCAAAAATGAGTTCTAAGAGAATATTTGATCCTACAAACGCCGATGATGTAGAATATTTAACACATATCGCGTTTGAAGAGGATGAGGACCTTATAAACAGTGAAATTCTAGACGAAAGTGATTGTGATTGAAATAACGTAATTGAAACTGAAATTCTTCATCCGAAGACTGAAAGTGGTAGTGAGGGTGAGTTCAGTGGAGGATACACCTTTATTGGGAAAGACAATACAAGATTGGAAACATTTTTACCTACGAAAACTAAGAAAATAATGCCATTCTCAGAGTACCTGGAGTAGTTGGGCCAGCCAAAGGTATAAAAACTAGATTCATGGAAGTGTTTTTTTCTGACAGAATGATAGATCTTATAGTGAATTACACAAATCTAAATATACAGAGCATACAGCCAAATTACAGCAGTGAAAGACATATAAAATTTACTGATTCAATCGAAATTAAGGCTTTCTTTGGTCTCTTGTATCTGGCAGGTCTTTTGAGAAGTTGCAGATAATATTTGGAAGATTTATGGTCAACTGACGGCATGGGTGTTCAGTTGTTCAGATCTACCATTTCTCTTATGGTGTTTAAACTTTTGTAAAGATGTATTAGATTCGACGATAAAAGTATGAGAAGAGAGAAAAAAAATCGACAAATTGGCTCCTATTCGCGAATTGTTTGACCTCTTTGTAAACAACTGCCAAGCATGCTATTCTGTTAGCCAAAATATGACGATAGATAAAAAGCTTGAGGGGTTTAGCGGAAGATGTTCCTTTAGACAATATATTCCGTCAACACTCGATAAGTATGGAATAAAGGTATTTGCGCCAGTGGATTCCAAATTATTTTACACTCTTAATCTAGGACCCTTTGAAGTTAGCAATACACCCACTGACTTGGTACTGGGTCTTGCTGAACCTATATATGACACTGGAAGAAATACCATCGCAGATAATTGGTTTACCAATTTAGATCTCTTAGAAAAACTAAATAATAAAAAGCTTTCGTATGTTGGTACTCTAATATTCCTCCAATCTTTTTGAACGGCAAGGAAACATTCATCTACGTTTGGATTCAGGAAAACCGCTACCTTGGTTTCGTATGTGCCAAAAAAAAGGAAAAATATGTTAATCGTTGCATTTAGTCGATATGATTGACCAAAGCACAGGGGAACAACATAAACCTGAAATAATTACTTATTATAATGCCACAAAGTCCGGAGTTGTTACTTTAGATCAGCTATGTGCGACATATAACGTGCAGGAAATACAAGAAGATGTCCCATGGTAATCTTTTTTTCCTTGATGATTATCGCAGCCATCAATGGAATGATTTTTTTTGCCGATAATAAAAATACCTTCGGAAATAGGAGGGAATACCTAAAAATGTTAGTTCACAGTTTAATTGTAGAACATCTTGAGTGAAGGGGGCAAATAAAAAGCCTCCCAACACATCTTCAGCAGACACTTAAAAGGTATAATCCCGTTCCAGAAAAAGAGCAAACTCCACAAGAATTAGATAGCACCAGGAAAACATGCTATTTGCTATTGCTATTGCTATTCAGAAAGTAAAAGAAGAAGACTTACGAAGTATCGTTGCCGCAAATGTGATGTTCACTTTTGTTTAGAACATGCCACAATGCTCTGTCAAAAATGTTTTGAAGAGGACATACACTACTCAAAGTTCGAATTCTGACTGAAGCTGATTTCTGATGTTTATTGCAACAGCAGTACCCATCACACGTTATGTTTAAAGGTACTTATGTATCTTATGTTTTTATTGAAATACTAAGTTTATGTTTGGTTTTCACGTTTATACGGGAATTTATAATATGTTGACTTTTCTATTACAATAAACGTATTTTATACTTGTTTGTTCCCATTATATTGGCAATATTTTAATAGAATATCTTTTTATGTTCATAATCATCTATGAGATATCGCGCGACCCGTTATATTCCATACAAGAACGCGATCAATGCAGGGTTAATGTGTTAAAAATGCCGCTAGTTTATTCGATTTTGTACCTCTAGGTAGGTAGTAATAACAGAGTTAGCTATGGTGTGCATTTAATCTGTATACTGACTAGGTACTTATTATATATCTATATATTGACTCAATGTATTTAATTAACTAAAATTTAAGCTCCCCTGCCAACCTGCAATATTGTCAATAAACTTGGGCAACAAAAATTGCAAGGAATAATACTAATCAATTGCATTATGTCCAATTTTATTCCTAACATATCTACAAACTCTTCATTATAAAATGCTAAGAATATTTAGGTAATTTTTATTGCATGCTGTGATTAGTTAATAATCATATACACGTAGGTACATACAATTGTACCTATTACTATTATTGCATAGGTAAAACCATATTATTATGGTAGCTACTGACATATATATTGATATGGAATTGAGGTTATATTGCATATACTTATGAATCCGTGTTCTATATACGGGTTTGTATTCCTTAGATTCTTGCAAAGATAATGAATCAGTATTACTTTCGATGCAACACATTGACCAATAATATTAAATATGTTGGAAATTCAGTTAACTTGTTGAGTATTCGGAGAGCTTCCCGTATTTTTCAGATTCCTTTCGTTTTAATTTTTAGAGAATTTTGCGCCAAGATAATAAGCAACGGACCTACCATCTAGAATCTGTGCAAAATGTTCATTCAGGGGATCATGGGCGACATAATTTCTGCAGTTTCTTTATTAATTCATTAAATAATATTAGAACTTTTTGAAAAAAAATATTATGGACCGATATACTATTTCAGGTTATGGTGCCTCATCTTATATCTGCAGTATATAAATCGATTTTAAATCAGTGATCAAAACCGATGACAGGTAAAGTTATGATACTTTTAACTGGCTGATAATACTGATGAAGTCCAATCCAGACAGGGCTATATGCTTTGCCAAATCACCGAATAGTATAATGAATGGAATAAGTCTACCGAATGCCTAAATGCAGCGTTCCGTGAAGACTCAGACAGTGAGTTCCACTTTCAAGACAGACGCTAGTGAAAGTGATATGCATTGTATTACGAAATTCTACCAAATAAAAATTAGACTAACAATGCCTAACTACTTTAGTGAATATATCCCACGTTTTCTTTTGCAGATTATGGCCATTAGGAGAACGAGGCTAAATAAATGACTAGTCAAAGATCATTCTGGTAAAAGACATGTGCTGTGGACATATATCATATTGTAATTCTTTTGACAATAAATATAATTTTAACGTTTTATCCTAATGTATAATTATATGTCTCTGTATAATTAATAATTAATATTATAACTGTGGGGGTATTTAATATTGAATTTGGCTCAAATATAAAAGAGTTATTCCTTTACCCAAAAATGGTCTTTCAAATATAAGATTGTTTGAACAAAAACTTAAAATATTAAGGAATATCACACTATACATTTTCTAAGCGGAAAGGTACTGAATACTTGAGGTAACTTCAATCCTTAATGCGTTAAAATGCATTACTCAGTAATACCACAAAATAATTGATTTGACAATGATTTTAATCACTGATTTAACTGTTAAATTTGCACGATTTGGGCAGGAAGTAAGATATTGGCAACAGTAAGCGATTGCTTTTAAAGAAACTGGCCATGAGATCAAGATAATGATATCGTCACATGGTAGTGTTGAAACCATTATCCAGGGCAAGCTTAAATCTACTAAAATTAGTACCAGACGGATTCCGAAACAACTTTCCATATAACTACAAGAGTTTGCGAATTGCAGTTCATGGGGAACGCGGGCTTCACTGTGACAATGAAGGTGATAGCTTTTTATCACATAGGTACGCATACCAACAACTGAGGAAAGCTTAGCTGGGCACCATTTATATTTGGAAAGATTTATATTTGGCAGTTTTGTGATAAAAAAAGTTATCTACAATGGACCTTTTCACTGATTTTTTATTGATTTATCTGATTGTGTTTCATACAAAAGATATCGCTGATTTTTTTGTTTCTTTTTAAGCACGATTTCTATCGATCTAAACCTAATAGTTTATGAGATATCGGCGACTGAATGTTCACCTGCACTATAAATATCACACATCTGCTGAAAGCACAAAAATAAAACAACTATCAAAAGTGAATCACTAAATGTAATAGGTAGGTATAATTTATTTTATCCATAATTTAGGTTTAAAATGTACACCGTGGGCAAGAATTGATTTTTTCTTTAAATTTCCGGAGAAAGTTTTCCATTTGAATTGGAGTAATAGAGTTTATCACTTGCGTAATTCTATTTCTAAGGTCTTCTATGTTATGTGGTTGTATCTTATACAACTTTTCATTGATATGGGTCCAGTAAAAAAAATACAATGGTGTAAGGTCTGGAGATCACGCGCCTAAACACAGCCATTTTTAACAACTAGATAACACAAACACTTACTAAAAGGTAAATCAATAATAAAACGCGAAAATTAAATGACAACTATCCAGAGAAACTTTTAAATAATGCAACAGTACTGTCAAAATCTATATGAAAATCAGTAAATACTTCTTTAAACTTCTTCTACTTCTAAAGTTCTGTTTAAACATCATTTTATTATTGTTTAGCCTTTATGACAATGCAAGTGAATATTCAGTCGCCGATGCCGCCGATACATAAACTATTGGGTTTAGGCAGGAGACAGCAGAAACAAAAAATTATCCAGAAAGGTAAGTCGAATGTAAATTTAATGTTCAATACAGGGTGTTCCTTTAAAAATATCCAAGTAATTTGAGTCTGAAAATCACTTTTCCGTTTGTTTGCTTTTGTTTCCGTTTTTTGTACTTCCGGTACAACAGGAAATATATTTTTAACTAGAAGACATTTCTTTAAGTATTGCAGCAGAATCTCTTTTTCCTGCCTCCCGAAGTTTAATTTCAGTGGCCATGAATAATTCTTCTTGAACAGTTGCTTCTAGAAGACCTTGGAGTTTTTGTTTTTTGGACCTGTAGACTCTTTAAAACTTTTTTGAGTAGTAGGCCTTTTTTAAAACTGTTTTGAGTAGTAGTAGGCTTTTTTGAGTAGTAGGCCAGGCCTACTACTTGAACTGCCTTGCGATGTTTCCGGTAAAGCCTGGATGACACTATCTGGAAGAGTAAAATTTCCTTGAAGCCACAAAGCATTTTCAGTCAAAAATCGTTCTCGATGTCTTTCTGCTTTAGCCCATCTTTGCTCTATTTTTTGGAACAAACTTCTAATTGTTACTTCATATAGCAATGAGAAGTCGGCAAATTCTTGCAATATATATGCTATTACAGCGTCAGTTCTGATCGGTTTGGAATGAACAACCCATACATCAAAAATAGACTTACGAGGAATTTGCGGAATCATTCCGAAAATGAGTATAAAATGTAAGAAACTGCAGTTTTGCGCACAATGTCTTTTATGTTTTGTATAACACAAGGTATTAGCTTTCAACAATATATAAGGTTATTACGGTATAATGCAGTATAATGTTAAAATACAATTCTAATTTGCTTCTACTGATTTCTTTACAGGTTACTTTACTTCCTATTTAAAAAAACATTTACAGACTCACGAAATTATATACAAGAAAACTAAAACGCCTTAACATACCTTGATAAATAACAGATCACAGTAACAACACACAAATATTAATACTGAAGAGGGTATAGTTATCTTATTGAATTACCTCAAACAACTAATACGGATGCGATAATACCGTTTATGTATACCCTCAGGTAAAAAAAAATTATGACCTCCGCTTTTAAGGTCCCAGGCCAATTGTGGAAAAACTAATTATGTAGGGATGTAAGACAGATATTCTTCTATTAGAATATAATGTTTTTAACTATTTGCGTTATTAAAAAAAATAATCATTTCCACCTAGATTGCTAAATATCACACTGTCCGACGCACCGTTTTCGACATATAATAAGCGATAAACTCAAAAGTGCACCCTCTTTGTGTTTAGTATGTTCACTCCCAAAATACCCTGAAAAAGTTTATGAAGGAATCGCTTAGGTCCTGCTCACGTACTCTGCGCCCCTTCTTGAGCCTTTCGTTGACTAAACTAAATATAGAGCCAGGATTTAGGATTAGCTTGAGACACGGATAATGTTGTTAACGTTATTCAGGATAATGTTAGGATTTGCGAATGTATTGTAGAAAGGTATTTTAGGTAAAAAAAAGTAGTGGTATTGTATTTATAAATTAATATTCTCATCTTGTAGGCGTCATCAAATTTGTTACGATAAAAAATTCGTGATCTGCTTCTAAGTAGATATTCAAGCGCTAAAATCAATAGTTTGTTATTTTAAGCAGAATTCGCGATGGTAAGGAAATAATCCATGACAAAATGCTCACGGAATTAATGAATCGGAAATATAGAAATTTATATTTCCTCATAGCTATTAGCAGAACATTTTCATCACAATTACCAAGTTACCGAGCTGGAACAAGAACAGCGATAATCGCGATTATTGTCAAATAAGAAATATAATTTAAATTTTTCGATTATTTGTAATTAGTACAGTTTTGATCACGGATTATTTATCTGAATCATCGAAGTATTATTTAGTAGTATTTAGTAGTATTTTATTTATTAAATTTAAGTAGAGTTAATTTAACATTATTATTATTTAATATTGAAAATATCTGCAATCGTAAATAAATATTTAATTATAATAACTTATAATAATATAATTTGAGAGATCTATTGTGAGATATTTATTGTGGATTTTTCTCTTTAAAACATCCACAATAAAAATTTATAGAATTAAAACCGAGATTGAAACGTATAGGATTAAGAGGTTTTTAGTATTCTTATAACAGAGAATTGTTTTTTTAAATTTTCCCAGCTATCTATAGATAAATACTTAATATTTATTACTTTTTTGGACTATTTTGCATTGTTTTTCATCCTCAGATTGTTTATTTGATAAAAATATATGTTTCTAAACGTGCTTATTAATCGTTATATTTTTTGAACCCTGTATGGTGTAATAGTATTCTAAGTTAGTATTCTATTTCTTTTATTATCTGTGTTTACATGTTTACATAACCTGAAACACACCGCATAAATAGATAGGACCCAAATCCAACTAAATACCAATTAAATAGTAACTAAAATATACTTTTAATATATACATTTTTGTATGTTATAAAAGTACTAAAAGCCTATGATGATAATAATTTTGGAACACTCTGTATGGTATAGCAACTATATATATTTTAATCTGTACTACTGTACTACACGTTGTATAATGAAAATAAATAATTGAAATATTTATTAGATTTTATTTTTGATGCCAGTAATAAATATACGATATATTAAAATCACTATTTTATTATATCTTTTCAGATACATCCTGTATACTAACGACTTTCTACAACACTCGGAGTAGTTTCCACAAACACCAAAACACTTTCACTTCGCTCGACGCGCGTTTCGCCAACCAAGTTGGCATAATCCGGAGACGATTAAAACTGAGTTTTAATCGTCTCCGGATGATGCCAACTTGGTTGGCGAAACGCGCGTCGAGCGAAGTAAAAGTGTTTTGGTGTTTGTGGAAACTACTCCGAGTGTTACAGTTACATCAAAGGTTCCAGCCCTATCCAGTAACGACTTTCTGTCAGTGATAAAATTATTTCCTTTAATATAAACTACAATACACTGATCTCGTAAAGTTTGGAATAAATTCAATTAATCGTTATTGAAGGATTTTCACAGGAAATCCTCGGACACGTCAACCTTATTTTATAAAATGTCACTTTTTTCAGCCATCGATTTTTTTTTTGTTTTGTTCGTTTTTGAGCTATGACGTCATCGACAATTTTTTTAAATGACAACCCATATTTTTTTTCACGGATTTCGATAGAGCACATTTTTCTGAGTGCGAATATGTCAAAAACATAGTACCTTTAACATTAAAGTTTTCGAGATATTCGGTTGCAAAGTTTATAAAATGTACCATGGCACCATGCATAAGCTATCGGGCGGGTCAAGATTTTTAATAGCTTATTGATTCTAATAGCTTATAGCTTATTACATTTTAAAAGATTAAGGAGTAATATTATTTATTTTGGTAGCTTATCGAACATTTTGAAAGATTTGGGAGTAATCTGTTTAATTTTTTAACAACAATTTAAACAAATAAAAAAATATTTTAACAAATAAATGATAAATAATTAAAGTAAAAAATAAAATCAGAGTAAATTTTCAAAGTGACCTCCATTCACTTCCTGGCAATATCCCATCCGCCACTGAAACTCCTGCAGAACCTTACCAACAGTATCGGGTTGAATGGTTCGAATTTCATTGCGAATTCTGTCCTTTAATTCTTCGATGGTATTTGGTCTATTGAAATAGACTTTGCTCTTTAAATAGCCCCATAAAAAGTAGTCTAGGGGAGTGAGATCTGGAGATCTAGGGGGCCATTCGATAGTTCCCCTGCGACCAATCCAATGGTTAGGAAATACATGGTTTAAATAATCGCGAACGATCACTGCAAAATGGGGTGGTGCACCGTCTTGTTGGTACCATATCGTGTGATGGGGCAGATCTGGATCTACGTCATTTTGGTAAAGTACCGCAAGTGCAGGGACTAAGTCGTCTCTTAAAAATTCTAAATATATTTCACCTGTTAATACGCCTTCAAAGAAAAATGGGCCCAAAATACGATTACCTACAATACCAGCCCAAACGTTAACTTTTTGTGGAAACTGACTACGAGTTTCCATTTTCCAGTGTGGATTTTCAGGAGACCAATATCTACAGTTTTGCCGGTTAACTGTGCCGTCGAGATAAAAGGTAGCCTCATCAGAAAAAACAATATTGCGTAAAAATCCGTCGTCATCAATCAGGCGTTGCAACATGGTTTGGCAAAACTGTAACCTACGGTCAGGATCATCTTCGTTTAACTCTTGGACCAAAACCACTTTATACGGATGCCATTTGTTCAATTTCAAATATTTCAAGACGGAGCTTTGAACTATTCCGTTGTTTGCCGCCACTTGGCGGGTGGGTAAATGGGGATTTTCTTGAAGCTCTAGTAGAACATTCAATTTAACATCTTGTTGCACTGGTGGACGACCCGTTCTAGGGCGATCTCTCGTATGACCCACTTCTAAAAACTTTTGTTCTATTTTGCTAACGGTGGACTGACTGTGTAATTGGTTCTCTGTTTGGATATTTGTTGTTAAATAAACGGAAAACTTCTACTTGTGTGCGAGCTCTGTCCCCGTAACCGATCATCATCAAAATTTCGATTCTTTCCCTTTCACTCAAACGACGGACCATTTTTAAATAAAATGAATTATGATGGAATAATGATTAATCAACTTACTTAATGATATTATTCAACTGATTAAAACACAAACTTGCGAGGAAAAACTTCAAAATTGTGACAACTGTCAAAACTGTTGTTTTTCCTGCGCTTTCTTGATAAATGATTAGCATTTGGTCATCGCTTGTATAATTCATTCTTAAAACTTTGCAACCGAATATCTCGAACACTTTAATGTTAAAGGTACTATGTTTTTGACATATTCGCACTCAGAAAAATGTGCTCTATCGAAATCCGTGAAAAAAAATATGGGTTGTCATTTAAAAAAATTGTCGATGACGTCATAGCTCAAAAACGAACAAAACAAAAAAAAAATCGATGGCTGAAAAAAGTGACATTTTATAAAATAAAGTTGACGTGTCCGAGGATTTCCTGTGAAAATCCTTCAATAACGATTAATTGAATTTATTCCAAACTTTACGAGCTCAGTGTATGTTATGGTTTACCAATGAGATAAGCTTTTAATTTTTATTTAAATTGAATCTTGGAAAGTTCTCTTAAATTAATACGTGTACTGAGATTCAATCCATAAAGTCCCAACTCTAGTATCAGTTGCGAGCGCACGCATCTCTACCCATCGCACATACGATGTACGAGAACTCATCTGATTGGCCAGTATGTAAATTGCATAATATTAAAATCATTTATGGGCGCAAAATTCTAAATTCAACTTAATCGAAATAGACAAATCCTAACAAACCTTATGGTATATCACACTAACATAAACTCGGTATATTTGGACGTAAAATTATAAAAGCGTCACGTCGGAATAGGTGTTCAAGATTAATAATGCTGAAGCAAAACGTTTGAGGTACAGATGGGTACAGGTGTATTGTGAAAATTTAAACTGAGTTGCGAAAAGTGAATATGATGTGAATTCTATGTAGAATGGAAAATTAAACTGCTTAAACCAAAATGTATCAATATTTAAGGTAAACTAAATAAATTAAATAATTAGCTGCAATATGATTGTTCACATTATGTGAGAATAACATAACATAACACTCGTTGTCAAGGAACTTCGATTGTTTAAAATTAATAAACTTCCGTAGAAACGAGTAACAATTTAGTTATGAAAAGAATTCAGAGTTATGAAAAACATTTTAGGACCAGAACATATTTTTCATATACCTTATCATAGTAAATTAAGGAGATATTTCATTTTTCTAATTTAACTTTACTCTAATGCCTGCTAGCGGTCATCTTACAAACCTGAATATAATTTTCAGCAATTTCTCTCGTCCACTTTTGTTATAGATTTTTCACCCAACGTTCTATGTCATACAGTTCCTGAGATATGGTCGGCGTCCTCGTTAATGAATCAACCGGTACGTTATTAGAATCAGAGGAATTTAATTTTATTACAAAATTTAGTTGAAACTATCAAATTCAGTTGTTGATTTAATGGCTTATAGGCCGCAAAAACGTAGTAGTCAATTAGTTCAGTGCTTGTGGTATTCACCATTTCTTTAATCTAGTTACTCAATTTTGACTCTATTCTTTAGCAAATACAAAAGTTATACTAAATGATTGACCTGCTTTGTCAGGGTTCATTTTATTTAATATTGTACAATTCTAGATTATACTGAAATCGGCAACAATGCACTGAGTATCCTACATATATGTATCCTACATATATGTGCCAAATTGTAGTTATACTCGTAATAATTGTGCCTAAAATGACATACTATTATGATATATGTAATGGCTCTTCTCATTAAGTATTGGTAACATCCATTTTGTGGGTTACTGCATTGAATTGTGAAGTAATGGTCAGTACAAATATGTGGATATTAATATTCTAATTGCATGGCTAAGGAAATTACGATTTTATTTTGTTCAGGATACTGTTCCGACGTTATAATTTAACATTGTTGCACAAGTGGTTTCAGTCGCAATAATTTGAACTCCCAGGTGATTTTTATTGCAAATCAAAATTAAAGGTTTACAAGAAATCGGTTTATTTTATCAAATCTCGTACAAGGGAATTTTCAATTTATTTTACTTGTAAGAGTGTGGGATGCGCACATTTTTTTCTGACAAAGGAAAAATAGGACAAATTTTTTTTTCTTGAACCTCTATATTTGGAGAGACCCATATTCCATAAGCCTTTATTAATATCTCTGAGTTATTCTAAGCTTTTTATTACACTGTGTTCCAAGCGATTAAATGTAGTGGAATCCTGCGAATACACTTCCATACGACAGAAAATTTAAAAAAGATTAACCTGATCTGATTTGATCATTACATGTCGCATCTAACATAAAGTGCTAAGATCATCTCCAAGAAGAGTAAGTGCATTGTTATAAAAGCATTTGTGCTATAGAATATAAAATTATAAATATGTATGATAAATAAGAAAGTAAGTAATATCTGCATAATTTCTAATATAATATGACACTACTTTTACAAAGCATATGCAAGCATATTTAAATTACATATGCAATGATTGGTTCCTGTATATTTGCCCTATTGTTAGTCTGCTCTCTAGTTAGTTCCAAGAAAATCCACCAGATGGAGTAAGCATCCGATAACGTAAGTGACCGTCAGCGCTTCAAGTAGACTTGAGGTTAGTTTTAGAGATGGTACTGAACAGGTGAAATTGATGAACCGGTGAGAACGGTTCTGTTCTATTTTCAGAACCGTTCTCAATACCTGTTACCGCTCAGAACGTTCAGACCACGATACTGATGTGTCGGTACAACGACTACGAAGTTTCAGTCCAGTTGTTCATTCTACTGCGGTCACTGCGCACGTATATAACGGACTTTTTTTTTATTGAAAATACGAATCGGCGGTAAATTAATCATAATGAATAAAACAACTAGCGCCATGTGGATTTTTTTTAGGATTGTAGATCCGAATAGGCAATTAGCTAAATGTAATTTATGTAAACAGGTCCTCTGGTATAAGTCATCGGTAACAAATGTCAAAAGACATTTGCTTAGCACCCTACAGTTAACATATTAGTTTATATGTTAAATTTTATTTTATGTAAAATATATTCAACTCGCATTGCAAAACTCAGTACAAGAACTAGGAAGTACATGATATTACGGAACTACTGGAACTAGTCCGAACCGTGCTGAACGTCTGACAGTCAACTGCGCCTGAACTGTCTGGTTCTGAACGTTAGAATTGCAATAACAGGCATAGTTCGTATTCGAGAACCGGTCCACTGAACGCTTAGTCAATACGCGTTCTCAGGAACAGGTTCAGTTCTTTGCGTACCAACCCGAACCAACTTTGCTACCAACTGCAACTTTGAACCCTTTGCAAACCAACGGGAACTCACAAACTATTCAAACTAAAGTTAGTTTGAATAGTTTGTGAGTTCTCGTCGTGCAGGGTCTATCGAAGTTGGTGGCCCCGCGTGATATTTGTGTTTAGGAAAGGGTTATTATAAAGTTAACCTAAAACGTACTGTGTTGTAGATTGTTGTATTTACGTTTTTAAATAGAGATAAAATGAGTTCCAGTAGAAGAAATTGTGTAAATCATCCTGATGTATTTTGCTATATATGCGGAGAATACACGATAAAATAAAACAGAGAAACTGTTCACTGACTTTGTAATGAGAGCTTATCATGGATACTTTGGTGTTAGGGTTGGCGATCAAGATAAAACCTGGGCAACGCATCAGGTCTGTAAAACTTGTACAGAACATTTGCGACAGTGGACTACTGGAAGTCTTAGATTCGGCGTACCGATGCCGATGATTTAGAGATAATCCAATAACCACTTCGATAACCGCTATTTCTGCCTAGTACATATTAATCTAAACAGTAGAAAGTGGACTTATCCCCTGTGAGGACAATTGTTGTCCCTCTACTGATCACGCTTATGATACTAATGATGATAGTGATTATGAGAGGATGGCATCAATTCCTCAACATTTCAACCAGGATGAGTTAAAAGACCTCGCCAGAGATTCTGAAGCTTCTGAATTACTGAAATCAAAATTACCTTCTACGATACAAGAGAAAATGATCTGCTACCCTTCTATTCTCAAGAAGACTTCTTTTCTTTCTGGTATTCTTGTCAACATTACAGATGGCTGGAGAAAAGGGTCTTTTCTCCAGATGATTGGCGCCTATTTATTGACAGCTCAAAGCGAAATGTGTCCTTCTACACAATGGGAACAAATATGGTTCCATATCAATTGGTCACTCAACGAAAATGAAAGAAGAATATGACAACATAGCTTTGGTCTTGAAGAAGATAAAGTATCATGAACATGCATGGGTGATTTGTGTGGAGCTGAAAATGGTAAACATTATCCTTGGACAGCAGAGTGGCTTCATCAAATATCCTTGCTTCTTGTGTCTCTAGGATAGCAGAGACAAAACACACTACAAAATCATCTTTCCTCCACTGCATGTCAAGCTGGGCCTTATGAAGCAGTTTGTAAAGGCTCTCGATACGAACGGATCATGCTTTGCATATATATGGAACGCAATGCCTGGATTGAGTATGGAA
Organism: Tetropium fuscum; assembly: GCA_964058915.1. Taxonomy (NCBI): domain Eukaryota; kingdom Metazoa; phylum Arthropoda; class Insecta; order Coleoptera; family Cerambycidae; genus Tetropium; species Tetropium fuscum. Next base: position 150,659 of record CAXKVY010000781.1, on the reverse strand, counting down.
AAAAATAAAGCAAGAATATTTGACGACCCACCAATAAGACAATTCATTAAGGATCCTGCCTTCGTAAATTCAATGAATGAGGCTGAGCGAATAGCCTGGACAGCATTTATTGCAGTCCGTGTTTAGTTTTTTATTTGATCCATGGACTGAACTTAAAATAGTGTACGTATATTGCACTAAAATGTTATATCTTAAGATATTGAGCTCTTAGGCAAAAACTAATGACATATTTGAATTCAGGGCATCAAATACATATGAAATCAGCTCCAAATACTCCGGCACCAAAACACCTGTACGCCTGTGTAATCAAAAAGGTAATGAAATAATTTAATATTTTTTCATTCCATCACTTGCAGCAATTACTAGCGGTATGCACATTGACGTAGAATTAATTAAATTGGAAATATAATCTTCGTCCAATATTTCCAATTTAATTAATTCTACGCCAATGCGCTTACAGCTAGAGTGATTGCTGCAAATGATGGAATGACAAAATATAAATTATTTTATTATATTTTCGATTATTAAATAATTAATTATAGATTTTTTTATATTATTTGAATAATAAATGTGAATAAAAACAACTTATTGTAGAATAATTTAATTGTAATTTTAAAGAACTTAAATAAAAAAAATATTAAAAATAAAATTTTCTAACACGACCCGTTTTTTATGACGCTGACTGTACCTACGTAATTTTTTGATTTACAATAAAAAAAATGATGTAGTATGCGATGAAGTTTCCTCATATTTTTTGTTTATTTATCCTCACTATTAGCCGACTCTTATGTATGTCTCTGCGATAAGTATTTGTAAACAGTAATATGACACAAAACAGCAGGATTTGGTAGACCATACGTATACGTAGTATATAGACCAGTTGACCCCATCAATTATTACTATGTGGGTGTAGTGAATCCTATAGCTCTGGAAAATCCACACACCGGAAAACAAATAACAGTCAACTACTACGCTTTTACACTCATAAATTTTCCTCTGGAATTTAGCAAGGAAGTTGCTAAGGTCAAACAGCATGTGAGCACAAGTAACACTTAATGGTGTTAATAGTAATACCTTGTAAAAGAGAGATTTTTCGCTATTTTCCAATTCAAATTTTTTCGTAGCGAAATTAAGAACATTAATCATGTTATGGTTTGAATAATTCACTTTAAATTTTTGACTAAAACATGTAAATGTAATTAAATGGCAAAATAAACAAATCATCTTTAGCTCTTAAGTTTTATTTTAAATCTGTAACCTTCAGACATGTTAAATTTTCGACGTGATGTATGCTCATATTGTTAAACTTGTAGTAGGTACGTATAATAATTAGAAGGATTCATTCAAATAGAGTCTCTATATTATTGTTTTAGTAAGCTAATAATATAAATTTGTGAATGTTACGAAGAACGTGGTTTCGAAGAAAAAATATTTCACTTTTAATAAATAACTATTTAGATTAAATATTATTTTTTGCCTCAAATATATCTTTATTTCGCTTTATGTCAGTAAATGTTATCTTCTGTAGAACAAGTGCGAAAAATTTTGGTACCAAGAAGTGGTCAAAATTTGTATTCCAAATTTTCTTCAACCCAAAGCCAACCCTTAAACCATAAGCCTAAAGACAATAAACGAAAATATTGTAAAATTTGACGTCTAGGCCAGTCATCTAGTACAGTAGAAATCGCTAAAATTGCAAATTAACGGCTAGTTGTGATTTTTTTATATGTTGTTATGACTACTTCCAGTAGTGTGTATCTAAGTTTGCAGCTTCGAAAGACCTGTGCTAACTTCGTAGCACTCGAAAAATCGCGAGATTTTCGAACTTTTTTCGGTTTTTTCACTATATCTTTTAAATATCCTGACCTACGCAAAGCGGTCTGAACTCGCGATCTGGGAAAGTACGAAAGCCAAACCCTAAGAAAGCACGAAGGCTGGCGGAGATTCCCGAAGCTAGGCAGGGCGCCGTTAACAGCGCTGCTAGTCCCCTAGTGGATTTTTCGAACGTCATTTGTGTCGTTCTCTCGATACCTATTTTACGAGTTCGGTCTCCTTGTTCTAATCTTTTATCCTACAGAAATATAAAAAAATCCAAAATTTTAAAAAAACATTTTTGTACTATATCATTTATTACGTATCTTTTTTAGTTTTAGAGTTATTTTGAAAATAAGGTAGGTGTTTTTTAAAGAAATTTTAAATATATGTTTTTCAATTTCATCATATTTTTTCCGAAAAATACGCATTCTAATCCGGTCAATTTCTTTAATTAGGTACATGAGTAAGATTAAAATAAAGTAATTTGTAAAAGGATAATGGTCGATATTCATTCTGGTCGGAACGGCTGGGGTTTCACCGCTCATTCTTTCCCGAAAAATTCATCAGTTTTCCGTTAATTAACGTTCAATACGTCATTAAATACTTCAACTCAAAAGTTGCAAAAAAGTCTTCTACAACGGGCCATATACTACCTTTATTTTGGACCTAATGAATTCATAAAAAACAATCTCTTTGTTTTCAATAAACTTCATTTTTGTTCATTATAACTTTTTTGAGAGAAGTTTTCGAGTTACCCGCGAAAAACCGCTCAAAACATGCATTTTTAAGTTTTTCAATCGCGAATAACTCGGAAATTATCGGTATATCGAAAAAACTTTATAGAAAATTTGGTACTTAGACATTAGAGAAGGGGTGGGGCTTCCACTCTCCGGGTAAAAGCACACATCGGTGCTATGTCACTTTTGCTCATCACGTCAATTAGTCAAGGTTCAAAGAATTCGCAGCGCAAAACGACTAGACTATATTAACGAACGAACCTCTGTATAGGTTTGTATGATTTCCAGAAGGGTTTATTTTGATATGTATCCACTATCCAAGCGGATGATATGGATGGTTTGGGGATGATTGCTATCAGTGCAGTGCGATGCAGTATGATAAAAAAATTCATAGCCAGAATGTCTAAACCGCTGATATTTCACCTACACCATATGACATGCAGTACGCAGTTCCAGTTCGTATGGAAATAGACGTAAAGGATAATCGAATCCTAGTGAGTCGAATAATGAATTTGTAAACCGAAATAAAATAAATTGTAACGACCGTCCGTAGGTTTGCTCTAGACTTCAACGATACGTCAGGCTCCAAACTTTGTCAATTCAAAATACGATTAAGGATTAAGTGGAACTTAATCACTACACATTACACAACATATGTTTGCTTTTTACCAACTCCCGATAGACGATCTACTATAGAAAAAGTGAGGACGGAGAAAATAAATATGTGTCAATGGATCTTAGCTATGAATATTAAATAGACTTATTGCTATCCACTAAAAGCAATAATGTACAGTTAAGTAGTAGGATTGGTAAGTATCAGATAAAAGAATGGTGTTGAAATACGATTGTAAACAGTAGCGTAACTAGCGGAGGTCGGGCCGTGTGCAGTGTGCATGGTATTTACGGGCCTCTACTCTCAAAATTTATTTTTGTAATTGTCAAGTGGTCTGAATTGAAAGTTAACACAGAGTTCTGCTAATCCACTACGCGCTCTACTGCAGACAGGCGAGCTTTCCTCCAATTTTCGTACGCGTTTTAAACCATATTAACATCATTTTAACGTACAAGTAGAATATACATAATCTTCCGAAGTTTCCAAATCCGTTGTAAAAATTACAATCGAATCACCGTAAGTACGAGCTAAAAACTCAAAAAACATTTTTTGCATTTTTTTTACAGTTTCTTCGGACGCCATTTTGTTATGAACAACAAATGGCTCTTTAGTTTGTATACGTATGTATACGTATATCAATGTATTATACTTTAAAGCTCTGCACAGTTCGTTAGCTATTATTTTTTAATGCCCTAAAAACCTCTGTAGCTTGGCCAAACTCCGACGTTATACAATGTAATATATCATATACCATATAAACTGCTGTTCAAAATTATCGCACCACATTAATATTTGCTAAAATTTGAGGTCTCATAACTTTTTTACTTTTAGTCCAATTTTGATAATTTTTTTAGAATACTGTAGATAAAACGACTAATTTCAACTTGCATATCCAGTCTTTTGTTAACTGAACACGGTTTAGGTATTATACAGGGCTAACTAAAATGTTGTTATATAACCCTAATTTTAAAACACTCTGTGGAATAATTTAGTAACCAAATTCTTTAAAAATACCAATTTTTGTTAAGAACCATTCCTTTCCTACATTTTGTTTTTTGGTCCATGTCTTTAGATGCATTGGTTCAACCATGCAACCACGTTATCGCACCATACAGAAATCAATTGAAAAAACTTTCAAGGTGAGAAGAAACATTTTTTAATTAACAAGAAAACAAAGGAAAACGAAGAAATAAAATTATGTGAGCTAATCCCTAGTAGGTTGTGTTGCCACCTCTAGCTCGGATTACAGCCTGAATCCGCCGTGGCATACTTCTAATGAGGTTTTGAATGACGGGTTGAGGAATATTATCCCACTCATGAAGAGTAACCTGTTCCAGCTGTTGAAGGTTCTGTGGGGCTGGTAGACGTCGCCTCACTGCTCTCTTAATGATCCCATAGGTGTTCGATGGGATTTAAATCCGGGCTTCGTGCTGGCCAGTTCATAACATCAATATGGACTTCATTCAAGTACTCAACACAAATTCTTGCTACATGTGGTCCACATGTACGACATGCAAGATAATTCATTATCTTGCATGAATATGAAATCAGGACCAATAAACGGAGCATAGGGCATTACATGCTCTTGTAGAATGTTCTCTACGTAGTATTCCGCATTCATTGCCCTTGCATGAATAGGGACTAACTCCGTACGGCCATCGAAAGAAATACCCACCCAAAACATTTTGGAGCCACGACCAAAGGGTTCGTTTAGAACGAAATTGAAGGCAGCTTCCCTTTCCCCTTGTCTTCTATACACACGTTGCCGCCCATCTCAAGATTTTAGGCTTATTCTTGTTTCATCGGAGAATAGGACTTTCCTCCAGTCATCGATAGTCCAATTTTCATGTGCTCGTGCAAATCGTAATCGAGCTACCTTCTGAGCCCTGGTAAGTTGTGGTGCCTTTATGGGCCTTCTACTGATCAAACCTGCCTCCCGTAGTCTTCTCCTTACAGTAAGAGCAGAAACTTGAACATTTCTAGCCATCTCAAGTTCACTCTTCAATTGCGAACTTGTTACTGTCCGATTTCTTAAAGCATTTTGGCGGAGAAAATGGTCATCCCTAACATTCGTCGCCCTTTTTCTACCCTGCCCATGTCTCCTGGAGTGAGAACCAGTTGCCCTGTGACGTTCTAACATTCGACTTATTGTCGAATGGTTAATACCCAGAATTCGATAGACAAATCGCATACTTCTACTCTCTTCAACCAAAGTTTGCACTCTTACACATTCCAATGCTGTCAAATGTCTCACACGATTCATTATTTTAAATTGCTGAATATTCCTCAACACCGTATTGTTTTTAAAAATGTGTCAAAATGAGATTGCATACACCCAATCATTGTTTTTTGGTTGACATACGCCGCCTACATTTTACATCACTTGTAACAGCAGAGTAAATTAACAGTAAACTGTTGGTGACAAATTCATTTTGCTCTTAAAAATGAACCAATGTATCTAAAGACATGGACCAAAAAACAAAATGTAGGAAAGGAATTTTTAAAGAATTTGGTTACGAAATTATTCCACCGAGTGTTTTAAAATTAGGGTTATATAACAACCTTTTAGTTAGCCCTGTATAATACCTAAACCGTCCCCAGTTAACAAAAGACTGGATATGCAAGTTGAAATTAGTCGTTTTATCTACGGTATTCTAAAAAAATTATCAAAATTGGACTAAAAGTAAAAAAGTTATGAGACCTCAAATTTTAGCAAATATTAACGTGGTGCGATAATTTTGAACAGCAGTTTACTTAATTCACATGGGTATGTAGATGCTGGTCTATTAATTTTAAAGGTGATATATTTGTTGTATATCTTTTATTTATTTCATATTGTGTGGCATGTTTGCAATGTAGCCAATACATCAATATCTATACTATTATAATGCTCACGGGTATATCTGATATTAATAATTTGGTTTTTTTGGTACACATTTTATATGCATTTCAAATAATTGGAGGTGTACCTACCTAACTTAAGATCACATCTTTATAACGAACCGCTTTGGATATTTATACATGTATTTTTTTTTCGTAAAGTGACCTTACCAATAACCTTCTCAATGTTCGATTTGAATCACTTTGCATTCATTTATCACGTTTTATGGTTAACGTCGTATTTTGGGTTTATGATTTCCGCTAAGCTGCTTCGCTTCTATCTATATATTATACAGAGAAGGCTAGGGCCACGCTTTGAAATCGTATTTTTCACAGACGAGATTAGATCTACTATCAAAGATGTTAGACAGATGCTACCCTAAATTAGATGCGCAACTACTAACAGCTACTAACTTTTATGGTTAGTGAGTGTTTAAAATGCAAAATGCATAATTCCCCCCCTCCGCGCCTGCCGCCATATTGAAAAACTGGAAAAAATCTGTAGTTTCTTCAGGTTTTCACTTATATTTTCGTTTAGGTGCATTTTAGCTAGGAAATAGTTCTATACAATGTTGTAGAGAATTAAATTTCCTATAATTTAAGATTTTATTGTTGTTTCTAGGACAGATATTAACGGATATATGCACTTTTTAAAAAATGAAAAAAATCGAATTTTCCGAAATTTTCTCTGTAATTCAGCTATGGCTTATTTTAGAAAAACAAGTATCAGAATAAAATTTGTGGGGAATTTAATTACTTACAAAACTTATGTACATTTTTTTTAGTATCCCAATATGGAATGGGGGGTAAAAAAAGGATATTTTTTTTACTAATATTTATTTACTAATATTACTATATTATTATACGCAGCTTTCTCACCACTTCCACAAGACTTCCAACTCCCTCAACGTTCCATGGTCGTTATTGATGGTGGGTACCTTTTACACAAGGTTGTATGGAACAGAAACTCGACCTTTGGAGGGATTTGCCAGGATTACGTCAAATACGTTCAGCCTCACTATGGCACTGATGTGATTCTGATTTTTGATGGCTACCCTACAGATACTTCTCAGCAAGGGACCAAGACTGCTGAACGAGCAAGAAGGTACAAGGCAAAGTCATCATTAGACGTGGTGTTTGACAAAACAACTGTGAACACCACACCTCAAGATAAGTTCCTGAACAATGAGGGAAATAAGGACCGATTCGTGAAGCTGCTCTCCAGTGAAGTGAAATGCAAGCGGCAAACATAGCCACAGACCAAGCTTCCGAAGATGCTGACAGGTTGATAGTTGCCACAGCTAAACGTCTCTCCCCCACATACGATGCCGTAATTATTATCGGGGAAGGCATTGACCTACTCATCTTGCTGACTGGCACATCACCTGCGGTTAACAATGTCTACCTAAAAAAAACATCTAGAGGGAAACATTCAGATGCAATCTACTCTGCCTCCTCCTACATAGACAACTCCAAAGACTATATCTTGCTCTTGCAAGCAATATCGGGCTGCGACACCACTTCAAACATTTTTGGGTTTGGAAAGAATAAATTCTGTCAACTTTTTAGACAAGACCCTTCATTACTGGAGCAGGCGAAAAGGTTCGAGGACCCTGCTGCTAGCCCCCAAGAAATTTCAGCAGCTGGAGAAAAAATCTTGGTATCCCTGTATGGTGGCAGAAGAGAACAGTCATTGAACTCCCTTCGCTATGACAAATTAAAACAAAATGCCAACAAGCTTAATCTGGCTAAACTACCTCCGACCACTGACGCAACACATTTCCACTTTCTGAGGACATACCACCAGGTCATGGAGTGGATGGGGATAGTCAAAGACCCTATCGAGTGGGGCTGGTATGGAAAAGCTCGAATACTGGAGCCCATCAAGATGAGTAGAGATGCTGCTCCCCCAAACCTGCTGAAGACCATCTCATGCAGATGCTCAACTGGCTGTATGGGGGCGTGTGGCTGTAGAGAGGCAGCTCTAAAGTGTTCCGCCCTTTGCAAATTCTGTGCTGGCCAAGAACGTGATAATAGGATTGAAGTCATCGACGACGACGAAGACGACGCCGATCTAGTAATTTTACCCAATTAAATGACACAAAATGAAGAACCTGACTTCATTAACTCACCCCCTACGAAACGAACGAAGCATATGTAATTTTGTTTTTTAAATTTGTTTTACTTAACCTTCAATTGGTGTATGATTATTATTGTCCTTTGTTCTTACTTTCTTTAAATAAATGAATCTTTAAAAAATGTATCTGCTCTGTTGGTGGGTTATTTCAAATTGAACATCCCTTTTCATTTTTTTTAAAAATGCATATCTCCGTTAATATATGTCCTAGAAACAAAAATAAAATGTATAGGAAATTTAATTCTATACAACATTGTATAGAACTCTTTCCTAGCTAAAATGGACCTAAACGAAAATATAAGCGAAAACCTGAAGAAACTACTGATTTTTTCCAGTTTTTAAATATGGCGGCGAGCGCGGAGGGGGGGGAATTGTGCATTTTTCATTTTAAACACTCACTAACCATCCTAGACAACATATCAAAAATTCACAACTACCCGACCGTTTGTAAGGTAACCTTTCCTCTATTCACTGGATTAATTACGTTATACCGTGACCGGACCAGTATCGTGACATCACAAATTCTTGTCCCCGGCCTGTGTTACGGAGGTCCCGGTACGTGTTTTAAAGGGCTAAAATTTTAAATTAGCATAGAAAATTTGAATTTATTATTAGTAAATAATTTGTTATTATTCTTGTAGAATTTATTATTGGTTGGTTTATATATCATTAAAAAGTATTTTAGTATTATTGGGTCTCCTGTTTTGGGTAGGATGCCTAGGTGGGGGATAACCTAGGATAACAATTATTTAACATTTTAGTACAAGCATAAAACGATTCTGAACGCCTCCGCCCCCACCACAAGTTTTAAGTACAAAAACAACAATATTTTCAAGCGAAACCAGATCAATTCAATCTTGATAATTTAAAAAAAATAGCGGTAAGCGTTTTTTCTACGATATGCCATATTTATATTCTTATAGTGAACCCTAATTAATTACCACAAAATTTTTTAGCGGATTATGAGTTACCAAGTTTATTGTATTAAAGTAAAATTATTATGTTTATTATTATCTTGGAATCACTTTCTATGGATTTATCTGGATTTGCATGATTGCTCCTCAATTGTGGTATGCTCTTGAAAAATTTATCGGCAAATGTTGTTTGAAATCCTGTTCGAAAGCAACGTCACCGAATATTTTGACTTGATTTGTTTGTCGATTTGCACAATATGAGCATTAAATTCTGTTTGTGAATGTTTGCTTTGCTGAATAGATATCGATTTTTCGGGCATTATTTTATGAGCAGCTTCTATTTTATGGGTCACTGAATCTGCTATATTATATATCCTACTCGTATATATGCTATATATATATCCTTTCGCTACTTCTGACGACTTCCCCCGGGCCGCTTCATATCTTATTCGTCAACACCTGGGGCAATTGTTACTAACGTAGAGGACGTTTTCCGTAACGAGTGGCTGGTGTACTGATTTGGTTTTGAAATTTTAAGAAATTTAACTCTGTTATACGGAATTTTTGAAATTATGTTTTCTATCCACCTGATTTATACACATCTGCCTCGCTCATATCGATAAAAGAAGCGTTCATCTTGAGCCTTTTTTGGTCGGAGTTGCATATAACGATTACCAAACGTTACTCAATCTTCTGTTACTACAAATCTTTGTCAGACTTTGTGCACATTGTTTTTTGTAGTAAGAATCTGCACTAAAATAACACAATTATTATACTCCTTGTCCTTCACTTTTGTATTATATAACTCGTCATGCCCCAGCCTCCAAAAATCGCTACCACTTATTTCATTAAATTTATTTCATCAGGAGCTTATAACAATAACAAAAAAATTCACAGATTTCGCAATCCTTGCAACTATCGGAGACATTGGAAACGATAACATCATAATATATATGGAACATAATATACCGATCCTTTCGAGTTGTTTCGAATACTAGTGCAGTCTGCCTACGGTCCCTACGGATTTGGACCCTTCAGTGGAGATACAGTAATAATTAAATAAAGTAATTCCCGAAAACTAAACATTTTTAGAGATTTTGTAATTTTTGACCATCCCGTATAAAAAATATGATGTTTGTCGACGTCATTACTTTTTTTGAGCCAGTAAAAACTTTTATAAATAATAGCGTTTTCCCGAAAACTAAACATTTTTTGAGATTTTGTAATTTGTGACCACCCCGTATAAAAAATATGATTTTTGTCGACGTCATTACTATTTTTTGGGCAAGTAAAATCTTCTGTAAATACATTTTTTTGTAATTTTTGACCACCCCGTATAATCATTTTTGTCGATATTACTTTAGGCCAAACCATTTTAATCAAACATTTTTTGAGATTTTGTAATTTGTGACCATCCCGTATAAAAAATATGATTTTTGTGGACGTCATTACTATTTTTTGGGCAAATACAAACTTTTATAGATAATAACAGTCATTTTCTCGACAATGTAAAATTTTATACGTGGTGATCAAAAAGTACAAACTTTACTCTTACCGAATTTTAAGATTTTGTAATTTTTGACCACCCCGTATAATAAACGTAATTTGTGTCGACATTACTTTAGGGAAGCAAAAAGTATTATAAATAATAGCGTTTTCCCGAAAACTAAACATTTTTTGAGATTTTGTAATTTGTGACCACCCCGTATAAAAAATATGATTTTTTCAACGTAACTTTTTGATTTAAAAAATTATATATAAAAACAATTCAAATAATAAATTCATTATTCAAATTCATCGGTTTACTCTTTTAAATAGACATTTAATGTACATTCTTAAAACGCCGCCGCTCATTAGCTATATCAGCGTCTTTTATTTAGTGATTTATGATTTCATTTTCCTTTGGTGGTGCTATCATAATTCATTATAGGAACCTACTCATGTTGTATATACTACAAATTAGATTAAACAACTCGAATTTTTATCAGTTCATCCTAAATAAATTCGATTATATATCTCGAATTATTAAATTTATGGACATTTTAATTATGATTATGAAAATATTCCCATCACTACTAGCAATGCGCTACCTCTCCCAATATAGCTGCACTGAATACTCACCGAGCGCTGCGATATCTATATGTATTGCGTCACTCGATCGCGACACCGCTGTCTTTTGGCCTTGAACGAAAACTTTTAACGGAGCCCCCATATAAAAACATAAACATTTCCAATGTTAAAATTGATATATCATTCTTTGTAAATACCTGAAATTTTCGAAGTTCTCAAATATCCTGCTTTTCATGAAATGAAATAGTCAATTTCAACATTGAGTATTCTCACCATAATGTAGCAGGGGACAATGTCTGATTTTTCTAAGAAAAATACCAATAATACATATTCCTTTGTTGTTGACACATTTTACGTTGCACACGATTTGTCCGATAACAAGATTTTGGAATTATTGAAGAAAAAACATATTACTGATTACCATGCTGAGTTTTTATGAGAGTTTATAGATTTATAAATGTTTAAGTTGTGGAATAATCTATGTACTTTTGTATTTTTATAACAAAATTTTCTTACGTATTTCTTAAGTATTTACGCACCAACGTAACTGCAATTGCATGTTTTACTATTGTATTACATTACACATATTCAAAGGCCTGTCAGAGATATATAAAAAATTATAATAACCAGAAATCTCTGAACAATGTCAAGGATATAAAAATATTAAAGCAATGTTGTTGAGAAACCGTAATTTTTAGGATTATTCAAGGCAAATGCGGTAGAATAAGAAGCAATTACTCCACTGGCACTCAATGAAACTTTTACAGTAGACGCATTGGTATACGCTATACGCACCTATAATAAGTGATGTTATATCTATATTTAAAAAAAATACGAATATTATATATGTCAAGTTAAGGCATATCGGTTAATTTTCTAGAACCGACAATAAATTTTCAAAATTGTTGTGAACTAACTGCAGATATCGCTCTCGCATATATTTCAATACTTGAACCATTGGCTCATGAATATAAAAAAGAACCAAATATTGAATAGATAGCACAAGGTATACTGTTTACTATAATATAAGAAATGCCTATTGTTTTGCTGTCTAAATCGGTTAAATGTCTAATAATTATGAATATGAAACCACTAAGTGACACGCCTTTGAATGGTAATGTATTTTTCTCTCAAGTGGCCGTCCTTGGTGTTTACAAACCAACATAATAGTGGTATTATAGACATTCAAATAATTCAGTATAATAGTAATGATTCAAAACCTAGGTACGATTCACAGTTAGAACCTACGTTGCATCTATTGACTGGATATCTCTAAATGAACAGTGAAATGGATTGTTATTTCTATATTAAATTGCTCTCATTTGCCTATTAATTATAAAATTCCCATAAAGACAATATATTTATGTATATTATAAGTAGGTATACTCACGATCAGTCAGATCAGTGGGAACATGTCTGACATTTTCCAAATTTCGAAAGAGTTCAAAGGGTTCAACTCAAAGATTTCTAACAAATTTTGGAACAAAAAAATGTTTTGCGAAAAATATAATTTGTATTGCACATTTTTACTTTGGAAAACTGACCCTTTTCTATTACAAAAACGACAAAATATTTCTACAAGATTCTTTATAAGGCTTTTATTATAAAAGTATGAATAATAAAATTATTAAAAAAATATACACATATATATATATATATATATATATATATATATATATATATATATATATATATATATATATATATATATATATATCGGGTCCGCCAATAAGCGCGCTCGATCTTTAAAATGAAATAAAGCAAGTTGTGTGAGAGGTATAAATGAAATTTATTTTTTGTTTGAAAGAGTATTCGAAGGCATTATGTATGGAAAATAATATCGGTCAAATGTCCACCTCGGCTTCGCTGGGTGGCGCGCATACGAGAAGTCCAATTTTCGATGACTCTGGCGCACAAATCGGGCTGTATTTCATCGATGGCGTGGCGTATGTTGACTTTGAGGGCATCAGTGTTTTGTGGTTGGTTTGCGTAGACCTGTGATTTAAGAAAACCCCACAAGAAATAGTCTAGTGGGGTTAAATCGCACGATCTCGGTGGCCAGTTGATGTCGCCTCCGCGCGAGATAACCATTCCTCCGAAGCGCTCGTGCAGAAGATCCATTGTGGCGCGCGCTGTGTGGCTCGTAGCGCCGTCCTGCTGAAACCACATATCCTCGACATCCATATTGTCGATTTCATGCCAGAAAAAGTTCGTTATCATGGATCTGTATCGTTCGCCGTTTACCGTGATGGACACACCATCGTCGTTCTCGAAGAAATACGGCCCGATGATGCCTCTGGCCCAAAATCCACACCAAACAGTTACCTTTGCTGGGTGCATTGCGACCTGGTGGACCTCCTGTGGATTGTTCTCGGCCCAATAACGGCAATTCTGCTTGTTGACATTCCCATTTAACCAAAAATGTGCCTCATCGCTGAAGATGATTTTGCGACCAAAATCGGGGTCGACTTCCAACTGCTCTAAAGCCCAATCAGCGAAGATACGGCGCTGTCTATGGTCGTTTATTTTGAGCTCTTGTGTCAGCTGGATCTTGTACGGATGCAAGCCCAAATCCAGATGCAAGATTCGGCGAAGTGATGTTTCCGAAAGGCGGAGTTCCTGTGCGCGACGTGAAATTGACTGTCGCGGATTTTCACGCACACTATCGCGCACAGCGGCGACATTCTGGGCAGATCGGACGTTTCGACGACGCGTCGGTGTTGGCTGATTGTTCACCGAGCCGGTTGCCTCGAATTTGTTAATCAAACGACGGATAGTCGACTCAGCAGGACGATCAATTGCACCGTAAAATTGGCGGAGCGCGCGGAACGTTGCTCGAACCGATGAATGATTTTCGTAATAAGTTTTAACGATTTGCACATGTTGCTCGCGGCTGAATTGGTTCATGGTGATTTGTGAAGATACACTGAATAATAACAACTACGTTTGCCAACTCTACCACAAACAACATGGCCGCCATGAGCTGTCAAAGATCGAGCGTCCCTATTGGCGGACCCTTTATATATATATATATATATATATATATATATATATATATATATATATATATATATATATATATATATATATATATATATATATATATATATATATATATATATATATATATATATATATATATATATATATATATATATATATATATATATATATATATATATATATATATATATATATATATATATATATATATATATATATATATATATATATATATATATATATATATATTTATCTTCTAATTTCTTTGCTATCTTTATATATTTTTTTTGGAGGGTTTATCTTGGGATAGTAGCAATAAAACGACTGATTAGGTTACTTGACGTTTCGGTCCCTTTCTTGGGCCTTTTTCAAAAGAGTATTTTATTTTGTGTCATATTTACCTGTGTCAAATATGTCACAAAATAAAATACTCTTTTGAAAAAGGCCCAAGAAAGGGACCGAAACGTCAAGTAACCTAATCAGTCGTTTTATTGCTACTATCCCAAGATAAACCCTCCAAAAAAAAAAAAAATATATATATATATATATATATATATACACTGACGGACATAAAAAGTGGCGCACCTAGATTTTGTCCCAAATTTGATGTTAAATAACTTTTAAACCAGCCTAGTCATTTTGATAATTTTTTTGTTTGAAAGGGCGATTCTTGCGGATGACTATTTTGTAATTGGCTTTCTCTAAAAAAATGTATTTTTTAATATGTACAGCCTTTAAAAACCGATTATGATTTTGACACGAAATTTGATTGTCACTGTGGAGTAAAATTTTATTTGTATTTAATTCTTAGGTCACGGTGTTTAGCATTCTTTTTTCAATATTCTCCTTTTTGAATCACCTCTCTAGCCCCTTCAACAACGAAGATGCGACATTTTAGATGAAACGGTGTTATTAAGTTTGATATTCAACAAGGAGGCTATGGTAACGGTTAACACTGAAACGTCAAAAGATTCAGTTAAAATTCAGTTAACGTTCTAAAAGAAAATGCCAGTGCAAATTAGTCCAATTCAAGTAGCTAGAGTTGTGGCTTTGGCTTTTCTTTATGTCTAGTTTGTTTTATGTTTAGTTAGTTATATATATATATATATATATATATATATATATATATATATATATATATATATATATATATATATATATATATATATATATATATATATATATATATATATATATATATATATATATATATATATATATATATATATATGTGTGAGAAACGAGAATACAGAACCTAAATCGGCAATCAAATACAATAAATACAACAAATAAAAATTAAATTAAATTCAGATGCCTACAAAACGAATAGACTATAGTATAAGCGCAAACAAGCACTTGCCTATAACCAACGAACAGACAGCTACGCGCATGATTGGTCCAAACATAATATCGTTGTAACTAAATAATTAATCGCCACAAAAATCTGTTTCATGTGAAATTACACTAGACCATAGACAATAGACCAACAAAAGTCATATTAATAATTACCACATATCAATCACTAATAAACTGTGTCTAAATTAAAGGATTAATACTGAAAATAATATTTGAATAATTGAAAATTTAAATAATAAGTATTAATTTGTGCTAAGTAAGTCTAAGTCGCCTATTTTAAGTATGAATCGGCGTTATCAAGAAGTGTTTCGTGGTAGAGTTGAAAATACGCTCTTTTGACATTCCTTTTTTGGCTCTTGTTTATTTCCTTTTAATTTTTTGTTGCGATATTACCTATAGGTAAAAACATGTTATGCTATAAAATTGTGTATTTCTGGTGTGAAGATAATAAACTCAATCAAAAAAGAAAATGTTAAGAAAAGATAAGGCTAGAGTGTGATTTAACTTCTAACTTGCTGTTGTAAATATTAAAGTCCACAGAGAGTTACAAAATTTAATGAAAAAAACACGTCGCAATTGTTGCATCCTGTAACGAATAAAACAAAATTTCTTTGAAAAAAGAATAGAACATTCACATTCTTGAACAAAAAGGTTATCATACAAAAAAAAAACGAAATCGGACAATCTAGACTTAACTCTAACTCTAACTCTAACTCTAACTCTAACTCTAACTCTAACTCTAACGCTAACTCTAACTATAACTTTGACTTTAAACAACATTAACTTTAAACTTTTCGTTATTTTCTGGTGGTGCATTAATATCTTGGAGGTGTATATTATATTATTAAAATCTAGATAGATTTTAATAACGGTAAGTATATGTTTGGTTACCGAGTTCCCAAGTACGGACCGACCCCGATTGCCTGTCGTAGGTTTTAACGAGTATCTTCAAATAGTGAAAATTGTAACGTTTAATGGGCCATATTACGTAATATGTTTTGTTTAAGGAATTACATAGGTAGGTACCTACTTCGCAACAGTATATAAATACGTATAAAATATAACCTATGTTATTGAGTAATATATTTCTCAAATATTGTTCATTAATCTTTGTTATGCATTTAGTGTTCATTCTATATTAGCTAAATCGTTACACTTTTTTACAAAGTGTACCGAAAATGGCTTTTATTATATTCACGACAATTAATAATAAGATTCAAATCATTTGGTTCAAACCGGTACCATGGCATACGATTTGAATCGTGGTAAATGCTCTCAATAATGTTACGACATAATAACTACAAATACACAGACTGTATACAGAAAGTAGGCAAATATAAATGGATATTTTGTTTTCTAGAGTTACTAATTAAACTTTTAATTTCCTTCACTGTAATATGCAAATTAATTTATCCTTAAATTGCGTATTACAGTAATTACTATAATGAACAGTTTACTGACTGACTTATTCACAGATTGTTTTCAATCGTATTATATATATTGTTATAAATCACCTTGTACAAACGGCTAAAAGCAATTACCTGTGTTTGCTGTATATATATATATATATATATATATATATATATATATATATATATATATATATATATATATATATATATATATATATATATATATATACATATATTTATATATATATATATATATATATATATATATATATATATATATATATATATATATATATATATATATATATATATATATACATATATATATATATATATATATATATATATATATAGATATATATATATATATATATATATATATATATATATATATATATATATATATATATATATATATATATATATATATATATATATATATATATATATATATATATATATATATATATATATATATATATATATATATATATATATATATATATATATATACATATATACATATATACATATATATATATATACATATATATATATATATATATATATATATATATATATATATATATATATATATATATATATATATATATATATATATATATATATATATATATATATATATATATATATATATATATATATATATATATATATATATATATATATATATATATATATATATATATATATATATATATATATATATATATATATATTAGGGTGGCCCTTATTTTCGAACTTCAGCCTTTTTTATATAGGACCCTCTCAATTTGTTCCTTTATATAAACAATGATTCGCTGGTAAATTTGGGATCGATAGTTAACTGTTAAACCGTGCCCCAAGGGGTTCAAAATATTATAATTGGAATTAATGGTGAACATTGTTAATTTAATTTCCTAAAAATATATCTAAGCCCATTTGAATTAAAAACACAAGTATCAACTTGTCTAGCTACTGTCTGGCATCTGGTCAATTTATCCCCACCCGTCCACTGTAAATCGTATGATCGCTATGCACTGAACGGCTGTCGCAGTACAGTTAGACTGGTTTTATGTGCTGTATAGCAGCAGTAGTGCTAAACGCCACAGAAATTCTATTTAAAATTGTAAAGAAATGTCTCGCAAAACAGTTTTTCTTGTGGGCTTAATGAAAAGTCAGATTGCTGGTAGTAAGTTACCTTCCCGGGGAAATGTTTTAAGTGTTCTATTTTACAATATGCGTGAAGTGAAGCTGAATTTACATGAAAGTGCTTCTCTTGTAATTGACGAGACTTTAATATTTTGGAAAAAAGCTCGTATACCAACTCAAGACCGTTCGGATTGCATCAAAAAGTGTAAGAAGCTATATGAAACCTTACGGAATTTAGAAAAGCATAAAAGCCGAGAAAGCGAATCTTGTAAACAAAAAGAGAAACAATTTGAAGAGACTTTAAATGACCTCTTTGATATAGCACATGCTAATGCCTTAAATATAATTAAAATCAAAGAAGATAAGGAATTTTTGCTTATGCAAAGAAGAAAAGGACGCCCAGGTTGTATGTTAGGAATTGACAGGAAACTATTGAATATCGAAAAAAAGAAGGCTGCTCGAGAAGAAAAGGAATTGCAACGAAAAAAGAAGCAGTTTTCAGAAATGGTAGAAACAGGTGTGCAACGTTTTTCTAAAAATCTGATTTCTTTTCTCTACTTCCAAGTTTCTTTTTCCACTCATCTTGATTTTCTTTATTTTTCAGTACATATGTCTTACTCTTCGGAGTCTGCTAGCGAGTCCGAAGAAACTGGTCTGGATTGTGAAACTGTTCCATTGTCTAACCAACCTGGGACGTCAAAAAGCAAGAGAGCTAGAAAAGATATGTTGACTGCTAGACTTGGGGCAGCTTTAGACAAATGTAAAATTAGTGATAGGGATGCTGTCCATATTTTAGTAGCTTCTGTCGAAGCCGTTAATTTGAATCCAAATGATTTTGTTATTAACCGTACATCCATTAAGAGAGCCAGAGAGAAATTTCGTAAAAATACTTCTATGGGCGTCAAGACTAAATTCGGTGAAATGAATTTAAACTTTGTAGTTGTTCACTGGGACTCTAAAATACTTCCAGATATTACTGGAAAAAATAAAGTTGATAGACTTCCTGTCATAGCGACAGCTCCAAACGTAGAACAGCTTTTAGGAGTTCCGGAACTTTCGACGGGAACCGGGCGAGAAATAGCTTCGGCAATATATGATGTCTTACAAGACTGGTATTTATTAGATATTGTTCAAGCCTTTGTTTTCGATACAACTGCTAGCAATACAGGTCGCTTAAATGGTGCATGTCATTTGTTGGAACAAAAATTAGATCGTGATGTTTTACATTTGGCTTGCCGTCATCACGTTTATGAAATTGTACTGCAGGGAGTCTTTCATGAAATACAAGTTTCATCTAGTACTGGACCAGACATACCCTTGTTCAAAAGATTTAAAAATGCATGGAAGGATATTGATCAAATGCAATTTTCAACATGGTTGTCAGATACAGAGCTTAAAGAAATTCTGAAGGACGATGCTAATAATATTTTAGTTTATACTACTAACAAACTTAAGGACGATATGCCTCGTGACGATTATCGAGAATTCTTGGAATTAATAATAATATTCTTAGGGGAGACGCCAGCACGAGGTATACATTTTCGACAACCCGGAGCATATCACTTAGCCAGATGGATGGCGAAAGCAATATATTGCTTGAAAATATATTTATTCAGAAATCAACTTAAATTAACTAAAAGGGAGGAAAAGGCACTGAGGCGGATTTGTTGCTTCGTAGTAAAATGCTATGTTAAGGCTTGGTTTTCGGCTGTGAACCCTATTGAGGCACCTCTTAACGACATCAACTTTCTTAAAAAGTTGGTAGCTTACAAGATAGATGACCAATTAGTTGCAGAGACAGCAATCCACAAATTTATTAACCATTTATGGTATTTAAGTGAGGAATGTGCAGCTTTAGCTATATTTGATGAAAGAATAAGCGATGAAGGGAGAAAAAATATGGCACAAAAGATATTGTTAGACGAAGAATATGAAGCGCAAGCAGAAGCCGGAAACAAACTGATTATCAAATTAGATGACTTGGAATACTTCCTTGGTAAAGACCTTCCTGTACAATTAAAATTAATCACAAAGAAATCTAAAGCATTATTCGAAAGGTTTGGTATTTCCAAGACTTTCTTCAGCTAGATCCTGTGCATTGGAAAGATCAAGAAAGTTACATAAATGGGAGAGAAATCCTAAGATCCTTGAGAGTGGTAAATGATACAGCGGAACGGGGTGTAAAACTAATGGAAGAATTTAACGACAAATTTACAAAAGACGAATCCCAAAAACAATTTGTTTTACAGGTGAGCCGGTCCTTTGTCTTAGAATAATAATGACTTGTCATCTTTTCTATTTAAATTTGTACTCCATTGTTACATATATTATGCAATTTAATTTTCTTTTTCTTCTGCAGACGGTGCAAGATTATCGGAGAAAGTACCCAAAATACACACGAGAAGCCTTAAGTAAATCTTACCTGTAATATATATAAAGACTAAAAGAAACATATAATAATAAACAATTTATAATTAAAAATAAATAAGCGGGTTTGTATGCATAAAACTAGTATTTATATTCGACAAACGTTTTAGAATAAAAGTATTTAAAAAAATAAATTTCCCTAAAATGTTACGACGATGGGGCACGGGTTAAAAGTCTCTGATAAAGCTCAAATTTTGTACTGTATATTCTTTTGTATAGTAGAACAAAAATACGGGGTCCTGTCGATAAAATAATTTATTTTTTTTTGTACCTATATGAATAAGGGCCACCCTAATATATATATATATATATATATATATATACATATATATATATATATATATATATATATATATATATATATATATATATATATATATATATATATATATATATAAGGAAATACGATAAATTTTCTGGAAACTTGTTCGTCTAATTGAACGTTAAGTTGTTTATGTTATTGTACCATTGTCTATTACTGCAAGTCCTTCACACATTATTCAATTCTAATGAAGATAATTGAGTTTATTTAAACGACCTTACAGTCATTGAATGTGTCAGGAAAATGTTCTGAGACAAATTAGGTTGATGCTAGTTGTGTCTAAAATCTAGTGAGATCCATCTCCATTTACATATATTTCAACATTTTATTACAACAGACGGTAATTATTATGCCATGATTATATTTGAGTCTCTTGTCGTAATTTTACGTTTATTATATCTGCTGTCGCACCTTAATTATATTTGACAATGTTCCCGTATTTCAATTTTATTTCTGTTGTAGGAACAGGAAGGCAAGCAAAGCCTTAAAAAAATAATAGAATGTTACAATACGAGATGGGAAGATTTTCATTACTGTCGAGAGAATATGTTATTTACCGAGACGCATGGCGTCGAGATAAATAAAATCTCGAGAAATTAATGAAAATTCCCATCGAGTATATTTTCAACCATGAATTTCTGAATAACACTTTGCTTCAATATAAAGAAATTATTACTATGAATAACAGGAATGCATTCCATTCTGGCTTAAATTGTTACATAGTAGGTAGAATTTTGATGGTTGCTATGTTGTTGCTAAGGCATAAAACAAAATCAACAAACAATCATTTTATAATTTTCTGTCATTTTATAATTTTCTGAAGTTTCATCTTCAATGCTTAAGTTTTTTTAATATTAATTTAAAGCGACTCAATTTTCTAGACTATGATTAAGCTGCAACGCCAAAGCTTACGAGATCCACTAGACTTCTCATGAACTTGATCCATTTGGGCGTTCGTTCTGATTACACAAGTGAATCATTATTCAACACAATTTTTGTGTTGATAAATCCGACTTGACCGCAGTTTTGTTAATTGATAATTATTATTTAGTTGGATAATGTATGACTTACCTCATACGAAGTGCAGGTACTTAGGAGCCATGAAGTTAGTAAGAAAACTAAATATTTTGCCATCTTCTCCTGCAAAAAAAATAAAATGGATTATTTATTTGTATGTGCGTAATAATATTGGTAGGAATATGAACAAAATTGTATAGTGTATAGCGAGAGCTGATGCAAGAAAACCTTCCCCTTGTGTGTATATACAATATACATGATTGAAATAAGAGAACTGCTCGTAGCTACTAAATAGTTAAACATTTGTTTACTGCCCAATGAATGCGTTAGGCATTATCTTATTCGGACGAATATGAAATCAATTTGAAATTACTTTTACTACAGTCGAACTAGACATAATAACAAAATATGCGTCCAGAGCAGTTTTTTGTGGTTGTGGTGGAGCAAGTTATTTAAGAGGGCATAATAAGCAAGCACAGAAAACTACACTCCGCTACTCAATGTGCGTCCCTTATTTTTAGGGGTTGAAGTGCCAATATCTCTTTCCCTATTGCCCGAAGGGCTCTTTACCAAGTTACACTTTTTGAAGATTCATCCCTTCTTTTCATAATATATATAACACACATTTAACGGTTTTAGCTGTACGAGTCCGGAAAGGTAGCGCGGTCAGAATTTGTCTTACTTCCAATCTAAAATATTACGCATACGTGAAAAAACTTTCATCGAATACCGTGCGGTTTCCATGATATAGGGTGTTTTGAAAACCCCCATTTATTAAAAGAAAAGTGAATCTACTTTTTTTCGCTAATTTTTTTTATGAATGCACGACCCTAATATAAGGAAATCTACGTTGGTTTCGTTTTCATACGTTAATTGGTTTAGGAGCTGGACAGCAAAGTATGCCAAAAATGGCTATTTTTATATTGTTACATTAAAAAGAAACAAAACAAAAACAGTATAATTCTGGTAAATGTTTTTGCTTATTCAAACAATTCATTGCGCATAGAAAACATATTTTTGTATTTAAATCGGATCAGCACTTATTATGTGGTGTATTTTAATAGAGAAATTACAAACGCGAATCATCAATATCGGACGGTAGTCGATTTTTAGGGCGATCACACGTGCAACAATAAAACAGCCAGCCCTATAGTTATTGTATCCTAAACCTCTACAAGCCGTCACCACGTTATTTTGGCATACAAGAATTGTGCAACTAATCAAGTACCGTACTCCAGTAAACAAAAATTTGATGACTAAGGTGGGGAAACCTATAATTCCCGATCACCAATTATGTTTTTCTCATGGATGTCATATTGGGTCTTGTATGAAAAAAAAGTAATTAAAAAAGAACAAAGGCCCTGCATATCGCAAGATTTAAAAGTAGTATCTGAATCTGGTACATGTGATAGTGATACGGAATATCATCAAGATCAAGACAATAACGACAATAATGTCGAAGAAAACGACGACAATAACATTGATGACAGTAATGGAATTGAGATATTTGCAGCGAATTTGCAGGAATTCGCTTTCTCCTGGCTGTTTATGGAGCTCCAAATAAAATTTATTGTCAAGATAAATACCGTTAAATATCGGTATCGGTTGTCAAAAATACTAGACACAAGAAGCAAGTACAATTATCATGTCTCCCCTAACATCGGCATCCACTATTCAACACTTGTATCGAGTATTCTATAAAGTTCACACATGGCTAGGCTATAACTTAACCACTGGATAAGGCTGGAACCTTTGATGTAACTGTAACACTCGGAGTAGTTTCCACAAACACCAAAAACACTTTCACTTCGCTCGACGCGCGTTTCGCCAACCAAGTTGGCATCATCCGGAGACGATTAAAACTAATCTTAAACTACAAAATCTACCATATTTATACTATTTTCATGGTGACGTCACTAATGATATCACCGTGAAATTTTACGCGTGACTAATCACGGTTCAATCATCGGTTGCTAAGCAACGCGTAAAGCGGGCTATACGGTATAGGTCCCTTGTCGCTATTCATACTACTATTACATTTTACGATTTCTATGCTCTCAAATACATCCAACTGTCTATTATTGGTCACATTTCTAACTAATCTTAAATTACTAATATCTATTCTATGATTGTTGTCAAAAGCATGTTGTGCAACACTAGACTTATCTGTTCTTCCATATTTTAGATGAGCCATATGCTCTTTAAATCTGGTGTTAATTGATCGTCTCGTTTGTCCAACATATTTTTGATCACAATCATTACAACTAATTTCGTAAATCCCAGACCTTTCATTTGGAACAATTTTATCCTTTGGATTGTCTAAAAGTTGTTGTAATTTGTTGCTCGACGAATGAATCGCTGTTATACCCACGTTTTTGAAAACCTTACTCAAACCACGAGTAAACCGGGGTTCGTACGGGATGGATACATATTTTGGAGCCTCTATATCCTTTTGAAAGGTCGTAGAATTACGAAGTGTGTCCTTAAATTTACGCTTCCTAATTAGTTTTCAACTATATCTCTAGTATAACCGTTACTCACAGCTATATCTTTAATTAATACTTTTTCTTTTTCAAACCTCTCATTACTGAGAGGGAAACTTAGTAAACGATGGACAAGAAAATTAAAACTCGTACTGGTTTCTTTTCTATATATACCTATATATATCAAATTCTAACCTATTGTCACTATTTATAATTACTAATACATCTAAAAATGGAAGTTTTCCATTATTTCCTAGTTCATATGTAAACTTTACAGAAGTGAAACGACTATTTAATTTGGAAATGAAGTTTTCTGCATCCGCAATCTTAGTGTCAAACACGGCAAAAATGTCATCCACATACATAAGCCAAATCCTAGGAAAATACTCGAATTATTCTTTTGCTTCAGTTTCAAATCGACTCGTGAAGACATTAGCAATGAAAGGCGATAAACAGTTACCCATTGCGGTTCCTTCATGTTGTTCATAAAACTTGTCATTGAAACGGAAGCAATTTTGTTTCATACAAAGTTTTGTAAGGTTTATATATCCTTCTATTACTTCTTTTCTATAGTTGTTTAATTCGAGTAAATCCTCAAGATAGTCCAAGGTCTGTGGAATTGATACACTAGGAAATAATGAACAAACATCAAAGAAAATCAAAATTTCACCCTCTTGCAATTGAATATTCTTGACCTTATCAATGAAATCATTCGATTTTTAACTGAAAAACTAGGCTGTGTAATGGGCAAACTTTCAAATTTCTTAGTCAACCATTTTGATAAGTGGTAAGTCGGAGATCCAATAGACGATACTATTGGACGCACCGACTTCCCTGGCTTATGAATTTATGGTAGACAATACAATCTAGGTACAGTAGGGTTAGACACACGTAACCCATTCTTAACAGGTGGAGTAATAAGGTTGTTACATGATTTGAGGACATTTTTTATTTCAGTGGTCATTCTTGGTAAAGGGTTTCTAGTAAGTTCTTTATAAGGACCATTACTAATTAGGTTGTTTACCCGTTCATAATAGTCCTCTTTATCTAAAATAACAACCTTATTACCTTTATCTGCTTTTAAATAAAAACAGTCTTTTTCGCGCAATCTTTTGATAGTCTTTCTAGGATTCCTTGAGCATGACTTTCTATTTTCTACGTTATTCATTATATTTTTAGAAATTTGGTTCCTGCAAGCCACTCTGACGAGACCCTTGGATGAATCAGGCAGATATTGAATTGAACTTTCAATCCTGAAAGTGTTTTTGGTGTTTGTAGAAACTACTCCGAGTGTTATAACTTAACCCAGAAGACTGAGGTTGGAAATTCATAGATAATACTTTGGAACCGATTAAAAGTTTACTGCCACCGCTCCAGAAAAACTCCTTAATTCTATTTTTTAAATATAAAAAAAATCAAAACTACAATTATAGTCAATATGCAATATCAATATCAATATTCATTATGCATTTAAAAAGGTATTGTGAAAATGAGAAAATTACATTATAATAGTTCGTGGAATAGGCCTACCGGGAAAACCACGTTAAAAGAAATGCGTCGGGTACACTACTCCACAAGTGGCGTGGAAATGTGTGCATATCATGTATAACGTGACTCGTATAATCGCGATATCACAGAAATGGTGTCTCAGAAAAAATCATAGAAAATCATAGAGACTATTCTTGTAGATAATTTTAAGATCTACTAGCGCACATGGAATTAATGGGGACTTTTAAAAGGAAGTTTTAAAAGTAAATCTCGGTAAATCCAAGGTCTCCACGAAATTTCAGCTATCCGGGAGTTTCTGTTATTTCAAATGTCTAAATTGATCGGACTAAATGTTTTAAAGAAAATATAAAAATAAATCTGTCATATATCTTCAGGATATACATTTATTAATACTTATTTTTTTAATCCATATAAATATCTATAACATAACAGAAAACATAAGTATACCTACATATTTATCCCTACTAATTATAAGATACTGCCTCTTTGAAAGATATATTTTGAAACATAAATGAAGCCATCCAGAATATCAGTATCTATAGTTTGCAGAACTTAATATGTATTCTTCAAATATTACGAAATTACGCAATTTCCCTAACGGAATTACATAATATCTATAATTGCTTGAATTATAGCTGCGACTTCTGCCGCACCGTCGAATATTCTGAATCCGTTATTTATTACATCTTTTAATTCAATGTTGGCTGTGCGATGTTTCGCCTACGTCTAACGTAACGATATACGTAGAATTAACAAATAAAAGGACGCTTTATAAACATTTTTAACATAAATCACTTGATAACATGGAAAATAACGCACCAGTAAAAAATATTGTCAAAAGTTTGTCCTTTTCTGTATTTTTTCTGTACATTCGGCATATACATATATATAAAATATATATATATATATATATATATATATATATATATATATATATATATATATATATATATATATATATATATATATATATATATATATATATATATATATATATATATATATATATATATATATATATATATATATATATATATATATATATATATATATATATTTATATATGTATATATATATATATATATATATATATATATATATATATATATATATATATATATATATATATATATATTTATTTATTTATATATATATATATATATATATATATATATATATATATATATATATATATATATATATATATATATATATATATGTATATATATATATATATGACGTACCCGGGAGTTTTCCACAAAAGTCAATCTTACCGCGTTTATTGAATTTAGTCATATATATATATATATATATATATATATATATATATATATATATATATATATATATATATATATATATATATATATATATATATATATATATATATATATATATATATATATATATATATATATATATATATATATATATATATATATATATATATATATATATATATATATATATATATATATATATATATATATATATATATATATATATATATATATATATATATGTATATATATATATATATATATATATATATATATATATATATATATATATATATATATATATATATATAAGAACTTCAAAGCTAATATATATATATATATATATATATATATATATATATATATATATATATATATATATATATATATATAAGAACTTCAAAGCTAATATATATATATATATATATATATATATATATATATATATATATATATATATATATATATATATATATATATACATATATATTGTGTGTAATTTTGCTTAACAATTTATGTACACTACCTACATATTAATCTATATTAATTTCTTCTTCTACTGTTTTGTTGTCTACTCTAATGTTGCGCAACCAAGGCAAAGCAAATGCAGGAATTTAAATTATAAGAGTTATTCATTCACACAATTAACAATCTCTATATCTGTTTACAGTCAAGTGGTTATAGACAGTAAAAGTTTTAAGAATTGTTATCGTCAAGAGATATAATTTTAAACATTTAATGGGCATACTAAAGAAAATATTTTATGTTCATAATTAATTTTTATTTTACACGCTGGGGTTATGTTAAATGACAATTAATTACCTAATTCTAATAGTGTAAAGCACATTATCAACTATCCATTAGTTGACATTATGTAACATTATTCGACATTAACATTATTTACATAAATTAGGTAAACAGTCTTTTGATCGAACCAAATATTGCACCTTGCAGAAAGCCTCAAAATTACAGTACCTACCAGTTAATAGTCTGGGTGCCCGCCAACATAAAGTTCAATATATATATATATATATATATATATATATATATATATATATATATATATATATATATATATATATATATATATATATGTGTGTGTGTGTGTGTGTGTATGTAAAACATATAAAGTACTACTTTATCCACTAGTGGAATAATGAAAAATACAATATTAAATCAATTAAATTTAATTTATTTTTTATTAATATTAACATCAACATTTATGTTAATAGACATGCCCTTCTTCGTTTTATCATATTTCACTTCGCTTCCATTAATAACAAGCTTGTAGTTGTCATCGGTTTCAGATGGCAAACATTTGCCGTCAAAACAGTGACCTGTGAAAGACGAGATTGTTATTTGTGACAAAGGAACTTCTCTTGAAAACTACAGCTAAATCATAATAATGTAAATGCCTCAATATATTGTCATCATTACAGGACAATTATATATGTCCTACATTTGCCAAGCCTAAAATATGCGAGTATTGCAATATTACAGGAAATAATTTAGTAATTACATAAATATATTTACTACATTATATGTCTATTTAATGATGTAAAAAAACAATCATTTTTGAAAGTACATAACAACATAATAATTAGAAGACAAAACGCAAAAAATTGTATATATGACATCTATAAGAAGACTGCACCCAAGTATAATATACATGGCCCAAACAAAGAAAATTTTCTGAAGGATAATCAAATCACTTAATTAGGAAATTAAAACGCATACCTATCGGATATTGTCCTCATTCTCCAATAGACAGATTTCTCGAAAAATACTATCCTCACTTTCCATGTCTAAACTTTTTAGTACCGTAAGATAATTTTTATGTTGCGCAAGAAATTGCTTGATTGCGAAAATAAGTGCAATATGTATTTTTCACCTATCGATCTCAGCGTAAAATCACAGCTACCACCTATTTCTTAGTTAGAACCAACTGATGGAGAAATTCGTTAGATATTCCGGGTGTCAACAATATCACTTTCCGGCTGTCATTTCTTTATTTATTAGTTAACCGATAGAGATTAAACTTGACATGGGTCACATGTGTTATCTATCAGATGACAGTTTTTATCTACTATTATAGTTTGTGTGACTTATATTATTGCGTCTTTGGAATCATGAATAGTCAATAGTCAAACTACATCAAAAATCTAGTGTCACTACATCGTCACCAGCACTTGAAATAATATTGTAAAAAACTGTCTTCTTGTTAACATATGATAGGCCAGTTATATAGTATAGTAGAAATCTCTAAAATCGCAAACTAACGGCTAGTTCAGATTTTTTAATATGTTAGGACCACTAACTTCGTAGCACTCGAAAAACCGTGAAATTTTCCCATCTTTTTCGGTATTTTCACTATATCTTCTAAACTATGCCTTTGTTCATAAAATATGTTATTACGTTATTAAAGTAGATGCAAATTGACCAGTAGCAGCTCTGTAGGTATAATAGTTACTAATATACCGCCCTCCAAAAATTGGCAATTTTTCATTTGGCAAGTGAAATTTTAAGATTTGTGTCAACTTTCGTCCTCGAAATCGTTGAAAATTTTACGGGTAAAGTCATAGGGGAAGATGTAGTGAGTGAAATAACCTTAACTTGAGCACAGAACGACGTCCGTAGGTCTGAGAGTTTCCTCACAATGCTTAAAAATCCAAAAAATGTCCTTACATTTTAATTTCTTCACGCAGTGCAAATTTACTTTATTTCATAACTGCTGAGTTAGATTCTGGAAATTTAATTTATTTTTTTGTGCCCACCCTCTGAAAATACCCACGATGCGCCACTGTATATCATATATCTATATGATATACATAATATATCAATAAATAAAAATGTTGATTTACTTTGTAAATATATTATTAATCGGTTTCGATTTCGGCGACGAAAGTTGACGAAATCTTAAAATTTCACTTTTTTTAAAAAAGGATGACAATTTTGGAGGGCTGTATATTGGTAAAGATTGTACCTATAGAGCTGGTTCTGGTCTAAAATTGTAGCCAATTTAATCTACTTAAAAATACGTAACAAAATGCTTTATAAACAAACGCATAGTTTAGAAGATATAGTGAAAAACACGAAAAATGTGCGGAAATTTCGCGAATGCTACGAAGTTATCACAGGTCTTTCGAAGCTGCAAACGTGGATATTCACTACTGGTAGTGATCCTAACAACATATTAAATCTCAGAACTAGCCGTTAGTTTGCGATTTTAATATACTATATGACCACTATATGACTAGTATATTCTAACATGAAAAAATAAAGTAAAAATAAAGAAATGACAGTCGGAAAGTGACCTCATTGACCCCCGGTATAGGTATAATATAAATGCCCAAAAATGTTTCTGCATCTATTCTAGAGTTGCCGCGGGACGAGATGAAAGAGATAAAAAAATTTCGAGATGATACGAGACAAGGTCCAGACGAAACGAGACAAGGCCTTGTCTCGTTTTTCCTCGTTTGTCTAGCGTTGTTTTGATTATTAATTATTATGGGAGTTTTAAAAAAACCGTAGATTTTTTATTTATTTAGTAGTTATACAATTTATACAGTATATATATACAGTATACAGTATGTATACAGGGTGGCTCAAAAAAATATGGCGACAGGAAGATCCTTTTTTTTAAATAGAACGTCATAATATATCATTACATTTTGGATTTTATGTTCAATTCTAGAAATGTCCATATTTCATATTCTATACCAATTTTCGTCTTTTTCTATAATAATAATTTTGGAAAACGCTCGATTGGTTGAACCAAATATCAACGTGTATGAAACAGGGTGGTCCGAATTTCAGGGACCAAACGTTTGATAGACAAACTGATAGAATTTTTTAAATAAGAAAAAGAGTCCATATAAATACGGGTATGGAAATGCTATGTTTCCGAGATACAGGGTATCGAAGTTTTAAAAAAATTATTTTTTTATTATTGACCTTAATTGCAAAGATAAAAATTTTAAAATTGGCACAAATATTTTTTACTTTATGCTTCCTTTTTGGAAAAAAAATTGAAAAAAAAAATTTAGAACTGCAATTTTGATGTCCAAACCCTTTTACCCCTACAAATATTTTTCAACGTACGTCTATGGTCTTGAAACTACGTTCGTTTGATAGCAAATTTGATTTGAAAACTTTTATGTCACTAGGCATTTTTTTTTTAAAGCTCAATTTTTTAGATATTTTGCATGTTCCTAGTCAATGTCAACAACTTTTGCCATGAATCAACACAAAATAGTCTTCAAATTCAATTCTTGAAATTAATAAAATATTTTGCATTAATTTACGCCAAAAGTTCAATTGATATTGACTAAGAAAATGTAAAATATCTAAAAAATTCAGTATTAAAACAGAAATTAAAATTTAAATGCTATTATTATCATTCGTTTGAAACGTTTAGTCATAAAAATATTTCCAGGTGTCTAGTCTCGCCTTGTCTCGGAGGATTTTATGAGATCTCGTCTCGAAATTCGAGTGAAAATGCTCTCCAGACTCGAGGCGAGACAAAGCGTCTCGCGTTTCGTGTCTTGCGGCATCTCTACTCTGTTCACTGATTTTTTGTCTTATCATCGATATGTGGAAAAAAATTAGAAATGGGTTTTAACGCCCTAATAAGAATTATGTGACGTGTTTCATAATTGGAGTCGGCAAATGCATTAATAGCGGCAACAAATCCGAACAAGCTGGAATAAATTTTAATCTGTTTCCCTTCGACCAACAAGATACTAGATATTACTAAGATATTAATTTTGCGCCATCATACAGACTCGGATTTAGCCGGGTTGCTGAAAAAAATGGCAAAAAAAATTTTTTTTAAGTGGTCTCCCCAATATGCCTAATCCTAATGCACTATGCCACCAACTTAAGTTCCTTTTGAGGTTGAAGGATCATCAGAGATTTTTCGCCTTTTTGATGTTAAGGGTTGTTCAATATAACCCTCAATATCATCCTGAATGTCTTCAACATCTGTCTCATATCTGATTCATAATGTGCAGAATATTCCAATTGGTCTATATCTATTTCTATATCGATAGGGAAAATCTTCTCGGAGTCTTCTCAACCTTTAGCGCATTTATAAGAAATAAGTTTCAGTAATTCTTGGGGAGCTGCGCCTTGTAAAGTAGCAATGGGCAATAATAGCCCTTATATCCAGCTTTTGATGCCTATATAACATTGAAACAGGTAGTCGCACGACAAAATTACATAGAATATTTTTATAGACAGTTTAATTTGCTTTATAGGCCAGCAGAAGTCAGCAATATTTTTGAAAAAAGTTGAAGGTTTGGGTTGAAGGTGTTACAAGTTCTTTCACCTTCATTGAGGATCTTCAGAGTACTATTTGTTTTATTGATCATTTATACTTGAATTTAAAATATTCATACCTCAAGATATTCTTAAATTCAAGTATAAATGATCAATAAAACAAATCGTACATCACTCTGAAGATCCTCAGTGAAGATAAAAAAACTTGTAAAATTTCTTGAAAAAGTGGTTCGTTTCTGCATATATGTCAGATATGCAACTGGTAAGTGTGTAAATGTTGGTTTTCTCGATTTTTGGAAAAACGCTTAGGAACATCGGAAAATTTTATAAAAGATAATTTGTAGAGAATTTAATTACGCAAATTTTTTTTATTTTGCATTTTCCAATACGCTGCACCGCCTTCGAGATATTTTGAATTTTATACCAAAAGTATCGAAAAAACGTATATGTATGTATATACGACAACCTTTCCCCGACTACCAATTGTCCGCCTCTATAACAACATGTTCTAGACACCAAACCTTCAACTTTTTTCAAAAATATCGCTGTACTTGTCTCAAAAACGATGATTTTTTTCCTATTTCTACTGGCCTATTTATACGACTTGGCGACAGGCCTAAATATTTTCAACAGTTTAACAAGATTGGCATGGTTATTAATAGTAACTGACAAGGCTGATATAATTTAAATACGTTAATAACGAAAAAAATTATTATGAGCTGTTAGGTATGGTTTTTGGGTAATGTTTAATTTTTTTAGTTACCTTCCTATAGGATCTCGCTAAATAGATTATTTATGCATGGCTGTATGCGTGCTCAAAAGTGCTCTTGTTATTATGTTAATTTAAATTATTTAGTATGTATTATTATCTTTTTTAATTGAAAGTACGATTGAATTTGCTTTTTTATTAACAATAAGAAATAGATTACTTGGACAATACCTATTTAGTTCTTTGTCTTGTTAATTTATTGCCTCACACATTGGTTGCTGTCTGCGCCATTTGTTTTACTGTTGTGTATTTGTAGTTGTAGTACCTACCGAAGGCTTTTAATTGTAATTGAGGAAACATACTATATTTTATCCACATACTTTATAGACAATCTAATAACCATTATTATAGTACGGTACAGTTGAAAGTTTTCCCCTCTACATAACGAAAAATGATATAGCGCAGATGTGTGCTTTTATCCTGAGGGTGGATGCCACCCCTTCTGGGTGGTGTAAATATTTTCACTCAAAATAACACCGGAAATAGATACAAAGACAAGTTTTAAGTAAAAAATGTTATATAAAGTTTTTTCGATAGGTCGATATTTTTCGAGTTAATCGCGATTGGAAAAAGATTTTTCGTGTTAAATATGCATGTTTTTGGACGATTTATAACTCGAGAACTATCGTCCGATCAAAAAAGTTATGATATAATATAATATAATGACCAAATATGAAGCTTATAAAAATATAAAGAGACAAGTTTATTTATGAATGCTCTAGGTCCAAAATAAATGGAGTTATGGCTCGTTGAAGCAGTTTTTTGCAACACTTGGTTCGAAGTATTCAACGTTAAATAACGGAAAACCGATTCATTTTTCGGTAAAAATTTATAGAACATTTTTTGTAGTACTTGGAGAGACCTTTATAAATGAGTTAAAAGTCGATTGCATTATAACTAAGTGAGTCACGATGCAAAAACGGTGAGCCACTGAAATTTCTGAGAAAAAAATTGTCGATGAAACCACAGTCATTCCTACCAGAATCAATATTGACCGTTATCCCTCTATAAATGACTTTATTTTAGTATTACTCGTGGAATTCAAAAGTTTGGCCGGGTTGGAATGCATTTTTTTTTTAAATATGAAAATGAAAAACGTAAATTATGGCATTGTATACTTTATAAATTATATTTATTTTAACATTGTTTATGTCTGGTATCATAACTAAAAACGTTATGATACCTACGTATCAGAATGAAGGCACAAAAATACAGACACAGCAATTGCATGCTTGCATTTATTTCATGTAAGGCGAGCAAGCTGCGCTGACCATCGATAACAATACATTTATATACGTCTTGCTGTACAAAATCAAGTTTGTTCCTGTGTGAATAGTTATTTTTGGCAGTTCTTCTGTGCAGATACTTCATTCGTATTATATTAATTTAAAAAAAAAACTTATATAGTTATTTTCAAGTTTCAAGCATTTTCAGTTTCCGTTCAACATATTAAAGAAAATTGCACGAATACAAAGGACACTGTATATAAATAAACACTTTTTTCCGGTTTTTTATAAATTGGCACATTTTTGAAGGGTGGCCAACAATTGTGTAAGGGATGAAATTGTCTGTCAATTATTTTTCACCACTGTTTTGGGCCCAGTTAGCTGGAAAAATGCTTGACAGACATTTTCCCCCATAATTCCCAAATTTGGGTGGCAAAACATCAGGTCGGACCTTTGTTTAGACCTCGTCGCCGTCGACCGAATGCAAAAAAAATAGTACTGGGACATATCACAACCAAAAGCTAAACTGAGGGTACCGAGTGGTTGAGAGTTCCGCAGCATAAGTATATCAACCCGACAGACGTCACGGCATATCGGACTTTTCACCATTACAGCTCCTTGGCTATAAGATAAATAAATCGAATTGATATTCTACTAAGAGTGACATTGGTTAAACGTGTATCGCTTGCAAAAATATAGAAAATACACAATGTTGCTTTCTGACATAGATCTTGGTTAGTGTAGCATATTTATACCTCCACGAATTACTGCACAATGATTTGATTGACCTTTGACAAACACTACTACGTTCTAATGACTGTTAATGTCGAGAGAAAGCTATTTTTGGTTGTATAATGTAGGTATAGCTTCAGTGAGTTGTTAATAACACATTAGCATTTTCTAGTAATAATTTACGGAAAATTATGGTGTAACCATAGACGCTTGCGGCTGCTTAGGTTT
This sequence comes from Tetropium fuscum, assembly GCA_964058915.1. Lineage (NCBI taxonomy): Eukaryota > Metazoa > Arthropoda > Insecta > Coleoptera > Cerambycidae > Tetropium > Tetropium fuscum. The sequence goes on along the minus strand of CAXKVY010000781.1, from coordinate 115,297 downwards.
GTTAGGTTAAGGCCCATTTTTCTATATACTCTAATAAAATATAACAAATGTAAATAAGTGCAAAAAATATTTGTTTTTCAGGCCACAGGTTAATTGCATGGTTGGTTACACGCTACCGGGTTTAGTACCAAATTATGACTAAGATTGGGAAAGCGACCTTCGGATAATCAATAGTGTTCCTATTTTTTCATGTTTACTGTGACAAATATATCTGAAACTATGTGACTCAAGAAGATATCAGCCCATGCCGACTGCTAAGAGATAATCAATGTCACCGATGTTTGGCTGTTACCTACTTGTCTATCAACTCCTACATAAAAAATAAAATTTTAAAAGTTTTGAAACATATTTTTTAGGAGTAGAAATATATAGTATATAGTATATAGTATAAGCATAGTTGACTGCGGCGGAAACTGTCCAGTATAGTCTTTCTTATCATTCAAATTTCACCATAATACCTACTAACCGTGTTTATGCGAATGACCTGGACGTCTATTCTTGAAAGCAAGAGAAGGGAGCTAACCCTGGGAGCTCCCATGGAGCGGTCCCTCATTTGAGATCCCCGATAGAAAAACATCGAATTCTTAAAACGTCGATCGCACCGGTTTGTTAATCTAGGAAATTGCAGATATTTGACCTGTCTTGTGACTGACAGAGACCACAGCTCTAAAATAGATATAGGACACAGGACCACATATTAAAAAAATTCGAAGGGCACTCTCATTACCAAAATACGATCAAATATTTCTATGCTCACCACTCACTGTGTAACTCTTTCCATTTTTTATGGGCCGTAGTTTGTTTTCACACTTCATAGAGAATATGTACTTAAAAAAAAGGTTCAATAACAACGTAGGAAATACTCACATAGTTTATAAACCATACCATGTGAATTGTACATGATAAGCAAGACTAACCTAACCTCTTCAGCGTTGAACGAGTTTGACGATCCCCTGAACAGAATATTCTGATATACGCGGGAATATTTGAACAATTGTGCAATTGATATCCTTTACTCACTGCGATCACCCAGTTTGACGGTAAGTACTTGAAAAATAAACTGACGATTTTAGGTTAGATTTGCTATTACTCTCGGTCTTCACAGTCACTGCTAGAAGAACTTTAAGGTCTCCCGCCCCTCTCAGGGCTATTTTCGAGAATCCCGTATTCTATATTCATAAGACAACCACGCCCACATCCCTCGCAAGTTCTCGTTCCCTGAAATTCAAGAATCAGGAATTCAAGAATTCAAAAATCCAAGAATTCAGGAATTCAGGAATTCAGAAAATCAAGAATTCAGATATTCAGAAATTTCGGAAATCAGGAATTCAGGAATTGGAGAATTGCAAAATTCAAGAATTCAAGAATTCAAGAATTCATTAATTCAATAATTCAATAATTCTAGAATTGAAGAATGCAAGAATTCAATGATTCAAGAATTCAAGAATCGAGGAATTGAAGAATCGAAGAATGGCCGAATTGAAGAATTGAAAAATTTAGGAATTTAGGAAAAGAATTTAGAAATTTAGGAATTTAGGAATTTAGGAATTTAGGAATTTAGGAATTTAGGAATTTAGGAATTTAGGAATTTAGGAATTTAGGAATTTAGGAATTTAGGAATTTAGGAATTTAGGAATTTAGGAATTTAGGAATTTAGGAATTTAGGAATTTAAGATTTTAGGATTATAGAATTTTAGGATTTCGGATTTTGGGATTTTAGGATTTTAGGATTTTTGGATTTTAGGATTTTAGGATTTTAGGATTTTAGGATTTTAGGATTTTAGGATTTTAGGATTTTAGGAATTGAGGAATTTAGAAATTTAGGAATTTTGTAATTTGGGAATTTTAGAATTTTAGGATTTTAAAATTTTTGGATTTCAGCAATTTAAGAATTCGAAAATTCAAGAAATCAGGAATTCAAGACAACAATGATTTAAGAATTCAAGAATTCAAGAAATGAAATCAGGAATTCAATACTTCAAGAATTCAGTAAGAAGAGGCCCAGGAGTGAAGATGCGTAGGAAATGAAATTATGAGTACGAAACGAACTATCGAACAGTGGTAGTTTTTTAAACTAACTGGGTTTTGTGAACGCAAACAAAACCTGAGTGAACCACATAGAATTGGTCGCTGGTTCTGCTACATTTCAAATAATAACGGGAACTGGTGTAATATCTAACAGAATAAAATGGTGAAATTCATGTTCATCTTTGTATGCAACAACCATCAAATGACAGCTTATGTAACCGATATTCTTCCTAAGATATTTCCTAGTATTTTTATAGTGCATATAAAGTCCCAAGGCTAAAATTAGCTTTTATGTTACAATGTGTCTATCTTTTTTTTATTATAGCTATTATTATAACGGATTTGCCTGGTATTTAAAACCTTGTGTATAAGGAGATAATGTGATAATGGATTATTCATCGCATCAGGTATTTGTTTCCGAGAGAGTCTTTATAGATACGCTAACTATTGTTAAAAGATGTTCATTACATAACGTGGTAAGTCACAAAGTAAAACTTCATACAGTCCTACACGTCTTATGTAAAGGAGTATTTTCGCTTAAATGTTTCATTTTCGTGAATGCTATTTACCTTATGTAACCATTATCATAGTATCTCATAGCACCGAAATACGGAATTTGAGAGAAATAATTACTAGTGCTGGTAGAAATTAATATGGCTAATAAAATTACTATTTTCCACACCATTTTTGAATTGGGGTCTTGGTAGGATTTGTTCCTAATAGGAAATTTATTTGGGCAATCATTTCATCGCTGATCAAATATTAAACCCTGTTAATTGGTTGACTTAATACATCACTTTTTATTGTAGAGAATTTATTTGACATATTTTATAATCAACCACTTACTACTACTACTATACATAATAAATCTATAGTGAATATTGTACTGGGATATCTATTGAACTTCTCAATGATATTTTTTTATCTTTCTAAGGCCGTCTTGATTTGTTTTCAATAATTACGATCAGCTGATAAAGAGTTACGAGTTATAGAGAAATCCTTTGCGTTATGTTTCTCTAAATCTACTTTGGACAAGGTAAGTTTATTTTAAATTTTACTTGTGTCACGGTATATTCCCTCCTCAGTGTACCTGGTATATTGCCTACGAGATTATTAGCCCTGAAGCTGCCTTTCTTATAAAAATGTATGTTGACTAAATATTTTGGGCCTGGGATATTGTATTGTTACGAGGCCGTCAGCACCGATTATCCACGAGTTACTGAAAAAACTCCCTAGTTCTAGGGAAAATATATACAATTTGACAACACCGCACCCGATGATGTGGCAACATCGCATCTGGGGTTGCAAGGGAAAAGAGGAGCAGGGATTACAAAGAGAGGAAGATCATGAAAGGCATAAGGAAGAGTCAATCGCCATTCACTGAAGAGGAGCAAGCAGAATAGGAGGAGCAAGAAAGACGAAGAGAAGAAGAAGCCCAAAGAGGTGAAGAATAGAAGAGGCGAGGTTAAGGAAGGGGCAGTGTACGAGACTATCAACAGCGATTGTGCACGATTTACCAAAAATAATCTGCACAATCTGGCACCACCCCACCCGACAATGTGGCAACATCACGTCTTGGGGTGCCTTCATGATTGAGGTCTCCCTCCTCTAATTAGTATTTCAAATAACGAAGATACGCCGCCTGGCCCCGTTTAAAATAGTTGCAACATGAGAACATTTGGACAAAAGAATAATGTGGAAACTTCTAGAAACAAGAAACTTTATCAAGAAGACGAACTAACGGGCGACTAAAAGTGTTCAGTTTGCGATAGTGATTTCTTAATAAAGTATATTTTGGATTCTGAACATTGCCACATTCTTACGTATCCAGCTGCATAACGATATTATTGATTACCCTATTGATTTCCAGTTTAACTAATATTATAACCGGTTTTTATTTTTTATTATCACCGTATGTATTTTCCAAAAGCTGGAATGATCGGGAAATTTTACGTACAAAACATGTTCCACACCCTATATATACAGGGTGTCCCTGCTCAAATATCCCCTACTGTAAATTAAACTATAACAGACCGACATGTTTCTCGAAACGCCAAAAAAAATTTACAATTTGAAATTCAGATTTTTATGATTACAATATTTCTCATTTAATGTCGAAAAGTGAAAAACTATTAATTTTCGAAAAAAATTATATTATCTTAGGTATTTTATGGAATTATAACAAACCACTATAATAAACCCGCCTATAAACATAAAACCTCATTGTTATGAAAGCAATATTTTATATAATAAAGATAATAGTGTAACACTCGGAGTAGTTTCCACAAACACCAAAACACTTTCACTTCGCTCGACGTGCGTTTCGCCTACCAAGTCGGCATCATCCGGAGACGATTAAAACTAATCTTAAACTACAAAATCTACCATATTTATACTATTTTCATGGTGACGTCACTAATGATATCACCGTGAAATTTACGCGTGACTAATCACGCTTCAATGATCGGTTGCTAAGCAACGCGTAAAGCGGGCTATACGGTGTGATATCACCGTGAAATTTACGCGTGACTAATTACGTTTCAATCATCGGTTGTAAGCAACGCGTAAAGCGGGCTATACGGTATAGGTCCCTTGTCGCTATTCATACTACTTTTACATTTTACAATTTCTATGCTCTCAAATGCATCCAATCCAACTGTCTATTATTTGGTCACATTTCTAACTAATCTTAAATTACTAATATCTATTCTATGATTGTTGTCAAAAGCATGTTGTGCAACACTAGACTTATCTGTTCTTCCATATTTTAGATGAGCCATATGCTCTTTAAATCTTGTGTTAATTGATCGTCTCGTTTGTCCAACATATTTTAGATCACAATCATTACAACTAATTTAGTAAATCCCAGACCTTTCATTTGGAACAATTTTATCCTTTGGATCGTCTAAAAGTTGTTGTAATTTGTTACTCGACGAATGAATCGCTGCTATACCCACGTTTCTGAAGACCATAATAGTGTGATAAATAAAAATATACTGATCAAATCATTAGTTTTGATTGATTATATTGATAGAACACTGCTTTAATCAAAATTCAGACAAAGAATTTAAACTTCCTATCAAATAGTCATGAGAAAGTATAGTTCAATTTTCATCTCGGTAAATCATGTTCATTATACACTCGTTGAAGAATGTGCTCGTTGAATCTTATAAAAAGTCACAAATAATTCTGCAATAACGTAAGTTTGCTGCTAATCTTATATTATAGGTAGTATTAATTACTTCTGTATATAATATATGCACACGAGAAGAAGTACCTGGGCGTATTTATTTCAACATTGTCTGATAAATATATTATCAGCCAACGATTGTATTTCAAATACAGAAAAAAAAATAGATACATAAATTATTAATAATATATTATACTTACTAATATTAATAATTATATAATTAATATTAATAGTATTCCTGACAATGACGGAATGCACAAAGATTATTATTTGTAAGCTGATCCAAGGTCTAAGTGTAGAGTAACGAAACATTTCAAACTAGTTAATCAGAATATAGTATAAGAAGTTCAGTAAGTTTCCTCATAGCTGGCTTTTTCCTTTCCTTCGCTGATTTTTCAATTAAAATTATTTCAATTATTGTTAATAATTGCATATTTAAACATTAAAATTTTCTTGAAAAATAAGTCATGCTAAATTAGACAATTTTTTTGACAATATCTTCGAGTATGTGAATTAATTTTCGGGCATGGGTGTAGTACGTAGCAGATGATTTCCGGGCCTTCTTCCACGAATGTTGTATTCTTCTAGAGCGATGTTTCGGTAGCATCACATCTGCCATGATCCACAAGATGGCAGATGTGTTTCTGCTGAAACGTCGTCCTATAGAAGAATACAAGATAAGTGGTAGAATACCCCAGAAGAAGAAGGGAAATCATCTACTATTCTGATTCGGCGATCACAATCACATATTCATAATCGGTGACCACAATCTTTGTTGTAATTTTGCCTCTTTTCTATCTTATTTACGTGACAAAATCTAAAAACCTCATTTGCAGAACGAGTGTTTGAAGAAAGTGATATTTGGTAGCGTCCCCCAGGACAAAATGGCATCATTTATGTGCCTATCGATTAAGGCATGATAAATGGTTGTTAGATGATTCTGATCTAAAGCCGGGCCCATACATTTGGTATTCGGTAGTCCCGAATCGCACAAGTAATCGCTATTCGGCAAGTCGGAAGTGTGGATGGGCTTCTCGTGGCGAATAGTCGCTATTCTATGTATCTCCATCGCCACTCGACATTTTGGACCGAGTCACAGAAGAGCGAGTCTATGAAGGTGAATCGATAGTAAGGCCAGCAGAAATAGGCTTATGAAGCATATACAGTACCACTTTATCTACTAGTGGAATAACGAAATTACTATATTCCACTAGTGGATTAATGAACAATACAATCCTAAATCAATTAAATTTTATTTATTTATTATTAATATTAACATTAGTTTTTGATAAATCTGTAGAAACAATGGATGTCTTCTCTTGTAAGAAACGACTAGTACCAGTAGTACCTTGGATTTTCCTTGCGATATTAAGCTTATTGTATATACTGGGTTCCTCATAATAGACTACCCATTTTATATTATTATAAAATTCCCTATGAGATAACTAAATAGGTTGTTCTCTGTGGGATAATTTTTTGAAGTCCTTGGGGTTTAAGTAAATTATTAATCAAGTAGGCTCCTGTCACAAATAAATTTTAATTTAATAATTTCGTGGAAGAAGTTTGTTAGTTTTCATCAATAATTATTGAACTTTCATGGATTACTCAGTCCAACAACGTGTGTATTGTGTAGAAACTTACATAAGAAGCAATTCGATAGAAGAAGTTAGGCGTGCATTCCGGCGTCAGTTTAATATCAACAATAGGGGTCACGCGCCAAATCGTAAAACTGTTAGGTTATGGGTTCGTCATTGGCGTGAAAATGGTTTTGTAAAAAATTTGAAGAAGCCTGGACGTCCAAGAACAGTTCGTACACCAGAAAATATTGAACAAGTTAGAATTGCGTTTACGAGAAGTCCTGTAAGGTCTGCTAATCGACAAACCCTTATTCTAGGAATATCGAAGGGAAGCTTAGATCGAATTCTTCATAGGGATTTAAAATTTCATCCCTATAAATACCAAATGGCACAGCACCTTAGCAATCAAGATAAAGAAGCAAGGTTAGCATTTTGTCAAGAATTTTTGGATTTACATCAAGGAGCAATTCACAGTCTCCTAATGACCGACGAGGCAAATTTTTATTTGAACGGCATGGTCAATAAACAAAATTTTAGATACTGGTCAAATGAAAATCCTCGTGAAATCTTTACACAGAACCTGTATAATCCAAAAGTTGTGTGGTGTGGAGTATGATCTTTTGGTATTATTGGCCCTTATTTTTTTGAGGATGAAAATAACCGCGCTGTAACAATAACATCCGAGCGCTACGTTAATATGCTACAGACATTTCTAATTCCAGAATTAAATAGACGAGGATTACTAAACAATGCCTTACTATTCCAGCAAGATGGGGCAACAGCTCATACCGCCAGAAACTCAATGAGGGTCCTGCGAGAAATGTTTAATGGCCGACTCATTTCTCGATTCGGAGATTTGCCTTGGCCTTCGAGGTCCCTCGACTTAACGGCACCCGATTTTTTCCTGTGGGGATAAATCCAGGTACAATCGAGGAACTGAAAGTCAAGATTCGTGAAGAAGTTGAAGGATTAGACGAAGGTTTGCTACACCGTGTAAGGAACCACTTTTTATCCAATATTAAAAAAATGTGTTGAAGTTGGTGGAGGTCATTTAGAAGACGTGATTTTTAAAAGTTAGAATTAAATTAGCCAAATATTTATAAGTTATCATAAATCCCAAAGAGTTAGCTGTAATTTAGTAAAATAAAAAGTTTGTCTTGTTAACTAAAAAAATTTTAATTTAAATATTAAAATGGGTAGTCTATTATGGGGAACCCAGTATAATCCTCGATATAACTTTCTGCTATCGCGGAACTTCTCCACCCACCATGTGGTTTACTTAATTGTTGTTTGGTCAGCAGCTTTATTAGCCAGTAAAGTTGTTGAAGTCCGTCTCATGCAATTGCCGCTATAAGTTTCTGCGTTTGCCAGATACAACAATGAGCAACTCTTTAAGGAACTTTCGACAAAGTGTTGATTCCAACATGTTGTGAAGCATATTTTTGATTAATGTACCGGAAAAGAATCTGTCTATAGAATTTACATCAGACTTCTTAATTAAAGAAAAAAAAATATTAAGTTGAATAGCAGAAAGCAACTGATATTTGGAAAACAGAAGTTTGAATTTTTTGCACGTGTTTCTCTGTGACTGTGCAGAAGCGACATCTTATACCAAAGGTTGTAAGTACAACAATGTTGTAAAGAACGTTCAAAATATTTTAATTGAGGAAAATGAATGAGGAAATGAATATATTTTTTAAGTTTCTATGACATTTCTGAGATTTTCATTATAATATACATTGCTTATTCTCAATTTTCGGAAAAACGGTTAAGAAAATTTGTAGAGAATTTAATTACGAACATTTTTTTTAACTCAAGATTTTCAAAAATATCTCTGTATATAGACTTTTCTCAAAAACGATGATTTTTTTCCAATTTCTACTGGCCTAAATATGGACTGCAAGGCATAATGACCATAATACAGAAATCTTGTTTATGACGCTTTGAATAGAATAAAAAGAAATAAATTAGGTCGGTTGCAAATTGGCAAACAATTGTTATCGCGATGGCTTAGAAAAATAGGATTTACTTTTAAAATCATCAATAAAAAGGCGTCGATAATGGAGAGTCGTAGAATTGTTTTGTGGTGCTTGGAATATTGGGAAAACATAATCCAATTTAGAAAAGAACAGCAGATTTATTGCTTGGATGAAACTTGGTACGCTGCCTGGCGGCCATTTGAAAGTGCACGATTTTTTTTGATATTGGAATGTGATCTTTTTATATTTCATTTAGACACTTATTTGACACTTCAAACAAATGTCAGTAATTAACTCTGTAATTTACACACCACTTTATTAGTTTAATTTTAATATTCCGCGGTTAACTGAACCTGAAAAAATGCGCGCTGTTACATTGCTTGAAAATGATTGGTCATTACAGGTAGTTGCAGATGAGGTAAATGTGAGTAAGAGTTGTATATTCAAACTCAAACAAAAATGGAATGTAGTAGGAAACGTTAGCTACGTCCACGGCGGAGGGCGTCGTAAAATAAGCACTGTGGAGCAAGACAACCTCTTCCTATACCATCTTAGAACGAATCCCTTTGAAACAGCAGTGACGGCCTGTTTCGAAACGGAGTTTCCTGGATCTGTGAGGTCTGCAAGGCGGCGGGTGAAGGGTTCAGAGTTACGAAATTATGCGGCAGCAAAGAAGGTATTTTTGGAGCCGAGGCATAAAGAACAACGTCTTAATTTTGCGAACCAGTTTGTCGGTAGGCCCGACGACTTTTGGAATAATGTCATATTTTCCGACGAAAAGGTCTTTCAGTCATGTCATGATGGTTCCATCCGCATCTAGCGACCTCAGAATTCGAGGTATGAAGAGAGGTATATTAAACCTACCGACCGGAGTGGACGTTTTTCCATCAATGGATAAGTTCCCTAGGTGGCGGTGTTTGCTGGAGGATAGGGGAGCGCCTTACCGGACAGAGTTACATACGCATATTGGACAATGTTATGCTGCCGTCCGTCACTATGTTGTATCCTCAGAATTTTATTTTCCAGCAAGATAATTGCTCAATTCATACATCAAGAATTGTAACTAACTGGATTAATGAACACAACATAAACGTGCTACCTTGGCCCTCAAAGTCGCCCGACCTAAACCCAATTGAAAATCCATGGTCGATGATTGTTAAGAATATTTATAATATACCTGGTAATAGACATTTCCGCCCAGCAAATGCCGAAGAATTGTGGAGAGCTATTGAAAATGCTTGGGACAATATCAACGTAGATTACACAAGGACACTTGTTTCATCAATGAGACTTCGATTGCAAGGTGTAATAGACTCAAATGGCGCCTGGACGAAATTTTAATTTTATACAGACCTACTCGCGTTGGAGTTTTGTAGTTTTAAGTTACTTAATTTTTATAATTTAGTTTATTTTGAACATTTTTGGGACGTTCTTTGTTAATTTGTAATTTTTTTGGTAAACTATTAATGCACTTTTTAATTTTGATAAGTAATAATTAGACAATTGTGAATGTCATAATGACACATCATATGAACTTCAAATTTCAAAGTCAGTTTTACAAATATCAAATATAACGAAATCTGATATAAGAGTCGTGCACTTTCAAATAGCCGCCAGAGTACGACACACATGATACAGTCAAAAGAAGCTGGACAGGTGACTCCCACAGATGCAAAGTAGATATCCTCCAAATAGAGGAAAACGATATTAATTCTAATTGTGGCACTAATAATGGATGGGTTCCTAATTGCCTAAATCTCAGTGGAATAAAATTGGAGGATTCAAGCAAGGATTCTGATATTTTTGAGGAGTGGTTTAAGAATAATTTACTACCGAATGTAGAAGAGATTAGCGTTATAGTCATGGATAACGCCCCGTACCACTCAAGACTTTATAGAAGATTCCGATTACAGCCACGAAGAAAAAAGATATTCAAGAATTTTTAATGTCACAGAATTTAGAATTTAACAAAAAATTTACGAAGGCTCAACTTTTGGATATCGTCAAGAAAAATAATTTTTCGGAAAAATATATGGTAGATGAAATGGTTAAAGTTCATGGACACACTGTTCTAAGATTATTTATTATATTACTCCGTATTTTTGCATCTTCAATCCAATTGAATTAGTATGGAGTCAACTAAAACAAGGAATTCGACGAAACAATAAGTTTCCCAAATTTGATGCAGAAGCGATTGAAGTTATAAAATCTGAGGTAGAGAAAATATGTCATCGGATAAATGGAATAACTGCGTAAAAAAAATTAAAGATGAATACATCGAACTTGGAAGAGCAACAAACGCTAATCAAGACCGATTTGTAATAAATCTAAATGGAGATTCTAAAGAAAACAGTGATAGTGACAGTAGCGAGAGTGACAGTAGTGATAGTGACAGTAGTGATAGTGACAGTAGTGATAGTGACAGGGAAAAAATTATTTATTTTCCAACTTATTAGTGCTTATATTTGTTTATATTTTCATACCTACATTGTGTACAGTGTACACACAGTGAAATAAGGTTCTTCGTCTTATTGTAGGCACCTTCTTCTTGTAGGCGTCTTTTTTCATAAACTGCTTATAAGCACAACTCATAGCAGCATCAATTACCATTGTTTGACTATCCATTTTGTAAATTTTACAAAAGAATATTCGTTGTTCCCACTACTCGGCAAATACAACTCTCACTATCATTAAATAATTTCACCCTCACTGTCGCTGATTCTGACTAATTTTATTTGCAAAAGCTCAATTTTAGGAATAGAGAAGGTAAACAACAGTATCTATCAACTGCCTAAATTTCTAATTTTAGATCCTGGATGCTCATTTGATATTGCCTGAATATTCCTGTCACGCTGTATTTCTGTTATGCGCCAATGTGAAGAAGAAGCGATATCGACATCGAAATGATTCAGTTTTATTTTGGCCCTATGTTGAAATGAATTAAACAATTGAAAGCTATTAGTCAATCCATATCTTCATCTTTTAACAGACTGTGATATAACTTTAAAGTTCCGATTTTTTATTAATTTTACAACAAAAATATATTCATCATAAAATCTATGACTAACTATTTTAAGTGATGTTGTAAAGTTTTGTTTTATTATTTAATGGACGCTCATTCACAGTTAGGTTTATAGTTCTAGGTAGCCCATCGGATCTAGCATTGTGCAGCTGGAGTGCTTGTCCATTATTTACGCAAATGGAAACATATAGTAAAAATAAATTAAGTATTATTAAGATATATTACTTCTATGACGGCTATTTATGTGACGAATATTAAAATTAAATAATGCGATTTGGCTTTCAAGCAATAGAAAAATGGCTACGTAGAGGTATTTTTTCCCAAATATTCCATCCCATTCTAGATTGTATACAGAGCGTCTCAGAGAGTTTACAGGGGGTAGTCCACATGTTTTTATACTGCAACTATTCTAAATTGGGTCACAGAACGTATCTCGGTTATTTGAAGCACTACAGGGGTGAGACTTTGTTTTTAAGGGGTTTTATCTGGCACCCTCAGATGCGATGTTGCAACATCATCGGGTGCGGTGGTGCCAGTTTGTGCAGATTTTCCCTAGATTTAGGGAATTTTCAGTATATCGTGCACAACCGCTTCTGACGATGACGTAACAATATGTCCACGGGTTACCAGATTAAAAGTGGCCAAAGATGAATATATAAAATATAATAGATGCATCATTGAATTCTAAAAAAGTGCACTTTCAATGTTGTTCGCAACTTCGTTTAGAAAAAAATTAATTAAAAAAAGTATTGGAATTACCTACTCATAACAAAGATGTCGATAAAGGTATCCTGCAGAAAAATATATCTATTGAATATCCATTTGCTATATCTAGTGCTATATCAATTTAAATTGCACAGGGAATATTGCATTGATGCACATTTTTAGGATATCCGTTTGAGTTTCAGAAATATATATCTTATGAATGTCAACAATTAGGATATTTACTTAGATATGAATCGTTATTCGTTATTGTATAAGTGTTTTAGATAGCGTTTAATCCACGCAAGAAAGTTTAAACTCGAACACGAAGTTCGAGAGTTTAATTTTCTTGAGTGGATAAAACGCGACTAAAACACGAATGCCATACAACGTTTTGTCCACAATTACGGTTATTTCACAGGGGCGCCTATCTGCTTGTTTCTATACCAGATACCAAGATCGGCATCTCACGAAAATCAACAATTATAGAAGAAGTATTCTCTATCAATACTGTGGAGACGTGTAGAAGATACATGTCATTACGTCCGAAGAAGTTATTCAACGACAGATTCTTTTTACGATACATTAATCAAAAATGTACTTGACAACCTGTTGGAATCAAAACTTTATCGGAAGTTCCTTTAAGAGTTGTCTCATTTTTGTATCTGGCAACTGCAGAAACTTATAGCGGTCATTGCATGAAGCCGACTTCAACAACTTTACTGGCTATAAAGGTGCTGACCTTACAATAATTAAACGACAATATAAGTGGCGAAGTTCCGCTATAGCAGAAAGTTATATCGAGGAATATATCCAATAAGCTTAGTTCTGGTACTAGTCGTTCCTTACAAGAGGAGACATCAATTGTTTCTACAGATTTATCAAAAACTTCGACAAGCACTACGCGTTCTGAAACCGATGACAACTACAAGCTGGTTATTAATGAAAATGAAGTGTAATATGATAAAACAGAGAAGAAAATGTCTATTAATATAAATGTTAATGTTAATATTAATAAAAAAAATAATAAAATGTAATTGATTTAAGTTTGTATTTTTCATTATACTCTACTAGTGCAATAAAGTAATTTCATTATTCTACCAGTGGATAAAGTGGTACTTTCTATGCTTCATAAGTGTGGATAAAACTCCAATTATAATGTGATTGTGGATAAAAAATATTATCTTATGGTTGTCGCTGTTCAGAATATTATTTCCTCTCTAAATGAACATCCCCATTTAGAGAGGAAATAATATTATCATGTGGATGTCCCTAATCCACAAATTCCCCTATGGCTATATTTAAATTGGATATCCATTAAGAGGACAAAAGAGAAGCTTATAATTGCTGCCCAAATAACGAATGGCCTATTTTGTTATATCCTATAGAAATCCAAGTAAGCCCATGGAGAATGGGATTAAAAATGGACAAAAAAGTGACACCAGTAGAATATTTTGTGCTCCATTGGTAAAACTCCCATTTATTGCTGGTTGTTTAGAGTATCTAATCGCACAATGTGATTATTAGTCTATGTTTATAAAACGCTTTTGTAATATTTAGTGACATAAATATTACAGAAACTGTTTTCTTAAGTCTGCGGTTAGAATAATGCGTCAATTTGCTTATGTAATGATAAGTGAAATCCATGGTCGAGACAAGTGAGAAATATTCAACTTTAAGTTTAAACCACAGATTTACTTAAGCAGTTTAACTGTACCTACAGTATTTAAGGGTATTTTCTTGATATCATTGTTCATATTATATTAAACTATTTTATTCTCCTACGTACGTTTCGGAATATTTACCATCATGATGGACAACAACGTTATTATATATTTATCGCATTATTTTTTAATATTCTGCGTTGTTTACTTGTTTCAATATAGTTGCATGTTTTATAAATGTGTACTCAGTTCCAATGTATTGTGCATCTAATTAATTATCATATCAAAGGATTTCTTTTTCGCAAGCTGTTGCAATGATTTATTCTGTGTGACGAAAGCCTCTGTAGCTCTGTATTGATGCTTTTTCTAAAGATTCCAAGTATTAAGCACTCCATTTACATCATGTCAATTTTATCACGTGCTTATAATAAATAATATCTATAAAATTTGCCCAGGCTAGTTCAATGGCGTTTAGTTGACAATAATAAGGGTCTTAAAAAGTGTGACCCATACCTTTAATTATTTCATCAGCTGCATAATATAAAGAATTTATTTACAGGTAACATACTATTCGTATTAGCAAGTCGCTTATATTTTAAGCTTGGGCGCATTGTCAGTCGGTTTTTTTCTATAAGCCACAAATAGTAGTGCTACGTTATCCATCATAATAAGCGATGGCCTTTCGGGTCTCGGTAAAAGTTGTTCTCCTTTTAAACTAATTTCTCACTCACTTTTAAAATAATTTTAAATTCATATTGTGGTGACAATGGGAACTAGGTACCTCTGTGTCAGAGAGTTGGTTACAGTGAGGACTCTATTTTAAAAAAGATTGATACCAAATATTTTTTACAAGAAGGGAATGTTTTACGTCAGCAATTAATTTTCCTGTCCACAGTAAAACTGAAAATACAAATGGTGCTTTAATGAATAATTCGACAACAAAAACCATTGCTACTACAAGCCATGAAAATAAAATGACCACTACTACTACAAGCCATGAAAATGTTAATAATTGCATGTCTGAAAGTGGGGTTACATTTTCCAAATGTAACAAATGTACATTTAATATTACGATTAATAATAAACAGCAGTTAAAAAAGTAAGCAAAAATCAGTATGTTCTGTAATGAAGTGGAGATATGTTACCACTCATTATGCTAATTTTCACTGTTGTTATATTTTATTTTATATTTTAAATATTATGCTAAGTAATTTTAGTTAATATTCCCCATACCATTCCGTTTCTTTTTTGGTACAGATTGTTATTCAATTGTAAATTCAGCTCTGCTTACCGTCAAACCGACAATAACTTCGTTCGGGTGAAGCACGCTCTCGTAAACAATTGTAAACAGTAAAACAGTTGTGCTAATACTAGCATAAACGAAGAAGAAATAAATAAAATAACGTCTAAGTGCAATAGAGAAGAAGTGTGTGACTAGTATATACCGTAATTCGTCATAAAGAAGTAAGTTCACCTGTTAATGCCAGACAGGGAACACTAGTTACCGAATTAATCCCAATACATCCTAATACTGACAAGACTGAGGAATCTCCAACTTTCTGTTGCATATACTATTTAAATTGCGTATTACTTAGGGTTAGGTTGCGTAAGATAGGGTTAATAGAATGTTATTTCTGTGAATCAGGTGACCCCTGGAATTTCAGCCATCTCCACTCGAAGCTACATAAGGCTGCAGTGCCGCCTGTACCTGTAGGGAAAACCGGTGCTTCTGCACTTTAAACAGAAGCTAGCACCCGAAGTACAGAGTCTACACACCTACACAGAGACGATAGAAAGCGTTCCCGCCAAAACCTAAATTCAATGTGCATGGGTGTTCGGCAGCCATTGCCAAATACCATTGTAAATGGTATTTCAATCAACCTCATTTATTTGTGTTCGTATATCGTCCTTTGTACTTATGTGGCGATTTTTATGAAATATCCTATTGGAATTTATGTTTTGATATATTGTGCAAATGTGTTTCGTAAAGTTGGAACAGTATGTGCTTACTCATTCTATATAATGTGTCACAATTTTTTTAGTATAGATGATTCTGGCATTCAATCAATGTTATATGTTAAACATTCTTGTTCTCTCAGTGTTCATGTAAATGTTACGTGTGTCATTGCGTTCAGTCCAAGGCCATTCTAAACAAACCCCTCAATCTCTATATACAACGCCAATACTGTCGCCTCTGTGTAGCTGAGTTTACTCTGTGTAGCTGAGTTTACTCTGTGCCCGAAAAACTCCGCATAACGCAAGAGAGCGCTAAATGCATCGCTATATATATATGTTCTTTTCCTCTATATCAATTTTAGTAATTTATTGTATAAGTGTTTTAGATAGCGTTTTATCCACGCAAGAAAGTTTAAACTCGAGAAGGAAGTTCGAGAGTTTAATTTTTTTGAGTGGATAAAACGTGACTAAAACACGAATGCTATACAACGTTTTATCCATAATCACGATCATTTATAATCAGATTTAATCAAAAAATTATTTGACATTTCTCTTTGATAGCGGCTATAACGTCATTGATTTCAATTGTAAAAATTTGTGAAGTTGGTGAATAATACAAGAAAGTTATTTTATTCCTGAGAGAATCCTTCAGGAAGTTGAAGAAGCAACTCTCCAATTATGGCTAGCGAAGTCCAGGAAACATTTTGAAAAAGTATTTTCTGAATTTAATTAAGGAAAAGAAAAACGGGGGTAATGACAATAAATGAAGAAGTTCTGCTATCGTATTTCTAAAATTTGAGGAAGTATGCAATTCCATCCATGTGGTCAAACTACTCGTAAAGGTTCATAAAAACATAGACATTGGAAAATATAGTAAGCTCACTGCCTATCTGAAGAGTGAGTCGAGAGGGTATAAAGTGAAGAAATCTGCGGTATTGGGTAAGGGCTTGAGATAAAGAATAGTTGATGGTTAAGGATCACCAGAGACCAAGACCGGCGTCTCACGAAAATTCTAGAAGAAGTCTCACACTTATGGAAGAAGTATTCCCTATCAATACTGTGGAGACGTCCTTACCTCCGAAGAAGTTGTCCAACGACAGATTCTTTTTATGATACATTAATAAAAAATTATACGATATGGTGGGTGGAGAAGTTTCGCTATAACAGAAAGTTATATCGAGGATTCTTTCTATATCCAATAAGCTTGATGTCGCAAGGAAAATCCAAGGTACTCCTGGTACTAGTCGTTTCTTACAAGAGGAAACATCCATTGTTTCTACAGATTTATCAAGAACTTCGATAAGCACCATGCGTTCTGAAACCGATGATAACTACAAGTTTGTTATTAATGGAAATGAAGTGAAATATGATAAAATAAAGATGGGAATGTCTGTTAATATACATGTGAATGTTAATATTAATAGAAAATAAATAAAATGTAATTGATTTAAGATTGTATTTTTCATCATTCCGCTAGTGGAATAAATTAATTTCATTATTCCACTAGTGATCCGCTAAACTTCACATTTTGTTACAGTTTCCTAAAAATGCATTTAGTTGTATTGAATGTCAAATTTATAATGTAATTGACAGTTCTCTCTACAGTACCATAAATGTGACAAAAGTGTACTTACTATTCAGGTATTGGACCGGCAATTTGAAACGATTCTTCTTGGGTGCTTCACGAGAGAAGAAGACTATGACTAGACTATATTTGGACTAGGTATATCACTATCTCATAAGTCAGTTTGAGAAACATGCATAGCTTTAGTTAGAGCATAGTGTATGTTCACGAAATTTACACCGCTTTCAAATTCCCCAAGCCAAAACACTGAACAGACGTAAATGGAACACCAATTTTGTTGATAATGTACTCATATGAGAAACTATGAAAGACTAGTAATTAAAAACCATGGAAGACGAGTAATTAAAAAAACAATCAAAACGTAATAATAGATATTTTGAAAATGAATAGTTCAGTTGGAGTATCACAACAAATTGGACACACGACAAAATTGTATAATAATTCATATATCGAATGCATGAAAATACTAAAAATAATATAAATTCGTAATAATATGAATAAACAAATACCTACTATAAACTACTAGCCTGATCAAATGGTAAATTTTCGATCATATGAGTTCGCAAGAAGGTTTCTCAACGGAATTATGTTTTTTTGTCGTGCTCAATATGCATCTGAAGTTTGCTGCCTCGTAGCAATACCAGCTCAGGTCGAAAAACGCAAAGGAACTCGAAAACTTTCGGACCTTTTCAGGTTTTCCGCTCATATATTGCAAAGGACGCATCGTACGGAAAATATCACTGCATTCAAAGCTGAAGAGCATTAAATTCTATGTTGAATGACCTCTCTATTTCCCTAAATCCTTCCTAAAACCTCCCTAAATTAGACGGATTTATAAGCGACCTTATAAGTACAGTCTGAAAAAGGCAGTTTTACCAACTTTTGTGAAAACTGCAATAAACTTTCTTTGATGAGCAACGACCTCGATGAGCAAGAAGACGAACCTTCGTTTGCGGCACCAGTGTCAGAGGCGGGTGAAATCTCAGAAGGTAATTTATATGTTATTTTACAATATAGTAACTGCAGATAATTACAATATAGACGGCATTGCTTTCAGTTGAAGGACAGCCATCACAGCCTGAGCCTGAGCCTGGACTATCGTCGTCCAGTGAACATCCTTCGCCCGGACCTTCCACAGTCCCAGCCAAATGAAGGAGAGTAAAATAAAAGGAAAATTACTATCAGAACGATAAGATGTTTTCTATACATCGCATCATCATACTACAACTTATTCTTTTTTCTAATTGGCTATACAGGGTATTCAACTTTCCTCATCATTCTGATCTCAGAAACCGTAAGAGATACGAATTGGATTAAATGAGACAAAAGTTATGTCATACCTATTTTCAAAACAAACAAAAAATCTCAGGATTTCGATCTATTTAAAAAAAACATAAATATTGTTTTCATGTTTTGTTTTGTTTGTGTCGTTCAATTGAACGGCACTGTACTTAAATTAGACTATAAAATCATATTCTGATAATCCATTCAATAATTTTATTTCGATGTAGAGTAATATTTCCCTATGAAGTTTAAAGAGGACACGTTAGCTTTATACACGATTTTACAATGACGTACAGAGTATAAAGGCGTATAAAGTATGGATTTTACTGTGTTTGTTGTAAACATTACACTTTTATTTTACGCTTGGTAATTGATTACATAACAAAAATTAAATGTTATTGGAATTATATTGAAAATTAAATGAATAATAAATGCTGGTTTAATATAAGAATGGAACAATGTGAAATTTATACGGCAAATAAAACATTGGTAAAAAATACTATCTTGCATATTGAGAATAATTACAGATGTTTTTCATCTGCTATTGAAATTTCTCTTAGCGCAGTAATTTTCTATAAAGTTTCACAATTCCTATCAAACTGCTAAGCAGCATTTTTAATATATCTCTTAGTGAATGCTACACTCTGGCGCTGTACATAAGAATATTACGTCATTGGCGTTAGCAAGAGTTGTGTTGTGTTATAATGATAATAGGAAAGCATCTTATATTTACCCAATATTTTAGTTTAACCCGGTCAAAGTAGCTCAAAATATTGTGGTAAGCTTATAATAATTCGCATAAAGCTGAAAATTAGTACGAATGGTGGGAAGTTATTCCTTATGACGTCAGCTATCTTCCGGTTATAGTTCCGGCGAAATAGGTCCAGCCGTTTCGGAGATTAGCCGGATCAAACAGACAAAAAATTTAAAACTTGTTTTCTTGTTATAAGTACCGTATAATAATATAAAAAAAAGTTAAATATTACGCAACTGGTTTTGTAAAGGTCATTTCATAGTAGGTTATTTAGACCTGACAAGCTATGAAAGTGACAAGCTGTCACACCGTTACGAATTACTGGATTGTTTTTAAACGTATAAAATTCAGAGTTTTCTTCTCACAAAATATAAAATTGGTGAAAATTAGAAAAAATCTTGTATGAAACACGTTGGGAAACACTATTTTATGTAACTCGCAAGCTTTTGCGGAACTCGCTAGCGCTCGTTCCGCAGAAATCTGCTCGTTACACAAAATAGTATTTTTCCCAACTGGTTACATAAATAGTCATAGCCATAAATGGTCATATAAATTTAGTAAATATAAAGCTGTTATTTTGACATTACAAACTGACACTTCAATTTTATTAAGTATAGATGTAGATTAAGCAGTGGCGGCACTAGAGGGTGCTGGGGTGGGCGGGATCCACCGCTGAATTGAGGCATCGCGCCACATCTTCACGCGGGCGATCGGGGAATCTTCGTGCTACGGGGCAAGGCAGATTGTGTATATTTATTGTAACAGTTTGTTAATCGGAGTCTGTGATTACGATGCAGTGTTATTTCTAGTACCAATACCACAGTTTTTGGTTTTATGGTATTATTTACTATAGAGAAAATAGAAAATGTCTAAATCTAAAAGTATTTTTTTAGTGCTGGTACTGCTAATGTGTCTATTAGTAGTAATAGCCCAAAGTGTGTCGAAATTGTGATTATGAAGATGAAGTTATTTCAGAAAGTGATGATTTAGATAATTATAATACTGTATCAGTATCAATTGTCAAAGATGCAACAGTTGGAGATGACACAAATTCGCCAGTAGATAGTATAAAACAATAATTTTTAATGTAAAGGTTTGCTGAACCTTTTCAAGAACCATTAACAACAGAAGATGAAGGTTTAGAACAAGATAATGATGATTACCAGGCAGATGTATGTCTTATCTCTGTTGGAGTTGTCGATATTGCCAAATCATTACAAGAACCTCCAACTCGGCTAATAATTAATTTTCAAAATAAAAATTTGGTACTGAAAGTCGTTCTTTCAACGAAGAGTACTACTAATTATATTATTGGACAGAATGCAGTAGTTTGCATGACAGCATCATTTGTTGTACTTGCCGAATTTGTAATTTTTCAAAAAGTAAGCCAGATCTAATCTTTATTAAACAGGGGTTTAAAAAGGCGTTGGTTTTTCTCAACACAACAGCTTTCTTCACAAAAACAGTATGGTGTTTGATATCTTACAAACAGCAGCAACAAAAGAGAATCCGTCTGTGGGGTTTCAGATGAGCAAAGCACATCGAACATTAATATAGGAAAACCGTGATTACTTAAAGATAATCATTGAAAGTTTGCTATTTTTAGCTCATTAAAGTGAGAGCAGTGGAAATAAGGGCAACTTTTTGGAGCTGTTAAGTTTGTTGTCTAACCATAATGAAGGTCTTTATAAAAAACTTAAAGGAGGGGCCAAAAAAGGATAAATATACACATAGCACATACACATTCAAGAATTTCATTTTGTATCGATCAACATGAAATTCTTGAAATTGCTTCAAATTTAAATCTTGCTAAAATAAATTCTGAAGTCAAAAAATCAAAATATTTTTCTGTCAAGGAACCAGTTTTAGATTTTTTTTTAATATTTTAAGCGAATTGTTATAATTAAAAGTGTCTTAATTTTCTTATTATGTTCCGGATCTTCAAATAGGTTGCAAAATCAGATTTAGTTTTAGTAATATATCTCCAATATTGTATTAAAATATGAAAACTTTAGGGTGAGGTATATGGTTTTTATCTTCAGTGACTGACCTATGATTACGAATAGGTTTTTACCTATTATTATGACCTATGATTAGACAGTGATACACACAACAGTCCTAGAAAAAAAAGTAAAAATTTTGTTGCCTAGGATTTTAGAACTCATTTTAGATACATTAAATATGAAAACAGTTTTTCTCTACCTGCTCTACTTTCTTAGATCAGTGTTTTTTAACATGTGCAGTTCCAATTCCATTTTGTGAAGTATTGAATTATATATGCAAGGATTGGAAGTTAGTTCCAAGAAAATCCACCAGATGCAGTAGGTATCCGATAACTACTTAAATGAAGATATGACAAGCGAAGTCTTTGAAGAGTGGTTTTCTTCCATATTGCCTTCTATAGAACCTGGTGCAGTTGTTGTGATGGACAATCCGCCTTATCACAGCCGGAGAATAGAGAATAGACTTCAGCGCGGAGGAAAGCGGAGATTTTAGGGTGGCTGAAATCAAAAGGCCTGGATTGTGATGATAATATGCTAAAAGTGCAGCTGCTGAAAATTGCCCAATGGGAAAAGAGTCGGTACATTAAATACGTAGTCAATGAAATGGCAAAAGCTCGCATGTGAAATGTGACAATACTTCGTCTACCACCCTACCACTGCCAATTGAATCCAATCGAATTAATTTGGGCCCAAATAAAAACCTATGTAGCAAGAAATAATCGCACTTTTAAAATAGGAGAAGTAAAATTATTGTTAAATAATGCCGTTAGCAGAGTCACTGCGGAATCCTGGACTAAGTGCATTATGCACGTAAGAAAAGAGGAACAACGCATGTGGGATCTTGATACAAGAGTGGAAACTTTGGTAGAACCCCTTATAATCCGTCTCGGCGATAGCGCCGATAGCAGTTCCAGTGGTAGTGACAGTGGCAGTGAAAGAGACAGTGAATAATGTGGAATAACCTAATTCGATAACCTCATTCTTTTGTTCTGAACAAATTACCAAATAACTCATAGAAACATTTAAATCTTTTAAAATTCTATCTTTTGACATGTTCTTTTAATGATTGTACGATTGTAGTTAGTTAAATCACTTTGATCAGAACAAAAGAAAATGGGTATTGATACATTCTAGTGAAAGTAATGTTGTCTTATGTTATTAATTAGGTGTTAATTAATATAATATTCTCTTTATTCAATGTAACATAGTAGATGTCGTTAGATAGATTCAGAGGGGCCACTTGTGTGTATCTTGCTACTCCTACGTTCTTACAAACGGCAAAATTCTACAAGATCTGTTTTATCTTGATTTGATCTGATTTTCTCTCTTTGGCTGGGTAAGCATTAACTGTTTTAATCTCGGTTTTAATTAACTACAAATCGTCCTGAACTATAAAGTTTTTTTTAAACTAAATATTACTAATTTAGTTTACGTAAAATTAATGCAAGTAATACTATATTAGTGTTATTTGAATAATACTTGATAAAGGAAACGTATAGAGTATACATATCACACATTTTTAGAACCATCTAATAACAGTATTTTTCTTAAGATAATAAAAAAAAACATCACAAGTACACTTAAAAACAATGTCAATAACTTGGATATTTTTTATTTTTTTTTATTCTGCACCCTCTAAAATGATACGCCTATGGGATTTTGTTTCCCTCGCCCCTCATGTCCCTGAGCCGTCCATATGCTGGTGATGAATCACTCCACACTATTTCGAAACCAGGGTACAGGAAAGGTTTGTTATAAAGTTAACCTAAAACGTAGTGTGTTGTAGATTATTGTATTTACGTTGTTGAATTGAAATAAAATGAGTTCAAGTAGAAGAAGTTGTGTAAATCATTCTGATGAAAACAGAAAACCTATTACTGACTTTGTAAAGAGCTGATCATAGATACTTTGGTGTTAGGCTTGGTGATCAAGATAAAACGTGGGTATCGCATCAAGTCTTGTAAAACTTGTACAGAACATTTGCGACAGTGGACTACCGGGAAAAGAAAAAGTCTGAAATTCGGCGTACTGATGGTTTGGAGAAAATCCAAAAACCACTTCGATGACTGCTATTTCCGCCTAGTAAATATTACTGGAATGAATCAAAACAACCGTAGAATGGGACTTATCCCGATTTAGTCTCTGCAAGACGCCCAGTCTCTCACTCAGAGGAAGTGCCGATCCCAACGTTTCACCAGCTACCAGAGCTCTGTGAGGACAATTGTTGTCCCTCTACTAATAATACTTACGATACTAATGAAGGTGATAGTGATTATGAGGGGATGTTTCAACTAGGATGAGTTAAATGACCTCGCCAGAGATCTCAACATGTTAAAAAAAGCTTATGAATTACTGGCCTCCAGGTTGAAAGAAAAACATTTTCTGGAAGAAGAAACCAAAATCACCTTTTACCATACAAAAGAAAAGGATCTGCTACCCTTTTATTCTCAAGAAGGCAATCTTGTATTTTGTCAACATTAGAGGACTCCTGGAACAATGCGTCTTCTAGACTATTCTCCAGATGATTGGCGCCTATTTATTGACAGCTCAAAGCGAGTTTGAAATGTGTCCTTCTTCACAATGGGAACAAATATGGTTCAATATCAATTGGTCGCTCAGCGAAAATGAAAGAAGAATATGACAACATAGTCTTGGTCTTGGAGAAGATAAAGCATTATGAACATGTATGAGTGATTTCTGTGGAATGGTGAACTTTCTCCTTGGACAGCAGAGTGGCTTTACCAAATATCCTTGCTTATTGTGCCACTAGCATAGCAGAGACAAAACACACCACTGAGTTAGAAAAGAGTGGTCTAACAGAGAAAATATTGAAGTTGGCATAAAGAATGTCATTAATGACACTGCATATTAAGCTGGGCCTTATGGAGCAGTTTATAAAGGCTCTTGATAAGAACGGATTATGCTTTGCATATATAGAGAACAAAATACCTGAGTTGCGTACGGATAAAAATAAAGCAGCAATATTTGTCGGCCCACAAATAACACAATTCATTGAGGATCCTGCCTTCGAAAATTCGATGCTGATGAGGCTGAGCGAAAAGCCTGGACATTTGTTGCAGTTGTCGAAAATTTTCTGGGTAAACGCAAAGTTCCAGATCCCTTGGGTGTAACATGAGTATTAAGGTACACCATTTACACAGCCACTTATACCGTTTTCGTGAAAATTTAGGAGATACTAGTGAGGAACAAGGTGAAAGGTTTCACCAAGATATTAAAGCTATGACGGCAGGTTACTGCTGAAAATAGTTGCTTTCATCGATGACTTTTTCCTCTATCTTTGTATAATATTTATATAACATATCTAATATTAAAAATTCCATGTTTAGTTTTTTTATTTGATCCATGGACTTAACTTAAAATAGTGTATGTATATTGCACTAAAATGTTACATCTTCACAAATTGAGCTCCTAGGTAAAAATTAATACCATATTTGGATTCAGGGCATCAAATACATATGAAATCAGCTCCAAACACTCCGGCACCAAAACATCTGTAGGCCTGTATTATGTATATAAGATTAAATCGTCTTAATACTTACTAATGCATAGGAAGATGAATCCGTATTTTGGTTGCTACAAGAAACAACAACAAGGTCACTACTTCCCTATGCAAAGCATAGCTATTGTCGAGAGTACATAGGAATACCACCTAACTATTCCTAGTAGAATTGGAGGATGATCTAACCTCTACACAAAATTATGGAGATTGACATGAGTTTATATGGTTATTGAAAGTGTAAATCAGATATCAAATTGAAATCCGTGTAGAAGATTAAATAATATCCAAGTTCTGAATCGTATATATGCTAAATAATTCAATTAAAACGTGATATTAGTAGTACCATTTTTTAAATAATATGAATCACAAGCATAGGTAGGTATCGATTGCGTAATATTAAACACAAGAATTCAAATAACGTGAACAATTATTGTAACATTAACTTGTCACAATGCTATCTAAATAAGTAGGTAGTAAGTATTTTTCATGTTGTTGTAGTTATGTATGTTTGTGCTTATTAAAAATAGACAATATAGAAACTTATGCAATTAAATCTTACTACACACCTTTAGAACGACGCATATCCTTTCCAGTATCACGTTCGCAATATATCGATAGCGAAACTGAAACAACTGATGAAAACATTAATAATATTTGGTTTTAATCATTATTTATGTAGGAAGTTTTGTTATGCGTGCCATTTCTTGTTGCCAATTGAATTTTACATACATCCCTTATCCAATATTTAATATACGTGTACATATTTTTCTCCTAAAGGTGCGTTATGAGACACGCCATGTTACAAATATAGGCTTATAGTTATAGTATAGTGAAATTAAATATGAGTTTTCTATATCTTTAACCTCGCGCCTTAATGGCGAACTTAACCTAAAAAATTGCAAAAACCGGTTTTTTGTAACTAAAAAACATAGCTCCTATCGAAAAAAGTTAAATGAGAAAGTTGTAGATATTAAAAAAATCTATCAAAACGCTACTATCATAATTTTCGATATTTTTCTTTCTTTTGAAATCGCCAAAATTTGAAATCACCCAGAACCGGGAGAGAAGAACCTTCTGAAATCTGCCAGTTTTACGCCAGTGAGATGCAAGGTTTTACGGTATACCCGTATTAACCCCGATATGCCTACCGTCCTTTTATAAGGACACTACGTAAAAAGTTATCTAGCACATAATTTAGGCATCTTCTCGAATTTTCCCATAGATGGCACCACTTATATCAAATAAAAGTATATTCGTTCTTGAATATTATCAACACAGCTGATCGGCAACAAGTGTTTACAGGTTGCAATACAGTTTTTTATTCACGATGGATCAGCAGATCGATCTCAGATTGGTTGGGTAAGCAATTTTCACTCAAATACTTGATTATTGACTTTATGGTAGAATATTAGGCTTTCGCATTCATTTTTGTTGCCAAAAAAATGTCAATGCATGATGTGTTTTGAAATTCCATCTCACAACATCAAATTTTTAAATGTTCTTTTAGAAGGACAGTAGGCATATAAGCAACTTTTTTTTTCAGAGGTTTGACTTTACATGAATTTCTACAGTCTTTGGAAGATGACGAAACTAATGATGAGCAAACAGAAGCATCTGTAGCAATTATGCCTCCTCTCAATTATTGTGAACCAGTTACAGATGAGGACTCGGGCGGTGAAGATACAGTGAACGTAAATAATCTTCCAGGTTCACAACTTCTAGCAGAAGCTGAACTTTTTCAATCCTCTTAAAGTACTGGTTATCAAGTCAAAGCACCCATGAAAATGAATACTGGTGAGTCGGATGATGAAGATAATTTACCATTGTCAGTAATAAGAAGTCGAATCATAGAAAAACGTCCAGAAAGCCAAAGCATCAAAAAAAGTTTTACATGGTCTCATCAAGATTTACCAACAACAGAGATGTACTTTCCCTCTGTCCAAAATGTTCAAAATTCTAATCTGCCAGGCGAACTATTTTCATTTTTTTGGAGCGATGATGTGATTGATATGTTTGTTACTTACTCCAACTTATATGCATTGAATAAAAATAAGACTGGTAACATAACAAAGGAGGAACTGAAAAATTTCTTTGCTATATTTTTGCTTAGTGGTTATATGCCCATACCTCGTCGTAGAATGTTCTGGGAGAATTCCCCTGACAGTCATAATGAACTCGTATCCAATGCTTTGTCCAGAGATCGCTTTGAGTATATTTTTAGCAACTTGCACTGTTGTGATAATGCTAATTCGGATCCATCTGACAAATTTACCAAAGTTAGACCTCTATTTCACAAAATGACTAAAGCATTTCAAGAACATGCGCCAGTACGAGAAAACCATAGTGTTGATGAAGCTATGGTACCGTATTATGGACATCATGGCTGCAAACAATTCATTAGAGGGAAACCCATAAGGTATAGGTATAAGTTATGGACGGGGACGACCAGCGAGGGATATGTTATATGGTTTGAGCCTTATCAGGGAGCCAGAAGCGAAATATAAGGAATTTGGGTTAGGACCTTCAGTGATACTTCTTGGGTTAGGACCTTCAGCATTTGCCATATCATATATTTTGTGATAATTTTTTTACAAATATTCCCCTATGCGTCGAAATAAAAAGAAGAAATATGCGTCTAACAGGCACTATTAGAGACAACAGAACATCAAAATGTCCCCTCATAAATTCAAATGAGACGAACAAAAGGAAAAGGGGAGAATATGATCTAAGATCAAATGAAGATGGAGTCGTGGTAGTGAAATGGCATGATAATAGCATTGTCTCATTGGCGTCCAATTTTCTACCTGTTCATCCTACACATTCCGTTAAGCGTTACTCTCTGAAAGAAAAGAAGAGGATTACGGTTGAGCAACCTCATAATATTTTTGTCTACAACAGAAACATGGCGGGCGTTGATCGAGCGGACCAAAATATAAGTTTGTATCGAGTAGCGCTACGTGGTAAAAAATGGTACATGCCTCTTATATTTCACATGCTAGATATGTGTGAACACAATGGGTGGAAATTACATAGGATGCAAGGCGGTTCCCTTGATCATTTATATTTTCGCAGGAGAGTAGCCATTTCAATTTTGGAAGGCAACCAGAGAAAATTTTCCAAACGTTCAAAACCCTCTTCATTAGGAAACGCAGATTCCCGTTACGATCGTATGGATCATTTGATAGTAACGCAGGAGAAACAAACTAGGTGCCGACATTGCCATAAAAAGGTTTCCACCAAATGCGAAAAGTGCAACGTCGCTCTCCATGTTGCTTGTTTCAAGCCCTATCATGTTAGAGACTAGTTGAATCATGTATTTTGTTTGATTATATGTTAAGTATTGTTTTACGTCCTCTTGTGTTATATTTAAAATTTTTGTATAATAAATCCCTATGTTCTAGAAATTGTCAGTCATTTACCTACTGTCCTTTTAAAAGGACACCGTTTTTTTACCAACTCCTGCTTTCAAAATTTTTTTCAAGATTTTTTTGTAACGTATTTTGGTGTTCAGAACTAGATTTTCACAACAAAAATCGAAATTTAAAACAAAATAATTTTAGGCATATCTGGGTTAAGTAGGTATCCGCAGAGAAACGGTCCTGTCATCATGTATTTCCAGTTTCCGTTATTTCACAGAGAAAATGTATCTAAAGGCCACTTTACACCATCAAAAATTACGTGAATTGCTACATGTATGTAATGCACGATTATAATTCCGTGGCAAATAGTTAAAAGGTCATAAGTTGTTTTTTCAAGTTTGCAGAAAAATGACATATAACTTATTATTAATTAATTTGCTACAAATCCATTTTAAAATATATCTACATAGTTTTAATGCAGTATCATCAGGTAATGATAGACTTGTAAGAATTACCTTAAAACTCATAAAATGCAAATATTTACGCAAAAAATTAAGAGATATTTCATTTTTGGCGCATTGCTGTTCTGACTAAACTTTGGTAAAAACGACATGTGTCTACATAAGCTCTCAGCATACTACGCTCAAACGGTAATAAGTATACATATGCATTAACTTGGAGCAGAAATGTATGTGAAATTAGGGTATAGATAGACATGCAAAATTGCAGTGATAAAAAAGCCATATGCGAACTTATTTTTCTTGTCTTAGAATATTTTAACCTATAATGATATAAGTCAACATGTGAGGAATAAAGAAACGGGAAACATTTTGTATTTTATAAAAAAAATATTGATTTTTTTACTAGTCTTTACAAAATAAAACGGTTATAAAGTTTGTCCGTTACTTATTTCAATAATTATTGACAGTCTTCATCAGAATATAACCTGTCAATATCTGGATCAGTGTCTTTTTCTACGTCTTTATCAGTTTTTAGATTTCTATAAAATTATTGCACATCCTTATCTAGTAAGGAGACGATTTCCAGAAGGTTCTGTTTTTTCAGTTTATTTATTGTTCGAGGTTCATCGTACAAATTAGGGATTTTAAAAGTTTTCAAATCAGCAATCATGCTACCTTTTCTAAAAAAACTGATTTTCTTGAATTCTTCAGCTATATCTAGACTAAATTTGTAACTAACAGTGTGCGTTTTAGTATATCTTAACCAACATACATCTCTTAAGATCTTTGGTGTATATATCAGAGAATGAATAGAAATATTCCATAACGAATACCATGAAATTTTCGGCACATGTATTTGAAATGGACATCTTTCTATTACTGAGTGATCTACATCGCACTCTAAATGTATGTGCCCAGGCACGAGGAATTTGTGATCAATTACTTCTAGAGGGGGGGGGGGGTGTTGATGGGTAATATAATGAAACATAGAAATAACGATCAGGTTCTTATTCTGTCCGCCGCAGGTGTCAGAATATTACTCATAGCTATATCTACCATTACTCATAGCTATATCTTTAATTCATATTTTTTCTTTTTCAAACCTCGCGTTACTGAGAGGGAAGCTTAGTAAACGATGGACAAAAAAATTAAAACTAGCCATTTTGTGTTGATAGCAATGGTAAGAGTCATTAGGGATATATCTGATCGTACTGGTATCTTTTCTATATATATCACAACATAAGGATACTTATATATTGTAGAATTGTAGTGTAAATTCCTTAAAAAAGTAATAAGTCGACATACGAGTTTCTTTTGGGTATTCCTAATGTAAGTTAAAAAGATGTAACTATACTTATTTCACTATTAGCAGTATTGGTACGACATTTAAAAAAATATGTTTACTTATACCGTTTTTAGCAAGTCAAAACGGACATTTTTTGAGAATTCCAAGTTTCGAGCTATATTTGATGAATAGATCTTGACGTAAATACACTTATATCTTTTTAACTAATTAAATTATTTAATATTTTGAACATATACATGTCAAAATCTGAATTTCATGAAAAATTGAGTTATGACCTTTTAACTATTTGCCACAGAATTTATATTTCTACATGTAATTCCATAGAGAAATATCAAGATCGTTCATGGGTATTTTTGGAGCGAGTATATGTGTAACTATTGGCAACCTGTTCGCCATGTTGGCTATGACCAAAGAGCAAAGCGAAGAGCCTGCATTTAAAAAATAGCGGAAGATTTAACTGTTAGTTTTAAAGTCGAGTTGTAACCTATGGTGAAACAAGTAACCATTTTTTGACGTAAATAATGATCGTCTCAAAAACTAAACATTATTACATAATAATATTGTGCCATATTTATTATTATGCAATGCTATTGATCGTGTAGAAGCCGCTTGATACTAATACCTATTATGTTTGATTTTAGACTATTCATTCCTATTCCATGAACAATAAGACATACCAACTCTTGATATTATTTACTTCTGCAGTTTACGCATATTACGTGGGATTTTTTCCGTAAATTTATGCTCTGAATAAATTATTTTTTTTACACTACAACTATTATCCTAAATATTGCTATTTAATTACTATTTAATTAAAATAATCGATTTAATATTAATAATGTAAGTATTAATCAAAATACGTATGTACTGGGTGGACCAATAAAACCGATTTTTTTTATTTTCTCAATAATTTCGCTAATTTGTAACCGATTTAAATTATTCAAAAACTAAATTATAACTGAAGTAATATGGTTAGCTTATAAGGTAATATGTATAATATTATATTTTTTTATAATATTGTCAATATTAGTATTCCTTTATGGGATTCTCTCGTTGACATGTAGGAAAAATGGTGCAACAGTATAATAAATAGACTTGTGAATATTTTAAGACCTTAAACACTAAAATTGAAGAGTTTTGGAATTTTTATTTCTTTGGTAAATTTGTTATATTTTAACTAATTTTAAATATTGAAAAACTATTAGGTTATGGGGTAAAATAAATATATTAAACATATAAATTATTGTAGGTGGTGCTTGCTAGTCAACGAAATATGGGTTTCTTTATGATTTGCTAGAACTTGTTTTATTGTTTTATTATTATTCGTTCTCAAATAACGAAAATAATTATAAGAGTAGTTAATGTCTTTCTATATTCACTATATATAATTCCTGTGTGGTCATAATTACGAGCTCCGCTGTTTTCATGCAGCATATTGGGTAGCTTAGAAAAACGATAGACAAAACATGCTCGCCACTATTGCTGAGTAAGAGACGTTCTTTTTATGAGAATAATGTGCTCTTGGTTAATAATGAATGTGTGAATTGTTAATAATGAATAATGAATGTGTGGAATAATGGTTTGTGTGAGTGTAATTAAGGATAAATTGGCTTAAAGCCGCTGGTTCAGTAATCACTGAACATTTCTGCTGTTAAACTATTGATTGTTGATGTGAACGTTATTTGTATTATTATAAAATTGTAATGCACAGGGAGATATATCTACAAAGAATTATGTTTGATTATTCTTTGTAGTTACTACAGTGGTATGATCTTAGCAGTGTTTTCCAAGTTGAATAGTAGAGACCTATTCTTGGCATTTACAGGATGTTGGTCAATCCCGTACGTATGCTCGGTGATCCTCCTGCGTACCTTGAGGGATCAGACAGGGTGTGTTAATTGCCTGGGACTGGGTCTGTCACTATCCCAGTAGCTGCAATTTTCCCTGTTCACAACGCCATGTAAGGAAAACGTCGCCTTGTCCGAAAATAAAATCGAATTCGTTAAAAAAGTGGGATTCGATCTGGATCATCCTCGTTTAACTCATGTATTAACTTAACTTTATACGGATTATAGGTACTTGTTGATCTTCAGGATTTTGTTATCTGAAAAATTTGAAATTCCATATTCTTTTAGTATTTATTGATACAAAAATATCCAGCGAATTAAAGACTCACTGAATTTGGTGACTATAATGCCACTTACAATATTTTTAACACGCTTTTATTACCTTGTAACGGAATCTCACCCACTTCAAAACGTCAGACTTTGTCAACTTTGTCCTATTGTCCTCACCAGGATCATCAAAAACAAGTATGTATAAAAAAATTGTCTTGCATTGGCGCATTCGCCACAGTATAGAATTTACTGAAAGTTATACATTCATTAAACCTCGGACCACAAAAATTAATATATTTCATAGAAGAAAGTAAAACTAATCAACATATTTTTTAGTGAAAAAAATTCTAATTTGAAAACTAAAAAAATACGCTTTAAAGGGAAACCGAAACAAAAAGTAAAGAAAACTGAAAAACACGGTTTTATAGCAAACCGAACTTAAAAAGTAAAAAATAAATTACATGTAGTTTAAAAAATCTGCATGCAGCACAGAGTACACGTGATCGAAGTGAATACTTCTTTACCGATTCGTTGAGAGAGAGAGAGAGAGGTATATTACATATTGGCTTTGTGGTAACTGAAGTGTGACACATATGTTCGTGATTCTAAATGGTGTAGATTTCTCGAGAATTTAGCATCAATCGTTGTTCCTGATTTAGTGGTGGCAATGTTCCTGTCGTTATTCATATCTAAACCGAATTTCTCATGAATAAAGTGAAGTAATAGCAATGACGCATCCTCCGCAAAAAGAACATCATCCATTTGGATCAGATGCGAAAGCCCAATCCAGATATATCCAGCAGGATATGCAGTCAGTCTGTATTGTGGTTAAGTCCTATTCTGTCAGGATCGTTTATAAATTATATCAAAATTGCTTTCCGCTTTAGAACACTTGTGGGGGATCGTTGCCCAAGTCAAAGCTGCATTTGATATCTCTGTTTCTCTCTCTCTCCCTCATATCTGTCATATGCTTTATCTCACTTGCGAGACGAAAATGTTATAAAATGTGTCGTGACGCGCCCTTAAAAAATATGCAACTCATATGCGGCTAAAGAAGTATTCACTTCAAAAACTGAAAAACACGCTTTAAAGGGAAACTTTAAATTTATAAATATTTCATTGATATCGTGCACCCGCGCTTTTTTGCAAAATCTTAATAGTTCAACATTATTTTTTACTTTTTAGTTCAGTTTCCCTTTAAACCGTGTTTCAGATGTTTTTTAAACTATAATTTATTACGAGTCAACATGATTATAATCGTTACCTTGAGTTATAATTTAGTTTTTCAATAATTAAAATCGGTGAGAAATTAACAAAATTCATGTAGAAATAAAAAAATCCATTTTTTCAACACCCGGTATGTCAGAACGTATTTATTATTTATAGCACATGCACATCATTAAATGTTACTAGAGTTCATCAAATCACATTAAATTTATTATTAATACATACATGCATTAGTAAAAGTAAAATCACCTGTGCGTTAAAGCCGTTTTTTCATTGGTCATTTTTAGGTCATTAAATACCATCTTTCCCCATCTTGAAACTGTTGTAATGAATATGCTAGCTAGCTCAATTGTGCAAAGTATCATTAATTTAATAAATTACTACTTAACATACATACACTTCTGTATATTCTAGAGGAATATATGCAGGGCATTGTAGGTAATTCTGCTTCAAGTAAACTAAGAAAATATTAATATAGTTAGGGACTAGGTAAGTATGTAGTGGATATTTTTACGGTCTGCACTGGTCGATTCATGGGATTTGCCTATTATTGTTGCAGTAGCAGCAAGATCAAGGTGACAGCGGACGTAATACATGACGGAAGAATAGAATTGTAATTAACTGTGATATGAAAAAAACTAGCCGTGTACCAAACGCTGTCTAGAAATAAAAAACGTAAATCCGGATGTAAAGAACTTGTTATCCCAAAAAAAATAGTGATTGTATTTTCAGTGCGCAAGTAATATCTTGAATAAAATGAGATCAATGTAATTTAAATTAATTAGCGACAAAATTATAGACTATGAACACTGTAGATGTCACTTGGGTTCTATAAAATAGTAATATATTATAGGTACTTATGAGAGTATATAGTATTGATACTATACTTGTGCCATAAATTTCGATCGGTGATATCCGTCCGAAATGTAATGACTAAAATGGCCACAATGTTAACGTTCCGGCTTCTTTCAATAGAAGAGATCTCTTCCGAATGATTAATCCATCAATTGAATCATCATATTTCCCTTCTTGGCTAATATTTTTGCCCTCTCTACAATATCGCAAGAGTAGTTAGTTATAAAAACATTGCTCGAAAATCCCATTTAAATACTGCCGAATAACGCAAATTCTATTCAAACAAAAACAAACCAAATAACATAACAACACTTTGATCTCATTTGTTTTGTTGTTTCTTCGTTCGTTTATTCTTATCCAAATTCCAAAAGGGATTTTATTTTTGGAGACTGTCGATAATATTTCCCCCCCTTGATTCAATACTTAATAGGTAGTGTATTCTTTTTGATACTTACTTTATATTTACTAGTAGATTTTATTTAGGGTAACTACTTATCTACTTTAAACAAAAAAAACTATGCAGAGGCAATATTATAAAATCCTGAATGATTGAAACAGTTGTTAATGTAAACAATTGCCTTAAATGAATATAATGACTGCTTGATGAAATCGTAAAAATCGATAGGTAGGTGATGTAGAAAAAAATATGATGCCGGAGACGGAGATGATGGAGAATATTTTGAGCAATTGCTGTAAATTTTAGTTTGCTTCTTCTGATTTCTAGTATTTTCTGATCTCTATTAATAGTTATTTATTGTATAAGTGTTTTAGATAGCGTTTTATCCATCCAAGACAGTTTAAATTAGAGAACGAAGTTCGAGAGTTTATATATTTGAGTCAAAAATTATTGAAATTAATTGAAAAATACTTGGAAGGTGTTGAATGGTTGCTATTTAGTTTCGATCGATCGTCGATTTCATTTGTAAAAATTTGTGAAGTTGTTGAAAAATATAAGAAAGCGATTTTGTTCCTGAGAGAACATTATGAAAAAGTATTTTCGGAATTTAATGATTGGAAAGAAAAACGGAGGGTAATGATAATAAATGAGAAAGTTCTGCTACTAGATTTCTCAAATCTGAAGAAGAAATATGAAATTTCATTCATGTGATCGAAGTACTCGATGCTGAAGGTGGCTGTAGCCGAGTACTACTTTGTACCCTGCAAAGTGAAAAAAGCTGCGGTATTAGAAAGAGCACACAATATTTTTTAACAAGGGCTTGCGAAAAGAATATTTGATGATTGAGGTAATATCTCTTAACCTTTTAGACATTGTACATAATAAACTTTGAATTATTTTAAATTGCACTAATAATTGGGGTGTCAGGTGCTGTGTAGTGACGAATTTGAATATCAATGATCTAGTACACAGGGGCGCATATTTGTCTCACGAAAATTCACAATTATGGAAGAAGGATTCTCCATCAATACTGTGGAGACGTGTAGAAAATACATGTCCTTTATTACCATTTTTTTACGGTCCATTAATCAAAAATGTATTTCACAACCGGTTGGAATCAACAGTTTGTCGAAAGTTTCCTCATTTTTGTATCTGGCAAACGCAGAAACTTATAGCGACCGTTGCATGAGGCGGAATTCAACAACTTTACTTGCTAATAAAGATGTTGACCTTACAATAATTAAACCACATATTAGGTGGAGAAGTTCCGCTATAGCAGAAAAGTTATATCGAGGATTCTATATCTAGTAAGCTTGATGTCGCAAGGAGAATCCAAGGTACTGCTGGTACTAGCCGTTCCTTACAAGAGGAAACATCCATTGTTTCTACAGATTTATCAAAAACTTCGACAAGTACTATGCGTTCTGAAACCGATGACAGCTACAAGCTTGTTATTAATGGAAACGCAGTGAAATATGATAAAACAAAGAAAGAAATGTCTATTAATATAAATGTTAATGTTAATATTAATAAAAATAAAACGTAACATGAGACCTTACAACACTTTTTAATCCACAAACGGATATGAATATGACATCATACATACCTTTTGATTATGACATTGCTGTAAAATGGTTGTTGAATGAAGCGTCTACATTAAGGGAGTTATGGTAGAAAATCAATTGCATATTTTCGGAGAATGACAATTTTTCCATTCCACATAATTTTGGAGTTTCATAGTCATATGCGTATATCGTGTATGTACAATTGTACATAAATATACAGTTTTTACAATATTTTCGTTGTTTTTTTTATTAATTTAGGCATAGGGGGTGGTTTTTAAGGGTTGAAAATTTGGAATACATAATAAATCACGTTCGAGAAGATGGAATTTAAAGCAAAAAGCATAGATCACTTTTGAAGGCAAGGCTAGGATGAGTGTAATTCCAAATTTTTATGAAAATCAATGGAGATTTAAAAAATTCGGAGGTAGTCGCTTATTTTTACCATCAATGACTGAACTATTATTTCTCACACTTTTTTTAATTAAACTCATATGATATAACAAAACACTCAAACCCACGACAAATTGTGGGTAGGTACGGTAATATGGGTGTCAAAATTAACGCAAGATTTGAATTTGCCGCCATCTGTGCAGGAAACTGTTGGCAACCCTAAACAAAAAAACAATTCGATAGCTGACAATTTAGGGTTAGTAAAAATGGAGCTTTAGCACGCGAAGCAGTGCGTGAGAGTGTCGGTGGCAATAAACCTTAATTCGGCGTCGTGGACATGAATTACAAATTTCAAGAAGCTCTTTACAGTGTATACTCACTAAAGATCTGTGTCTCCATGCTTACAAAATTCAATTAACGCAACATCATCCTAAGCGTTGAAGCACATTTTCACTTTGAAGGCTTTGTTAATCGCCAAAATTATCGTTTTTGGGGTTCTGAGACCCCATATCTGGTTGTCGAAAAACAAATGCATACACAACGTGTCACTGTTTGGTGTGGATTTTGGGCTGGATGCATAATTGGACCATATTTTTTTGAAAACGAGGCTGGTCAAGTGACTGTTACTGGTGCTCGATATCGCGACATGATCACACAGTTCTTTCTGTCGAAATTGGATGATATTTGATATTGGATAATACCAAATATTCTTTTGCACCCTGTTTGATATTTACGTACCTCAAAAGGGGGGATTTTTCAGAATAATGTCCTTAAAAATTAAAGATTGGTCATGGTCAATTGAAACTGATAAGCTATCCAAAACTCATTACTCTAAAATTACCAAAACATAAATACAGATGTTGCATGTTTCACATTTTATAGATTGCCATAAGTACCTATATTAAATTAAATATATTAAATTAAATATATTAAATTAAATATATTAAATTAAATATATTAAATTAAATGCTATTAACTTTTTAATATTATATAATAGATAATAGTTTTGAAAGCTTTTTACATTGAACATACCAAACGAAATTTATTATAAATCATTTATTCGGTTAAACATTATGTAATTTTAGAAAATAAATGCAAAAAAATATATCAAATAACCAAAGGCGTTAGTTTTCTACTATGGTATCTACCTTCTAAGATACGTCACGCGTCGGCTGAAATTATGTTTATTTTGTAGCATTGCAATGTGTAATGCAATTTCATAATGGCGCTCGTTTTCATTACGTATATTTATTATTCTTTAATATATAACCGTATGTATATGGCAATTGAGAGCGAGAGTGTTATTTTAAACTTTCCACACGTTGCAGAGAGTATTTCTTAAACCGATATGATGGAACAATATACTGTATATTTATCTTTTATATACTGTATAGTTATCTTTCGCATGTAAATTTTAAAATTAAAAATATACAAGGCTTTCTAAATTGATGCGAATAATTTTAAAATCTGAGTTGCCAACAAAAATTAAGAGGGTCTCTCATAATATGTTTATCCCCAAAACCACTTTTCCTCCAAGTTACATCCGTCTAAAAGTTGGGCTAAAAATCTCAATTATACCCATCTCAGTTATTTAAAATAGGAATCTTGGATTCCGATGTTTGCAATGTTTGCAGTACCAAAGGTGATCTTGATCACATTTTCTTCGACTGTGTGAAAAATAAAGCAGCAAGTAATAAATTATTCAACAACCTGATAAGCTCTCAATTACAGTCACCATTCAATATTCTATCTCTACTTGCTACTAATAATAAAGAAATACTTGACTGTATAATTGAATGTTTAAAAGAAACCGGAATCGTGGTATGATACATAACAAAATATGTCGTTCAGAAATGTTATTGTAGATTCGTATCCTTTGTGTTTTCCTTTGTTGCAACTTTAATCTATTAGTGGTCCTCTAAAAATGTGTTGTCAAAGTAAAAAATGTCCCTAGAGTATCCCTATCTATCCCCGTCGACTATTTTCTTTTAATTTTGTTTCCTTTTCTTCGATGTAGATTAGGATGTAGGTTAGGATTAGATGTTGGTTAGGAGATATAGGATTCTTATAAGATGTTATGACTGGCTGTGTGGGTAATGGCCTAATGCAAAAAAATGCGTCCCAAGTTTTTATTTTTTGCCAAACGCCAAAATCTCGGAAAGGTCCAGGTTTGTGTCCTAATTATTTTGTAGTTTTTAGTACAACTGATGATTTAAAATAAAACCGTTTAAGTTTTTTACTTATATTTGCTACTCCTTTCATTTTGGAAAAACAGCAGTAAATAGATGAAAAAAGAAGAGACATGTGGATTTAATGTCAAAAAGCATTCTTCTATTCATTCAAATCATTGAATTCATTCAAAAACACACCCTTCAGTGTGTTTATTATGATAACAGCCGTATTTTTTTCCAATATTTTTTCGTCAATATGGAACGTGAAGTAAGAAATCTTAGTGGTAAAAAATATGCTCGAGCATTAATATTGGTTAGACTAGGTTGGAGTTATCAAAGAATAGCGGTTTAATGTGGCCATATGATGTGGCCAATGTTAAAGACAGCGGTTTAATGTGGTCCATATAACTGTTTCAAGAGTAATACAAAGATAGAGAGAGACTGGAAGTCATGTTCGCAGACCGGGACAAAGAAGAAGTCGAGTAACAACCCCCAATTAATGACGTTTTGTAATAGCGGCGAAGTTTGCAGATATATCTTCGAGAAGTAAGTGGTTTACAAATTAGTGGGGAAAGTATTAGACAGCGACTTAGAACATGTAATTTGAAACCAAGAGTTGCTTCTAGGTCTAGCTTACATTGAAATCTGTGGAATGCTAGGCTAAATTTTGCCACAGAGCATGTTAACAGTACTCAATGGAAACGTGTGTTATTTCCGGATGAGTCCCGATTCTGTCTTTATAATAATGATAGACGTGTCTGTGTATATATATATGTCCCAATGAACGATATACTCAGTGCAATTTCTTCAATACAACATAAGTGAGGGCGAAATTGTGATGGTGTGGGCAGGAATTTCTGTGATGACCGGAACGTATCGTCATTAATGCAAGCCTTGCAGCTATACGGTACATACAAGGCATTTTAGACAACCACGTGGTTCCATATGCGCCATATATAGAGCAAGGCTTTATGTTAATGCAGAATAATGTCTTACCTCATGTTGCTCGAGTTGTGCAAAATTATGCGGCAGTCGCAATCGACACCGTGGCCAGATTTAATTCCAATTGAGAATCTCTGGGATAAACTTGGTAGAAAATTGCAAATGGAAATCGTTGAGCGGAAATCGGTTTAAATTTGGAAAGAATTGGACCAAAATGAAGTAAGGTCACTTATTTTAAGTATAATAATATTAATAATAACAATCATTTATTTTAAAGGACTTACAATGTAAGTATAGAATATCGTCAACATCAATATTATACACTAAGTCAAGCATGATTTACGTGGCTAATATAAAATATTTAAAATATATACACATATACACACATATAAATGTATATTAAATGTATAAATGTATAAATGATAATATATCACACACGATGTCAGTACATGTACAGTGCCGTTCAATTGAAAGTAAACGATTTTTTTAATTAATGTGAAATAGGTTTTCAGGTAATCAAAACTTGATTGACAATTTTATTTGTCAGTTTACTAATAATTATTCTATATTTTAAAGTTTTCCTTATAATTATTATTATTATTATGCCGCGCTTAACTGAACCGCAAAAAATGAGAGCTGTGATGTTACTGCAGAACGGATGGTCAATGCAAGCAGTTGCAGATACTTAGAATTTGAGTAAAGGTTGCATTTACAAAATTAAGCAAAAATGGAATGCAGAAGGAACTGTTGAGTACGTCCATAGAGGGGGCCGTCAGAAATTCAGTACTA
The DNA here is from genome assembly GCA_964058915.1 of Tetropium fuscum. Classification (NCBI taxonomy): domain Eukaryota; kingdom Metazoa; phylum Arthropoda; class Insecta; order Coleoptera; family Cerambycidae; genus Tetropium; species Tetropium fuscum. Next base: position 74,454 of record CAXKVY010000781.1, on the reverse strand, counting down.
TGGAGGAAGACGAACTCGTCCTTGACCACCTCCGACAGAATCCTTTTGATACAGCAGTGACTGCCTGCTTCTTAACAAATTTTCCTGCTTCGGTGGAAACCGCAAGACGACGTATCAGAGCATCTGAGCTGAAGAATTTTTCGGCTGCAAATAAAGTTGCTCTGTTGCCACGGCATAAGGAGCAGAGCTTAAACGTTGCCAACCAATTTGTCGGTGTGCCACAGGACTTTTGGGACAACATAATTTTTTAAGACGAAAAAGTTTTTCAATCCTGCTACGATGGCTCTGTGCGTGTATACCGCCCAAGAAATTGCCGATATGAAGAGCGCTATATAAATCCTACAGCTCGTAGTGGTCGCTTCTCTATCAACATGTGGACATGCATATGTTGCCAAGGAGCAGGTGTTACTTGGAGAATCAGAGAGCGTCTTACTGGTCAAAGCTACGCTCGCATTTTGGAATATGTTATGTTACCTTCCGTTTCCATTTTATATCCCGAGAACTTCACTTTCCAGCAGGAAAATATTTTTATTTCCTCTTTCCTTTTTCCATATTTCAATTAAATTTATATTTCAGGATAATTCCTCTATTCACAAATCACGAGTTGTTACTGAATGGCTGAAACAAACCATATTAACACTCTGCCTTGGCCCTCTAAGTCGCCAGATTTAAATCCGATAGAAAATGTATGGGCACAAATGGAAAAGGACATGTAAAGCAGAAATTTCCGACCAGCGAACGTAGAAGAACTGTGGTTGGCGATTGAAAATGCCTGGGAAAATATTGGCGAGGATTACACCAGGACACTAATATTGTCTATGAGAAATAGGCTTCAAAAAGTTATAAACGCGAATGGTGCTTGGACCAAATATTAATTCATAGTAATTTTCGTAAGTTCTCAGTTAGTTTGTTAATTTAATGGATTTTTTTACAAGCGACGTCCTTTACATATAGATTTTCCTTAATAAATACTGTATATAAAATGCCGTTACCCTATAACTGACAGATACTTCAACCTAAAATAATTTTGGATGTGATCTCTTTACAAAAGCCTGCTTCACAATGGGAACATTTCCTAAATTTCTCATAAGAGTCGTTTACGTTCAATTGAACGGCACTGTACATGTTGGTTAAGCATTTTTTGGCTATTCTGCAATATCTGCAATATCAAATAAAAACTATATTTGAGCATTATTTGTTCTGATTTTAAATAAATCAGTATTATTATTGCAATATTATTGTATAATTTTATAGACCTTACTGTTGGACCATTTGCTACGAGAGACATTTTATATTGAGGTACAGTTATGTTAAACATATGTCTTAAGAAGTGACAGGTTAAATTTGTTCTATTGTCAGTAAATATATCTGAGTTGCATTATATAGCATATAATATAGATGCATCTGGGTTGCAAGCAATAGATAGTTAAGACCCCTAATTCTTGAAATAAGTTTCTGCATGGGTGTTGCGTTCCCTAAAATGCTAGGGTTCTAATAATTCTCTTTCAGAATAAGCAGATTATGATACGTATGAATGATAAGTATGAATCGGCGTTGCCTTCTTTGCATCTTGTTAATTTCCATTTAATTTTTTGTTTCGATATTACCTTTAAGTAAAAACATGTTATACTATAAAATGGTGTATTTGTGGTACTAATGAATATTTACCATGAGGAAATAACTGAATAAAAATAGAGAAGGTTAGGAGAAAAAATAAGGCAAGACTACCATGTAAATTCAGGGTGTTGCATGTAATGGAACAGACAATCGCAATTTTTACACCCATTAATAGAACAAAATTTCTTTGAATTCACATTCTTGAATGAAGAGGCTATCATACAAAAAAAATCATCGAAATCGGACATGAGGTCTAGATAAAAATTAACTTAAAATTTTTGGTTATTCTTTGCTAGTGCGTTATTTTTTTGGAGAAAAGTATTTAGATATTAGAGAAAATAATTAAAGCATTGCTTATCATAATGCTTTATTTGACAATAGCTTACTTGACTGTTTCAATGAATAATAACCCCGATGAATATATTTGAAAGTGTAAAATGTTATATTTATGTAAGCAAACTATGACTTTTGCGAAGAAAACTCAAGAGATGAAATAGTTCCAGCTTGAAACCATCTTTGCACATAAAATTTTTAAATAATGAAATAACGACGCGTTAAAATGTTTTGAAAATTATTATAGGTGTTTCTTTTTTCATCCTTCTAACAATATCCTAGAACAGTATTCCAGGGTTACAAAGACTGATATTTTATTAGTAGATACCAGTTGTCAGCCAAATATAATTTCCAATTAATTCGCAATATCATTCGTACCAACTTGAAAACACCCTGTATATCAATACAACTGCAAACAAGTTCCTAATTTAGAACTTTATCATAATTTTGCTTGTGCAGCCCTCAGACTATCGTGGAAATAACCCAAGGTAAATCACAAAGAAGTGGCTGCATTAGTTCAACTACCCACTGTCCATTGCCTCCATGTTAAATAAAATTTATGTCTTTATTTTGGGACCATTTTTAATTGCAATCTAGAAAAAAACAATGTTTTTAACCCACCATCCTTATTTGTCAGAGAAGAAGACGCAGATATATATCTTAACAATCCTTAGGTACCTAGACGGTCCTTTCCTTAAATCGTCTTTATCGTCTTATGGCCTCAATCGTCTACCAAATAAGCTGTTAATTTATGAGGATGTTTTACTTATGCATATTTTATATTTCTGCATCACACAAATCACAACTGCAAATACAGTATCAACATCAATCAGCATTCGTTGTATATTTCGATTGATATAATCTAATAGGTATTAATAGAATGTTTCAAAACATAATAAGTACTTGGCGGAAGGAAACTTTAGAAGAAAAAAATGGGCATTTGCCGTGTCATGCAAAACATGCGTCTCTGCATGAAGGTTTACTTACTCTTAATGCGAGACCATATTCGTGCACATACTATAATTAATTCTTTATTACGAGGACATATTATGAACAAAGAATTTCAAATCTGTGATATTTTCACTACAGGTTTTATAGTGAAACGGTATGGGATAGTGTGACTTTCCGTCAGATGTAAACCTTTATGCAAAGGCATTCGTACTCATCTATTATGCATGACCCATATTTGAGTACAGTGCAGCAATGTAGATATATTAATTTGTGGTGATTCAAACGGTAGATCCAAACAAATCCGCAGCGCGTATATGTATTACACTATTGAAAATTTTATAAAAGTTCATATTATGAACTTTAAAAACTTAAAAATGAGTAATTATATTTTACAAAACATGGGTCACGTGAGTTTGGAATCCTGAAACTCCAGGCTCATTGTTCCATATTTGAATTCGAAAAGATAGTCTAGAATTTTATATTAATATGAAGGCTGTGAAAATGCAAGATCTCGAAAGAGACAATAGAATAGAAAAAATAATTTAAAATAAAATATTGTCTACTTCACTTAGGTGACTAACCCTTTAATAGATTTTTACAAGAAATTAATACATACTGTCTCTTATATTTTACTATTAAATCTATATTTTATAAATAATTCTCAACAGTATTTAGGAAATATCTAAGCAATTGTTTTAATTTCCTAAAAAGTACTAACCCTCAATTGAAGTATATTTTATAGAAATATTTTAATTAGGTTATAAAACTAAGACTGCGAAATCAATATTTTTAAAAACGGTCTGTTACGTCAGCGAAAAGAGAATAATAGTTGATTTTAGTAAATACGACAAAACCAATTCCCCTTTCACTGGCATGATTAACTTTCGATGTGTTTGTATCTATAGATAAACTGACTATTAGTATTAAATATATATATATACATATATATATATATATATATATATATATATATATATATATATATATATATATATATATATATATATATATATATATATATATATATATATGTCTGTGTGATTTGATCACTTACCTGGAATAAAATCGGAATAAAATCTTCTTTTTCCAAAATAAGGCACCGTTAGTAAATAATTTATATCACAGATCACTTTGCCACTGAAAAAATCCCCAAAATGTTAGCACACTAGGTTAAGTTTATTAAAAATAGTCATTTTCAAAGTCCTTCACTGTAGCAGATACTTTCTGTTTCAACTATTTACTCAAACAAATTGTCTGACAGATATTATAAAGAGCAAGTAAAATTGTGTTAAGTAATATTATAAAGAAACATTTAGAAAGTTAAATGAATAAACTTGTATCGAACGCGCTCGGTAAAGGTGAATAATTCTACCACTAAATAAAGTCAAACTACAACTACTGCTGCCGAACACATACTATGGACAATTTGTGGAATTGACCAAAATTTTAAATGTGATAAAACAATTGACGGTAGTGTCGCGAGGAACACTGTATGTCTACTTTAACATTTATTTTAGCATTGTTAAGAGTCTTGCGTGCGCACCTACGAGTTAAGATTAGTATAGAGAGGGAAAGTGTATAGTGAAAGGAAGTAAAGGACGCGATTGCGCTTACCGCGAGACTAATTCTGTTGGATTAGGTGCTTTACTCGAATAATTGCGTTACAGATACTGAAAGTTATGCCTATGATATAGTACCAATCAGTTTGAGTAGTACCACCTGTCGGTGATAGATCAAAGCAGCATCGGTTAATCTGATTATCTGATTATCTGATAATTATCAATTAATTGTTATTATTATTATTAGGCTCATATAGTACCGTATAAAATCATATTGTAAGTCATTAACCATATATAATTCTTAGATGTGTTCTTAAAAATGTTCTAATAACTTTATCCCAAAATAACGATGCAATGTTTCAAAAATTAACGATTGATTCGCAATACTTTCTAAAACTAGACTACTACTTTCAATCCATTGAGGAGCAGTGGCGGCTTGTGAGGAAGAACTTTTCGACTCCGCACCCCAGGAATTTTCTTTAATGTATTCAACCCACATCTCTAGCACTCGGAGTAGTTTCCACAAACACCAAATTACTTTCACTTCGCTCGACGCGCGTTTCGCCAACCAAGTTGGCATCATCCGGAGACGATTAAAACTAATCTTAAACTACAAAATCTACCATATTTATACTATTTTCATGGTGACGTCACTAATGATATCACCATCCCATGTCGCTATTCATACTACTTTTACATTTTACAATTTCTATGCTCTCAAATGCATCCAACTGTCTATTATTGGTCACATTTTTAACTAATCTTAAATTACTAATATCTATTCTATGATTGTCGTCAAAAGCATGTTGTGCAACGCTAGACTTATCTGTTCTTCCATTATTTTAGATGAGCCATATGCTCTTTAAATCTGGTGTTAATTGATCGTCTCGTTTGTCCAACATATTTTCGATCACAATCATTACAACTAATTTCGTAAATCCCAGACCTTTCATTTGGAACAATTTTATCCTTTGGATTGTCTAAAAGTTGTTGTAATTTATTACTCGACGAATGAATCGCTGTTATACCTACGTTTTTGAAGACCTTACTCAAACTACGAGTAAACCGGGGTTCGTACGGGATGGATACATATTTTGGAGTCTCTATATATTCTTTTGAAAGGTCGTACAATTACGCAGTGTGTCCTTAAATTTACGCTTCCTAATTAGTTTTTCAACTATATCTCTAGTATAACCATTACTCACAGCTATACCTTTAATTAATACTTTTTCTTTTTTAAACCTCTCATTACTGAGAGGGAAACTTAGTAAACGATGGACAAGAATATTAAAACTTGCCATTTTCTGTTGATAGCTGTGGTGAGAGTCATTAGGGATATATCTGATCGTACTGGTATCTTTTCTATATATATATCAAATTCTAACCTATTGTCACTATTTTTAATTACTAATCATCTAAAAATGGAAGTTTTCCACTATTTCCTACTTCATATGTAAACTTTACAGAAGCTAAACGACTATTTAATTTGGAAATTAAGTTTTCTACATCCGCAATCCTAGTGGCAAACACGGCAAATATGTCATCCACATACCTAAGCCAAATCCTAGGAAAATACTCGAATTCTTCTTTTGCTTCAGTTTCAAATCGACTCATGAAGACATTAGCAATGTAAGGCGATAAAAAGTTACCCATTGCGGTTGCTTCATGTTGTTCATAGAACTTGTCATTGAAACGGAAGCAATTTTGTTTCATACAACGTTTTGTAAGGTTTATATATTCTTCTATTACTTCTTTTCTATAGCTGTTTAATTCGAGTAAATCCTCAAGATAATCCAAGGTCTGTGGAATTGGTACACTCGCAAATAATGAACAAACATCAAAGGAAATCAAAATTTCACCCTCTTGCAATTGAATATTCTTGACCTTATCAATGAAATCATTCGAATTTTTAACTAAAAAACTAGGCTGTGCAATGGGCAAACTTTCAAATTCCTTAGTCAACCACTTTGATAAGTGGTAAGTCGGAGATCCAATAGACGATACCATTGGACGCACCGACTTCCCTGGCTTATGAATTTTTGGTAGACAATACAATGTAGGTATGGTAGGGTTAGATACATGTAACCTATTCTTAACAGGTGGAGTAATAAGGTTATTACATGATTTGGGGACATTTTTTATATCAGTGGTCATTCTTGGTAAAGGGTTTCTAGTAAGTTCTTTATAAGGACCATTACTAAGTAGGTTGTTTACCCGTTCATAATAGTCCTCTTTATCTAAAATAACAACCTTATTACCTTTATCTGCTTTTAAATAAAAACAGTCTTTCTCGCGCAATCTTTTGATAGACTTTCTATTGTCTACGTTATTCATTATATTTTTAGAAATTTGGTTCCTGCAAGCCACTCTGATGAGACCCTTGGATGAATCAGGCAGATATTGAATTGAACTATCCCTGCCACGACATCATCCAAAATCTCATCAGAAGGGGCTACAGCAAAGTTTAAACCCTTGTTTAGAAGGTCAAGTTCTTCTTTATCAAAAGAGAGTGACGAGTGATTTTCAACAATATTAACGACTTTCCGAGCAACTTTTTTTGGTACATTAGTAGTCAATTTTTTTTAATTTTTTATTTTGTGAAGACATTTTTTTGATAAATTTCGCGTTGATTGATAAAAACATGTTCCTCTGAAATTCGCACCATAGTTCATAATCTAAATTATTTAACTTACAAGTAAGCTTCTTGTAAAGATCATATGCTTGTATTTCAAGCATACTCCGTTTACTGTACATATAATTGATTTCTAAATCCAGCCATTTTTGTTTTGCAAATAAAGCAACATTATTTGAAATATTCGAACAATTTGAAATTTTAACTTGAATGAAACTCGGAAAAACAGAATGACGTTTAGAGAATTTTGGAAACCAAATATCAGAACCTATTAACATAATTTTAGTACTGTACTTACGATAGAGATTCAGTTCCGTTGACCGTGAAATCATCTTACTACTGGATAGGGCTGGAACCTTTGATGTAACTATAACACTCGGAGTAGTTTCCACAAACACCAAAACACTGTGACTTCGCTCGACGCGCGTTACTCTAGACCTAGAATAATCTCTATACTCTAGACCTAGAATAATTTCTCATTCCTTTACTTAAATGAATTAAACGCATAATAACATCCTTTCAATTTGTCATCGAACCCCTATACTCCAGGAAATAGAGAATATTACCTGGAAAATAGGAGAATTTAGTGTTAGTGGTTCGAAAAAATAGCTTTACCATATTTTAAGAATTTTAAGGGAAAGAATATTTTAATTGCTGACAATCTATCAAGCCACGTTTCAATTTATGTTCTAGAATGCTGTCAAGCCAATAACATTGAATTTGATTTATTGCCCTCAAATGCGCCACCTACAGCCTGCTTCAAAAACGAGGCAAAAAATTAACCGTTCTTCCTGGTATGGGCATAAGTGTTGGTGATCTGAGAAAAGAAACCGTGGAAGAAGAACAAAGTGCAACAAGTGCAAGGGAGCAAAACACAAGTGATGACGAGAGCATCTCAGAAATCATCATAGACGTATTATTAATACAAGAGACAGAATTGCTTACGTTTTTGGCCGATCCAAGATCGTTCCAACCTCGTCGTCCGTATTTTTCTCCCGAACGGCACGTTTGCCAGGCTTACTGTGAAATTCACTGAGGTCTTTGAATACCGTAAGAGATGTTCAAATAATGTGACAATTTCAACGAATCTGATTCATTTTAATACTAAAATGTTATTTAAAATAGCTTCTTGGCAAAAGTAATCTATTTTATTGCCTTATTGCGTTAATAATATATGGTGAAACCCATAGACAACCGAAAATGTACTGTGCCTTGAGATATAAATCTCAACACCGGTAACGTCATTTGATGAATTTTATTCGAGTTTTACGACAATGTATATTAATCAATGGAAAGAAATTTGTGAGGTTGCCGCAACGACACCGCTTGTACAGGGTAAGTCTCTTAAGATTGACACCCCCCTTATCTCACTTATCCTTTGCCGATTTAACTCATTCAAAAAAGTAGTGGACGCGGTTTTTGCTGAATTTTTATAATCTGAGCACGGATATTAAAAATCTCGTAAGATATACAGAGTGGAAAATAAAACATGATTTTTTTAAATGGAACATCCCGTATATTTTTACACCAAAATAATGTCCTTAATTTTCTGAATAAAAAAATATATAATTGTTATATAATCACTCCGCCTGTTCGTGAGATATTACTAAAAACTTATCACATTACGGGTGTCAATTATAAAACAAAAAACATATCAAGATACCTCTGGAAATAATGCCATTTATTGAGATAATAAATAAATAATATATAGGTGACAATAACACTAACGAGTAATAACAATAAACAACATGAGCCTAATAAAAACAAATAAAAGTCAATATTAATACAGTAACACAATTTTATTTATTTACATGTAACGTAATTAAATATTTGCCAGGTAACCACCACCATTCTGAATACACATTTGGCTACGCTTTATAAAATTGCTTCTCACCCTTTGAAATATATCACCATTTTGGTTTAATTCCTCAATTTTTACACTTTTAACTCATTCATATTATTAAAAACCCCAGTTTCGTATATATCTTGTTTTATCGTACCCCAGAGAAAAAAATCCATAGGTGTTAAGTCCGGACTTTTAGCGGGCCAATGTATAACACCGTGCCTATCCAAATAGGATATTTTCTGTTTAGGTATTTGGTGACGTTCCTTGCAGAGTGTGGTGGTGCTCCATCCTGCTGCCAAATAACAAATCTGTTGTCCACTAAATTAATATTATCTAAATAATTTTCAACTGGATGTTGAAGAATATCCACATAACGTTGTGCATTTAAGGGCCCATTTATAAATACAGGACCTACAATAGCATCCTTGTGGATGCCACACCACACGTTTACAGTTTGGTATCCTTGTTTTTTTATTTTTTTTACAATATGTGGATTTTCCGCTGCCCAGTAATGTGCATTTTTTCTGTTAAAAATTCCCGCAGTAGAAAAACTGCGCCCTTCACATTATTAACACAAATATCTCGCGAGGCCAACAACTTCGGTCTACCCTGCACGACGAGAACCACAAACTAACCTCAAGTTACACCTCTAGTTGAAACGTTGACGGTCACTTCACAGCTTAACTTAACAATAATTATCGGATGCTTACTCCATCTGGTTGATTTTCTTGGAACTAACTAGAGAGCAGACTATCTAATAGGGCAAATATAAAGGAATGAATCCTTTTATATGTAATTTCAAACGTCACAAAATGGAATTGGAACTGCCCTTTTCATGTAGAACTGTATGCTAAAAAAACACTGATCTAAAAAAGCAGAGCGGACAGAGAAAAACTGATTTCATATTTAGCCCGACCCAGACTAGACTCAGCGCCCCGAATATAGCTACCTACAGTCAGTTCTAAACTCCTAGGCAACGAAATTTTTATTTTTTTTTGTAGGCCTGTTTAATCCACCAGACGTCATGAAAGTGGAGGAGAGTCCATCAGTTGCCTCTTGGGCCTCTTGAGTGTAGCGCAGCAGCGCTATTTTTGCTAACTATGTTTTCATTAATTTTTTTTATTAATTTAGGCATAGGGAGTGGTTTCTAAGGGTTGAAAATTTGGAATACCTACATCGTAAATTATGTTCAAGAACACGAAAGAAGCTTGTTACCCCTGGAGTACATTCAACAGCGGTTTAAAGTGGGCAATAAAAGTGTACCTAAGCTAGCTTAGCTTTTAATAAAAATAGAAATAAAATTCCCGTGGACGCCACTGACCATGCGCAACTAAGTCAGATAGTCTCCAAATTACCCTGAGTATCGAATCTACTCTGGCACTTTCTGTAATTTTTGGGGAGAAAGAAAAATAAGAGACACAGTATACTTATTACTAAGTTTACTTGTTGAAATGGTGACACAAAAAACGAGTTCAAAAATTTACCAAAAATGTGTTATATCTGGAAATGTAGCATAAAATACATAAACAGCTTATACAGCAAACGATTTAAATGCCAAAGTGCACGATGACCTTTCCGCAATGAATATATATATATATATATATATATATATATATATATATATATATATATATATATATATATATATATATATATATATATATATATATATATATATATATATATATATATATATATATATATATATATATATATATATATATATATATATATATAGTGAGGCAATGCCTACCTAAATAGGTTGATTAAACAGCGGGAGTAACCAGGTGGATATCTATAGACACTTTGTCAAACGTTAGTAGCTGAGGGATCGTAGTAATTTTATATTCTTAAGCGTACACACTAGCAATATCAAGTCAATCTAACAGGGTGTGTCCTATTTTAAACTATACTTAAAACAAGGCTTATCTGTGATATGTAACGAGTCTTTCAGTAAGATGGATCTCTCCTGTAATTCTAAGCTTGTACAAAGGTTGATAGACTTCAGCAAGGTGGTCCTAAAGGTGGTTCCAAAGGTGGTCCAAAAAAGATGGGTCCAAAGAAAAGGTTTTGTAAAAGGTGGTGTAACTTACACTCGCCGAAAGACAAGAAAGCCCTGTAACACAGACCGCTTGTATCGTTACAATTAAAAAAAGTTAGGTTAAGTTATATATCTGGTAAAACTTACTAAGTAGTTAGAAAACGGATTCGAAACGAACAGAATGTCTTACCTTAATGGTTTTTGAAAAAGTTATTTAATCCCACTAATGTGGTATGTGTAGATTCATCCAAAATCTCAACACATGAACAATGATTTCCTTGAATTATCCCATTCTATCGGTACGTATAGAATACGTCATTTAACCAAGAAAATCACTTAAACTCTGAACACATTGAAACACTAGTATGCCTTTCACACATCCAGCTAAAAGGAAAGGGACGAGGCCAACGCCCCAGGAAATTAGACCATAGATCTCCGACCTAGGCTAGCGTCACAGAACTGCTAATGTTCAACTCATAAAACAATAAAGCGACACAGATATGCACTAAGATATTTGTGGTAAATCTATGACAGAATCTATTAAATGCTCTGTGGCAATATGGATGAATGTAATCAACTAATGAGAGTAATATGCCGATCTGAATTTCTAAACACATTCTAAAGGGAACGCGTAGTCACTGCTTAAAATCAATTGATCCGCCAAATATACCTGCAATAAATTTCGGATTCTCAAATTGTTAATTACTAAAAATGAACGTAACAAACTTTATTCTACATAATTAAATAAGTGTGAATCCATAAAATGGTTAACTGTATTTTTTCTATTTATTTCCAGAAGGGGTGATTTTACCCTTGAGAAGCAAAAAACACAAGTCGGGCATATGTCACTTTTGAAGTTAATGTTAGCATGAGCTTAATTACAAATTTTCATGAAAATCAATGGAGGTTCAAAAAATTCGGTGGTACCTTCAATGGCTGAACTAGGTTTGAAAGTAATTTTAATTAGAAACATATGTTTGATTTTTTAAATCAAATATGCCATGAGACACGACAGTTAGGGATAAACTGTTTTGTTCGAGTAAAGTGCCCTTACCAAGAAATCAAAAAGTAATTATATATGATTATATAAGTAATTATATATGATTATATAATAATAATAATAATAATAATAATCGTTTTTATTATAACCCAAATTACAATTACGTTATTTAATTTATTACAATTATATACAGTTGGGGTATAAAGGGCAGAGTTCAGAGAATCTTAAAAGTTCTCTGTTCTTCCACTCAACCCAGAAAAAAGAGAATGTATTCATGCAACCTAGACATAATTATTTTAGTTATACGTTTATATATAAGCAATTAGTTAATTTAATCATTTTAGACGCAGCAACAACCTATATGATAAAACTTTAACTAAAATTATATATTACATATTATATGTTTTGTAAAAGCATTTTTTTTAGGCGTATCTTAAAACTTCTGTATGGCAGTATCTTGAGATCATCAGAAATGGAGTTGTAAAGAGAAGCTATGCGATATGAGAATCCAGAACGAAATTCGCTAGTTTTGTGCTTTGGGATGGCAAGCGTTGATTTGTGCCTTATATTAATGTTATGCACATCTGTTCTGTAGGTAATTTTATTGTACAAGTAAGGGGGTGACTTAGTTAATAGCATTTTGTGAAAAAAGCAACAGCTGTGGAAAAAGTTTCTAGTTTTGATATTAAGCCAACCAGTTTCCCTCAGACTCGAGGACACCGATTCGTATTTTCTAATTCCACAAATTAGTCTAATACAACTATTTTGTAACCGTTGTAATCGCTGGGCATCGACTTGACGTAGGAAAGGGTAATATACTATTGAGGCATAATTTATATGCGACAACACAAGAGCTTCACATAACAACCTTTTTGTTTTCTTTGTTAACATATCCTTACTTGCATAAATTAATTTTAGATTAGCAAAAGATTTCTTAATAATATGGTTAATATGTTCTGTAAATTTTAATTTGGAGTCTAAATATAGACCTAGATTTTTCGATACGTTTGTTACTTCAAGGTGGTCGTTTTTTATGTTAATATCAACCCGTTCCACACACCTTTCTCTTGCTTGTTTCCTACCAAATATCATTACTTTGGATTTCGATGAATTTATTGATAAACAAAAATCATTTGATAACTCAATGAGTGATGATAAGTCTCGATTAACTCGGTTACAAGCATTTTCAATGTCATCTTCTTTAAATGAATAATACAGCTGAGTATCATCAGCATAAAAATGTGATTTGCAAGCCTTGAGAGCATTTTGAAACTCAGCTGTGTATAAAATAAACATGAGAGGGCCCAATATCGATCCTTGTGGGACACCTTGACTTACTTGTAATATATCCGAGTTTTTATTATTGGCCGTAACTCTTTGACATCTGCCAGTAATGTATTGTTTCATTAACTCAATTGATTTCGGACAAAATCCAAAGTAATGTAATATTGCCAGCAGTAGCCGTTGATCTATGCGATCAAATGCTTTACTATAATCTAGTAATACTAATATAGTAATGTCATTATTGTCTGATGACTGAACAATATCATCTACTACTTTGAGCAATGAGCTTGTCGTACTATACCCTTTGCGAAAACCAGACTGATTTGAAGGTAATATATTATTCAATGCCACGTACTCCCTAATTTGTTGGTTCATAATTATTTCACTTACTTTAGACATAGCTGGTAATATACTGATTGGTCTTAGGTCTGTTAAATCTGAGACATTATTAGTTTTCGGTAATGGTATTATTTTAGAACTTTTCCAAATAGATGGATAAACATCATTCTCAAAGCAGAAATTTATAATATGCGTTAACAGCGGCAGAACATACGGACACAGATGTAAAAGCAGTCCAACTCCAATACCGTCGACACCAACTGCCTCAGATTTAACAGATTTTAGTGCTAGGTATATTTGATATTCGGTAACCATTTTAAAGGTGAAAGTACCGGTGTTACGTCTGATATTATTATTGTAGAATTCAATAGTTTCTTCGTTAACACTAAAATCACTTTTACTGGAGTTTATAAAATAATTATTAATAATATTAGCATCACCAACTGTGTCTGGAATCTGTTGACGTGGTTTTCTTTTATGTACATTTAATGACTTTAATTCTCTCCATATATTATTATTATTTCTCAAAGAATATTCAAGATAAGCTTTTTTCTCTCTAGAAATAGCGGCATTTGTTTCATTACGAAGCTGTTTATAGTAGTTCCAGTGTGCTGGCAATTTTGATCTTTTATATCTGAGGCCGGCTCTGTTCCTTAACTTGATCATTTGTTTTATTGTATCGGTCAACCATGGCGATTTTTTCCTACTTATTAGTATGGTTTTTATTGGTGCGTGTTTGTCAAATATATCAATTATGAATTTATTAAGTAGACCAATTTTAGCTTCAATATTATTTAAATAATACAATTCCCCAGTTGGAAGGGTACAAAAATCATTTAAAAGATTATCGTGGTTAATATTTTTTATATCTCGAAAGGTATACATGAACGGCTTAATTTTAATTTTACTTATATCTAGCATACAAGATATAAGATGATGATCAGATATTTCGGAGATGTCAGAAACACTAGTTTCAATTATTTTTAAATTTTTAGAACAGATTACGTAATCAAGTAAAGTGGAACTACTAGCAGTGACTCGTGTTGGTTGGTCAATAATTTGTTCTAAATCATAGCTATTTAAAATATTAGATAAATGCTTATATGCATTACTTTCAATTTGAAAATAATCTATATTAAAATCCCCACCACATAATATGTAATCATATCTGGGAATTAATATATTCAGTGTATCCTCAAGGTCTGAAAAAAACTGATTAACCGACAGATTTGGTGGCCTATAAATAGCACCAACAGCAAAAGTTTGATTCTCATGACAAATTTCAATCCATAGCTGCTCTGTTTCACCTACCTTACTCGTTATTATCCTTTTGTTTCTTAAAAAATTACTTACGTATAAGGCAACACCTCCTCCTCTACTATTTCTATCTTGCCGATATAATTTATAATTATCTAAAACAACTGCATTATCATGAATATGATTACTTAACCATGTCTCAGAAACTGCCACTATCGAGTATTTTTTACGTGACATCAAATCCCTAAAAAATAATATGTGCGGTATTAAAGAACGTGCATTTAAATGAACGAAAGTTAAATTCTTATTATCAGGCATGTTACTGAATCTATAATGATTTACAATTCGTTAGTAATGTGATATTAATCAACAAATTTATTGATAACTACCACTAAAAAAAACAATTAAACTAATAATAATATAATTAATTCGAATTTGATTTTTACAAAATAATTAGCCCTCCTGCATTAATTAAATCTATATAAATATTGATATATATATGTATATACATATATTGTTATATATTATATCCTTCAATAGAACAAAAATAACTGAGTTGATCAAACGTTAGTTTTCAGTTCCTTATAGATCCTCGATATTTTGAATTTTCTGCTTTCCATTTCCATTATCGCAAAAAACAATACCATCAAGTGTCCATGCTTTATTTTTCCCATATTTTTCTTGAGCTTTTTTAAGTAGAATAGAATTCATTACTGTTAGATCGTCTGCGAAAAATAATCCAGAATCCTTTAAATATTTTTTGTTTTTCATTACATCACGTTTATCACTGTAGTTTTTAAAACAGGCTATTACTGGACCTTTCCCTTTAGAAAAAGCATATTCCAAGTTGTGCGGGCTCATATTTAATTCCAATTTATTATTTATTGTAGAAATAACATTATCGGACACAGTTTTATTTTTTTCTGCCTTTAATCCAAATATTCGTATGGTCTTTCTTTTCTGATACTGTTCCACTATGTTCAGTTTTTGTTGTAATGTTTTGTTTTCATTAGTAAGAGTACTTACAGTTTTTTCGTACTTCTTTAGCCGATCCTCTATTTCACATTTAACCTGCTGTACGACAGCGGCAGCTATGGTTTGTATTAAATCCTTATTTTGCGAAAGGGTTTCATTAATAGTGGAGACAATTATGTCTTTAATCTCCGTAACTTGTTGTCTTGAGAATGGCATTTTCACGTCACTATATAACTGTATCACAATGCACAAATATAGCGGAGGAAAGATATATTTAACTTCGATTTTACACACAAAAATCACAAAATTAGCAGGAGCGACTAAAACGTGTCTATTCACAATAACTCATTCTCTCCATCCTCCATCTCCATCAAAGTAATTAAGTATTATCTCAAAAAGTATTTAAGGAAATTTATTCACAGCCATATGTTATGCGTCTAAACAAACTAAAATATTTAAATCATCATTATAAAATTATTATATTATCACTACATTTATTACAATAATTATTAGAATTACCTGACATTTCATTCTGAATAACATTAGATGTTTTGTATCTATTCCATAAAATTACTTTATTTAAAGAAAAAATGATTTTCCTGAAGAGAAAATTCAAATAATTAAATAAAATATGTGACAAATAATTTCTGACCAAGCAGTCAGCAATTTGATATTTTAATTGACTATTGAGAAATTTGAGAATTACATGTGGCAACAGCCACATTTGTTCCTTTAGGCAGTCGGTGCACTTTGTATATCTCTTAGAACTACTGTAGTTGTATTATCTTAGGGTAAATAGGCAAAATAAATAGATGTTGAATTTTGTTTTAATTTTTACGAAGTGAGTTTAGTAAAATATTTACTAAATCATACATATCAAACAGCATATGCAATACAGTTGAAATTATAACGTGAATTTTAGTTTGGTAAGTCCAGACATAACAAATATATTAATTGAAAAACATTTACGAAACATGCACTCATTATCTAAACGGAAACTTCGAGAAAACCTAGAGCACCCAGAGCAGTAGATAGAGAGAGATTACCGCAGCAACTCTGCGGTATTCTCTCTCTCGATCCACAAACAAATTGTCAGATAGAAGATGTTGACACTTGATCTCTTCTATTATATATCTATGATATTTTAGATCAATGTATACCTAAATATAAATATTACAAAATGGAACGGCCTAACCTAACTAACCTAACCAAACCTAACCAAACACCACAAAACCCTACCTAACTTCACCAAACACCGCTAAATCTTACCTAACCTCACCAAACATGACAAAACCTTCCCTAACCTCACCCAACCTCGCCAAACATCAAAAACATTACCTAAACCTCACCAAATATCACAAAACCTCACACTACCATACCCAACCTCACTAAACCTTACAAAACCTCATTGAATATCACAAAACCTTACCAAACCTCATCCAACATTACAAAATCTTAAAAAATATCACAAATTATAGCGGGAGATTCGCGATTCATCTTAATGTATTTTTTCCATATTATAGCCAGAGATTTGCGATCCATCTTAATATACTTTTTCCAAATTATAGCGAGAGCCTCTCGATCAATCTTAACATAATTATTTAATCCAAATTATAGCAGGAGATTCGCGATCCATATAAATATACTTACTCCAAATTCTAGCGAGAGCTTCTCGATCGATCTTAACAAGTTATTTAATTCAAATTATAGCTGGAGATTCGCGATCCTTCTCAAAATCTTCTCGATATCAATATGACGATAGGGGCACGCAAGTTATGGCCGAAGCCTGCCTGCCCACCTTTACGGTATTAGGCCACGTCTCTGTTTACCCACTATTCTAGAAGAACCACCACCAAGGCAACAACCATCCCGTCTCCACTCTCCAATTAGCGGGGACCCTGCGGTCGCCGTGTCCAACGACTCACACTATGGTGGGTCATCCGACACGGCGACCTCCATCATTTCAGGGTTCATTCCTTTCCATTGCCATTCCTTTTGCATTTGATGCCATGCCGCTTAAATGTCTTTTCATTTCACTTTTCTATCTTTCCTTTTCCCTCTTTCCTTGTTTATGTCATATGTCATATAAGCAATATATGACATATGACAATATCACAAAACCTTACCAAACCTCATCCAACATTACAAAATCTTAAAAAATATCACAAATTATAGCGGGAGATTCGCGATTCATCTTAATGTATTTTTTCCATATTATAGCCAGAGATTTGCGATCCATCTTAATATACTTTTTCCAAATTATAGGGAGAGCCTCTCGATCAATCTTAACATAATTATTTAATCCAAATTATAGCAGGAGATTCGCGATCCATATAAATATACTTACTCCAAATTCTAGCGAGAGCTTCTCGATCGATCTTAACAAGTTATTTAATTCAAATTATAGCTGGAGATTCGCGATCCTTCTCAAAATCTTCTCGATATCAATATGACGATAGGGACACGCAAGTTATGGCCGAAGCCTGCCTGCCCACCTTTACGGTATTAGGCCACGTCTCTGTTTACCCACTATTCTAGAAGAACCACCACCAAGGCAACAACCATCCCATCTCCACTCTCCAATTAGCGGGGACCCTGCGGTCGCCGTGTCCAACGACTCACACTATGGTGGGTCATCCAACACGGCGACCTCCATCATTTCAGGGTTCATTCCTTTCCATTGCCATTCCTTTTGCATTTGATGCCATGCCGCTTAAATGTCTTTTCATTTCACTTTTCTATCTTTCCTTTTCCCTCTTTCCTTGTTTATGTCATATGTCATATAAGCAATATATGACATATGACAATATCACAAAACCTTACCAAACCTCATCCAACATTACAAAATCTTAAAAAATATCACAAATTATAGCGGGAGATTCGCGATTCATCTTAATGTATTTTTTCCATATTATAGCCAGAGATTTGCGATCCATCTTAATATACTTTTTCCAAATTATAGGGAGAGCCTCTCGATCAATCTTAACATAATTATTTAATCCAAATTATAGCAGGAGATTCGCGATCCATATAAATATACTTACTCCAAATTCTAGCGAGAGCTTCTCGATCGATCTTAACAAGTTATTTAATTCAAATTATAGCTGGAGATTCGCGATCCTTCTCAAAATCTTCTCGATATCAATATGACGATAGGGGCACGCAAGTTATGGCCGAAGCCTGCCTGCCCACCTTTACGGTATTAGGCCACGTCTCTGTTTACCCACTATTCTAGAAGAACCACCACCAAGGCAACAACCATCCCATCTCCACTCTCCAATTAGCGGGGACCCTGCGGTCGCCGTGTCCAACGACTCACACTATGGTGGGTCATCCGACACGGCGACCTCCATCATTTCAGGGTTCATTCCTTTCCATTGCCATTCCTTTTGCATTTGATGCCATGCCGCTTAAATGTCTTTTCATTTCACTTTTCTATCTTTCCTTTTCCCTCTTTCCTTGTTTATGTCATATGTCATATAAGCAATATTATTGAGATGCAAATATTCTGTGGTGTCATTATTATTAGTGTTTGCTAGATTTAAGTCATATGTAGCTTCATCACCAAAAACCGATTGAAAATAGTGTGAAAAAGCTTCGACTACCTCTTCCTTATTAACTAATCTTATCCCATCTTTTTCATAATAAGTACTGGTATTATTTTGACACTTTTCATTATTTACGGAATTTCAGAATTCATTGCTGTCTCTTTTAATATTTTTTTCGACATTTTTTATATAATTTGTTTGTTCAACCTTAATTAATATTTTTATCTTCTTCCGCAATTCTTTAAATTTACTTACGTGATACTCGGAATGACTTTAATATCCATGATGTATTTTTTCAGTTTTATACAATTTATAATTTCCAATGTAAATCAGGGCGGTAACGTTCCATTTTGTAATATTTATATTTAGGTACCTATACATTGATCTAAAATATCATAGAATATCTCTATTGCGCAGGCAAAAGAGCATATGTGAAAAAATATGAATGTTCAGAATGAATTTTCGATGTTTCTCTCAATTTTGTAAAATTAGGAAAATATTTAGAGAGTAAATGAATTTGAATTTGCTGACAGTTAATTTGCTAACAAAAAAGTTAGGGTGAAAAACAGTAATAATTACTCAATTTTTCCATCACTTGGCGTATTCTAGAATTTAAACTAGATTTAATTATTTTAAGTCCAAATGATGCAAAAATTTTACAAAAACAGTAACATAAGTCCAATCCAAATGGATAGAACAGCATTTTATTAAAAAAACTCTTTTTACGTTCTGACATTTCTCACACAAATATACTAAAATATGCACAACATTTACAGAAACAGAGCATCACATGCAACATATCTGATGCTTTTGTTTACTTACTCATTGTGTAAAAACGAATTAAGTCTGATTACTGGTATAGAAGAAATACTGGTATTTCAGACACAAGTTGACTTAAATCTTTTATATCGGAAAAGCATTGGATGAAACGGGAATTAACTTACATGTGTCATCGCTTGTTAACACGCTGTAACACAATTAGTTGAGGTGTTAGTAATAGGAGTTGACTTAAGCCGACTTTACCAGACACCATCTTTAGCAGACGGCGCTTTCACCAATGTAGTTAAGTCGTTTTGGCCATTTTCTGACTTATGCCCTTTTACCCGCACAATAGAGATATAATAGAAGTGATCAAGTGTCAACATCTGCAATTTGACAATTTGTTGTTTGGTGTTTGCAATTTTTACTCCAACGCATACTCGCGGCAAAGCTTAAAAGTGTTATTCTACAGTTTTGCCATTTGAAAATATTTTCTTTGAGCCATTGTTTCAAAATACCATTTATCTGAAGATATTATGGAGTTAATTATGGAGTATTGGAGTATTATGGAGTAAATATGGCCGCCGTGTTGGCATTTGTCGGTTCAAACGAGTACGGTACTTTTTCTATCCACTGCTCTGGTTCCACCTAACCGCAATTGGCAAAGAAAATAATAATATGTGGATATGATTTAATTGGGAATTAAGGTATTATTACAACATAAAACTACCATTATAAAACAAAATTTACTCAGCGTGAATACTCTTCTGTAACTTTAATATCACTTGTTGCAATTACTTCCGTTATCGCAAAAAAAAAACGTATGCAATGTTCTAAAATATATTTTGGCATGTACTTTCTAAAAGCAGATAATACATGGGATTGAATCCATATGGTTGAGGCAGCTACTAATTTAGGCTTATTTCGTAAAGGATATAATAATAAACTTGCATAAAAATATATGACAAGCATGGTTTAATAGAGCCTGAATTACTGTAAAAATATAGTATTTTTATAAAAGGCTTTGAATGTTGGCAAAGATGAAAGCTTTCCTGAAGAGTTAAAAAATGTAACAAAGCAGAATATAAAGAATCTACTATTAATATCAATACAAGAGAATTATGAATATTGGATAGTTACTATATTATTTTGATATACTAACATTATTTGATGAAGCGTTTATTGGACAACCAGGAAGAAGATGATAATATATTACTGATGTTGACATTACCACCAGAAAAGAGGGCGAAATGTGACACAATATATACGTGTAGATCTGAGAGTTGTTTCAACATTTTAATACGAGGACATCTAGCTTACAAATAAGAAAAATTTAGAAAATATTGTAGACTAAATCATATACAGTTTAATTTTGTACTAAGTTTAATACATGAAGACATTAAACCAAAAAGAAATGGATTCATAATTACAGAAGAGCAAAAACTATTCCTTACATTGAGGTAAGAAATTAATTATTTTATTCGGTAGTTTCGGTAGTCTTTTCGGTAGTCTGCGCTATTGGTTCCATTTCCACTTTTGTCTGCACTGCTTCTATGACTTGACGTAGCATGTTTCTCTAAATTTGTAGTATCTGATACGTCAGTGTCCTCCTCATAAAAGAGAGATGCTTCATTTGTCTCAATGTTATATACTTGTTCTTTCTGTAGGAACTTTTTCTAGAAAAAGTAATGTTTCCAGCATCCATTTGGTACTTTTACAAGAAGCCGATGAACCTGTAGGCAATTTATTTTTGCGTTTACATCTATTATAGGAGTGTCTAATATATTTTCACCTTTTCTTGCAATCACCATCTGTAATAAAAAAAATTGTTTCAGATTTCGGGCTCCTATTGAATCATATGCATCGTTAACAGCTATCATATATCAGCAAGTTATATAATTCGAATAATCCAACAAGTGCTTAAAGGCTGTAAGAATCTAGTACCATTTTGCCTACACCAACTCAGAAGAGCTTAAAACAAGTAGCGGAAGATTTTTGGAGGCGATATGATTTTCTCTCGAATTGTTTTGACGCCATCGATGGCAAACATGTGCGTACTAAGGCGCCAAATAACAGCGGTTCGCTATTTCTCAATTATAAAGAATATTATTCTATAGTACTGCTAGCTATAGTAGACGCGAAGTACAAATTCGTTGCAGTGGCTATGGGAAAGAAGGATATAGCGGGTATATTTCGTAAATCATCTATAGGAAAGAAAATTGCTCATGGTCAGTTTAATCTTCCAGAGCATACAGAATTGCCAGGAACGGATACAGAACTTCCACACTTTTTAGTTGGAGATGAAGCATTTGCACTATATATATATATATATATATATATATATATATATATATATATATATATATATATATATATATATATATATATATATATATATATATATATATATATATATATATATATATATATATATATATATATATATATATATATATATATATATATAATAATAATAATAATAATAATAATAATGTTTATTTGCATAAATAGTAGATTATAAAATATGAACAATGTATATATGTATATAAATGTTAGACAGTATTATTAACTAGCTAAATCTGAAAACAAACAATTTAAATTCATAATAATACGCAACAATAATAAAGTACACTAAATACTTATAAACACATAAAATTACAAATAAACAAATATACTCAATAAGTGACTTAACACTTTTGAGGTAAGATAAAATAACTAAGATAAAATAGAACTAGGATAAATAATATAATATGATACCACTAGTATGAATTACAATATAGAGTCACGAGTATTTACAATTTACGAGTGGTTACGAGTAGTACGAGTATGTACGAGTAGTAGTACAAAAATCTCAACGTTTCAGTTATAAAGATTATAAGGTAGGTAAGTTATTTAAGAAAAGTAATTGTGAAATATGATTCTTGACTGTTGAAATATATAATGCTTAAGTTTTTTTTGTATGATGTAATATTAACTGTATTTTTAATTTCGACAGGAACTGTGTTATAGATTTTAGGAGCTAGATATTCATAGGATCGTTGTCCAATAGATGTTAACATCAAAGGTATAGTATGTAGGTGTCTTTGTCTAGTATTGTAGGTATGACCCGGCAATGATATGTTATTTTTTACCCGGTGATACTTTATGTTGAGATTGTAATAGTACAATTGTCTAATATCAAAAACTTGT
Organism: Tetropium fuscum; assembly: GCA_964058915.1. Classification (NCBI taxonomy): domain Eukaryota; kingdom Metazoa; phylum Arthropoda; class Insecta; order Coleoptera; family Cerambycidae; genus Tetropium; species Tetropium fuscum. Next base: position 51,124 of record CAXKVY010000781.1, on the reverse strand, counting down.
ACCTCTTTATATAATAGATTACTAGGGTGTGTTAAGTCTTTATGTAGTATTATTCTCAGGAATCTTTTCTGAATAATTTCCAGAGGACGTAAATGAGTTTTAAGTGCACTGCCCCACGCTAATATACTATAGCGCAAATGGCTTTCCACCAAGGCAAAATAAAGTATTCTTAATTGTTGTATGTTAAAGATATTTCGTAAGTTTTTAAATCTATAGAGTATCGTCTGTAGTTTCCTTATAGTATATTTTACATGTTTATCCCATCGTAAGTGCCTGTCAATGACAACTCCTAAATATTTAATTTCTGTTGAGGGCATGATGATATGTTCTTTCTTATGAATTTCAATTTTTATTTGTGAAAATGGAGGAAGACCAGAAGCGTAGCAGCTAAATGGTAAGTAGTTAGTTTTTTCGAAATTTATTGTTAATAGCTTGTGATCGAACCAGTTCTTAATATCCGTTAATTCCTTTTCAACATTTATTTTTAATTCTTCCCATGAGTTGGCTTTAAAAAATATTGCAGTGTCATCCGCGAATCCTATAATGTCTGCTCTACACAAGGATAGAGAAAATAGATCATTTATATAGATAGAGAACAAAACCGGACCCAACACTGTACCTTGTGGCACTCCATATTCTACAGGTAGTGTATCACCTATTACATTATTTACTTTCACGCTCTGATGTCTGTTGGTTAGGTAACTTTGAAACAGTTTTAAACTATTCCGTCTGATACTAATGTCATCAAGTGATTGTAAAAGTAAGGAATGACTAACTGTATCAAACGCTTTTGATAAGTCAATAAACGTACAGAGACAGGGTTTTGATTGATTTAGTGCAGAGTGGATTTTTGTTGTTAAAGCTACTATTGCATCTTCAGTCGACACATTCTCTTTAAATCCAAATTGGTTTTCAGAAATTATGTTATATCTTGTAATATAAGCATTTAGTCTCTTTTTTATAATTTTTGCAAAAACTTTGGTTACATTTGTTATAAGAGATATGGGTCGATAGTTACTGCCGTCCTCTTTATCTCCTTTTTTATAGATAGGGACAATAATGGATTCCTTAAAAGTTGTTGGCCAGTGACCAATTTCCATACATCGGTTGAAGATGAATACCAGGGGTGTCAAGATGTATTGGGTTATTAATTTCAGCATAATATTGTCCACTCCAGGTGATGTCTTATTTTTTAATTCTGATATTATTCCATGTTTGATTTCATTAGCATCTGTAGGAACTAAGACAAAAGAATTTGGCCTAATATTTCTTCTTATTATGAAATTGGGGTTTTTGGAAATTTTATTAGCTAATATTTTGCCCATGCTTGAAAATAATTTGTTAAATTCATTTGAAATTTCTTTGGCACAATTTAATGTGCTTCCATCTTCACTTTTTAAGCGTGAAATATTACGGGATTTATTTTTGTTGTTAGTAATTTCTTGTACTATATTCCACAGTTTTCTTGTGTTTAGTTGATTTTCATTTATTTTATTTTTATAGTAATCATATTTTCTTTTTTTTATTAAGGAGGTTAAGTTATATATATATATATATATATATATATATATATATATATATATATATATATATATATATATATATATATATATATATATATATATATATGATGAAATCTTATACATTTATAATTACAGAAATCATGCAAGTTACGGTCATGATAGAACAATTTTCAATTACAGATTATGTCGAGCAAGAAGAGTTTCAGAGAATGCCTCCTGTCTCAATTTTTTTGAATTTTCTAGACACCTTGATTTATTCTTCACACCTTCTTGATTTATTTCATCATCAGTGTCACTAGAAATTTGATAAGGTTCATGAGAATTAGTTTCATTTGTAAAATTATTAAGGTAGATATACACACACTTGATTAAGTATTGAATTAAGAGCTTCTGGTTGAGATTATGCCGCTACTAAAATTTGTGCACCGCCACCGGATGCCGGATATCTATATTCGCCCGATCTAACACCGTTCGATTAACACTATTTATTCCGCATTAGAACCATTAATCTCTAATATCCATTCTGCGACATGCATATTAAGGCCACAATTCGGCAGTTGTAACCTTCGCTAACTCCCATTTTCTTGCCTACAAATTTAATCAGACTTAATGGAATATAAATATTTTGATAGATGTTATGTATAGAATGTAAGGAAGCGTAGAGCTGCCATGCCAACATATATACACTGGCGGACAAAATTAACGCAACACACAAAATTTTGCCCAACTTTATATTTATTTTATATTATATAAATTAGATAGATATTTAGATCATCTTTTTTTTAAATTGTAAGATATTTTGTAGTGAATTCGCTGAACTTTTTAAATTTGTTGTTTAATCAAAAAATTACATACATACAGGCTGTGCCAATGACGATAGTTTTTTTCTCAAACATTGAAACACTGTATGGGACATATCAGACACAAATCAGACTATCCTGAAAACGTTAATTTGGAGTATATGTTGGTTAACTTAAAAATTAATAAGGACAATATAGCGCTTTGTGTTTGTTATAGGCCTCCTTCAAGTAATTTGACAAACTGCGTTGACCGGTTGGATGATATTTTTTCAGTTCTTGCACCATCCTTTCATAAAATTATTTGTATAGGTGACTAATGTAAACTTTTTAAATTTTGTAAACCCAATCACAAATGCTTTAGATGCATACGGATTAGAACAAATTATTAACGAGCCTACCAGAACTACCCAATATTCCAGCAGTTTGTTGGATCCAATTTTTTTAAATTGTAAAGATGTTGTTGCTTCAGCAGGGGTTGTCAATGCTGACTTGATATCTGATCACAGCTTAGTTTTTTGTGAATTATCAATACTTGTAGAAAAATGTAAAGCCAAATATATCACATTTAGGGATTTTAATATTTTAAATATGAACATTTTGATAGAGACTTGCAAGCGCTAGCATGGGAGTTGATTTTATATGAAAATGATATTGAACATAAAATAAAACTTTTATCAGATTTTATTACTGAAATTTTTAATACGCATGCTCCACTCAGGACTGTTCGTGTAACAAAGGGCAGAGCCCCATGGCTTACTGATACTATTAAAATAATGATGCGTAAGAGGGAGAAAGCATTAGATAAATTTAAAAATTCTAGATTAAATTCGGATTGGTTAAACTATAAAACGTCACGTAATTTAACTTTAACAGCAATTCGGAATGAGAAGAAGGCATATTTAACCAGTATTCATATGAAAAATGATGCTAAAGAAACTTTTAAAACTTAAAAAAATATGAATATTTAAAACAAACCTTCTAGAGAAACTCCTGCAAATTTAGCAAATCCTGATGAGATAAATAAGTACTTTTCATCAGTTTTTCTTCAGAAACATGATGGAAAAGAACGAATAGTATTTTACAACTCAAATAGATATAATACCGCTAATTTTGATTTTAAGCTAGCTAGTGTCAAACAGGTTAATACAATACTACATAGTTTAAAATCAAATGCTCGGGGTAGTGATGCAATTAGTGCATCTATGCTAAAATATTGTAGTCCATTTATAGATAAGTATGTAACACATATCATTAATTGTTTTAATTTATTCGGATTTAACTTGACGTTAAATCCGAATAAATGTTGCGTTTTAATTTTTGGAAATAAAAGGAAAGTAGATCACGTAAAAAATAAATTAGAGGTAAAAATTAATAACGAAATTTTGACAATTCAATCTTCTGCAAAAAACTTAGGTGTATTATTCGACTCACAGTTACAATTTTCATCACATGTAAATAAACTCATTTTTTGGCATATTTTAAATTTTAAGCTTAAAAAAATATTAGTTGATTCTCTTAGTGTTATCAGTTTTGAACTATTGCGATTTTGTGTACGGTCCATGTTTATATTCTGCTGATAGAAGTAGACTTCAAAAAATACAAAATGCATTCTGTAGATTTTTATATTACTTGCGAAAATATGACCATGTTTCCCAAAAATTAAGAGAAAGTAAATAGCTTTCTATGGAGAATCGCAGGAAATTACATTTATTACGCTTCACACATTCTATATTAAAATCAGGTAGTCCTAGTTACCTTCAAATTAAATTAATTTTTAGGAGGACACTGCACTCAGTTAACGTAAGATTTAAACATTTATTAAATACTCCTAAATATAAAACAACCACATTTCGTAAAAGCTTTACCTATAACGCCGTTAATACATACAATAGTTTACCATCGCATTTAAAATCTTTATATGCATCCAATTTTAAATTTCACGTTAAAAAATATCTGCTTAATCTGCAGTGTGAAGTGACGAGCGTCTGTATAGTGGCGGGTCTTCCGCTGCTGTGTTGTTTTTTGTGAAGGTCAATCTTGCGCTTTTATTATATTGAAAATTTTGTATAGACATTTTTATTCATATATATATATATATATGTATAGATTACTTATATGCCCAGAAACTTTACTTTAAATAATTTAATTTAACTAAATTAGTAGAATAGTATATATCTTACTTGCCATGTTTTAACTTTATAATTAGTATTATTGTGAAAATATATAGGGTTAGGTGTAAGAGTAGCTATGCTAAACTTCGCCCTTATATTTTCTTCTCTAAATAAAGACGTTTATTATTATTATTATTATTATTAAATACTGTAAACCATAATTGATTATTGCATAGCCTAATTAATGCTTTCTTAACATTTCCTTTTTTTATTCGCTTTGATATCTCCATTTTTAATGAAAATATAGAGATTTTAAAATAATCATGTTTTCAAGTTTATCAAAGCTTTGGCCTCTGGTAAAAAATTTGGTAGAAAATTAAAAGTAGGCTTAGAGTAAATACAATGAATATTAATAAGTTGTCAAAACATTGATATACAGAATTTATGTTTTGAATATGGAACAAGGTAGAAGAAGTCTTAACCATGGTGATTGTGTTAAAGCAGTGACATTAATAAATGAAGGGTTGAGTATGCGGGTAGTAGTTGATAGACTAGGAGTTTCTGTCACAACCATATCAAGAGTCGTACAGCGGTTTCGAGAAACACAGAGACAGGCGGCGAGGGCAAGGAAGACCTCGTGTTACGACAGCGATTCAAGATCGTTTTATTAGAGTTCGCGCTCTGCGAGAACGATTTGTTACCAGCACAAACTTTCAGGCACAGCTAAGTGCCGTCCATGATGTTGAAGTTAGTGCTAAGACAGTAATAAGAAGACTCAAAGAAAGTAATCTTCATCTGCCGCGGACGCGTGGTCCCAGATAAATGGTAAATGGTAATGATAAATGGTAAATGGTAATGAGGACCAGAGTAATTAATCTCGGTAACTCAGAACCATACTATCATACATACAAATTGTAGAGACTTTGCCACCAGGCCACCCGTAATAAATAGGATGGTTTGAAGAAAAGTACTCAAGTAAAAAGGAGGAATACATAAAGGGCCTAATGAGGCCTAAGTGCTGTGGTGGAATGGGAGTGTAACACTACCTTCCACTACACTCCGACCCATATACATACATACATACAAGTAATCTTCATGTACGAATTCCAGCTACAGGACCCACTCTTAATGCAGAGCACAGAAGAGCTAGGTTACAATTTGGTAGGGAGCATTTAGAGTGGAATATTGAAGACTGGGGAAGAGTGCTATTTACTGATGAATCTAGGTTTTGCCTCTACAGTTCTGATGGTCGTCAAAGAGTTTATAAGGTTCCGTGATGGTGTGTGGAGGAATTTCATTAAATGCACGTACAGAATTGTTACCAGTACATGGAGGTGCACTAAATAGCGAAAGGTACATTAGAGAGATTTTATCAGAACATGTTGTCCCATTCGCACCTTTCTTCAGTGACAGTTAATGCAAGACAGTGTAAGACCTCATGTTGCTCATATTGTCGATGAGTATCTCGAGGAAGTAGGTGTTGATATCAAGTCCTGATATCAATCCTATTGAGCATATATGGGATGTACTCGGTAGGCAGTTGAGAAAAACACGACCACCCCCTATGACCCTTGGAGAAGTACAAGAGGCATTAATCCAATTGTTGCACTCTTTGGACCAGGAGGAAATTAGGCGATTATTTTTATGCATGAAGCGACGATGTGAAGCTGTAGTGAGAAGTAGGGGCGGAAATACTCATTATTAGTTTTTTGTTAATAACATTAATTTGTTTGTGTTTGTTTTTTTCTTTCTTTAAATTCAAGTTGCTATTTTAGATGTTAATGCGTTAATTTAAAATAAAAACGTAAAATCCAACTTTATTTCCGGTGCTAGTTTTCTGTCCTACTTAATTCTTTTTTTAATTAAAGGGCTTCCAAACATGATGATTTTAAAATCTCTCTATTTTTATTAAAAATGAAGATATCAAAGCGAATAAAAAAAGGAAATGTTAAGAAAGCATTAGGCTATGCAATAATTAATTGAAGACACAAGTAGATGAAGGGCCTATGTACCAACCATGTAGTTTTGAGATAATTCAGTTTAAAAATTTTTATCTAGTACTTTTTTCGTGGATATTTTATAAAAAGAAAAATGTCACCTTACTACAGACCTTTTATTGAAAAATTTAGTAGGATATAAATTAAAAATTAAAACTTTTTATTTTTGCTAAAAATAAATAATAAATGTACATAGGTCATTTATCCGCAAAAAAAAATTACATTTCAGTAAAACAGTAAAATGGATGATAGGATTATGTACTTCATAACTAAGTATTTTTAATATTATAAACATTTCTATCTTGTTTTTATTTTTATCTTACGACCTTTGCCTATTGAAGACGTTTCAGTCGTCTCATCATCGTTCTCTTCGAGGAGTGTATTATAAAAGTACTTATATTCCTCATCAACATAGACAACTTGTTCCCTTATATTTGCAATTTTTTCAATAGAAACATTATTTTTTTTGTTTTTTATAACCTGTAATGGATAATGTTTTAGTAAAACTTACAATAGATGAAAAAACAAACCTGTAACGTGTAGCCATCTGGTTCAACTAGTTTGCAATTTTTTTTCAAAATCTCAACTTTGTGAAAAGGTGTATGTTCATCCAAAGTGTCCTTATACAAATAACTCCCGTACTCTTCCACGCGTATCCATTTTACATGATCTCGTAAACAAACCTTCTGTTGTAAGACATTTTTTTCTTGTTTATCAAGTGTAGTGAAGTAGTAATTTTTTCAATGTCTTTAAAATGGTTTTCCATGTTTATTACTACCGCCGATTTAACACTAGACGATCTGATTATATCTCGATATTGATCGGGAACAAAAATTTTCTCCGTGTTTTACGCAATTTTTTTTCAATTCGTCCAAAGTCGCGATCAGAGTCTAGAAATGAATGGCCAACTTCGGGAAATTTATGATCCACTATTTTAAACAGTCCTTTAAAGATCATATATTGATACAAAGCAATGATATTAAAATTTTTATTTTGTCCAGAGCAAGAATCCGACCACACTATTAAATGGTCAATTTTTTGTTTTTGTCCTCTGAAAAGTTGAGCGAATGTATGTATACAACTGTCAATTTCCAAACTTTCTTTACTCGCAATATCTTCAGTCCATGTAAAAAAGTACGGTTTCTCCCCTAATGTAGTCATTGTATGAAAACTGAAATTATAGAACCACAACTGTCTAAGGTAGAATGCCTTAGAAGTTGTAATTTTAGGTAGTGGTTGGGTTTGTTGTCCATAGTTGCATAACAAACATTGTCTTTGACACGAGCAATTTCTCTATCTCTTTTTTGTTCGCGAAATGCGAATTTATAAAGTTCCTCGTGCTCTTCAGTATTTAAACCGACATCACACGTACTACAGGTATCGCTCTTTGGATGTCCAAAGGAAAGATTGAAATTAGTCGAGAATATTTTGCTATATATGCATTTCTTGATCTTATACCTTTCAGGACGTTTCTTCTCATCGCAATCCTGAATATAAAGATTATACATTTTAGTAATATGTAACTCAGGCGATAAATATTTTTTATTAAAATTTTTATGTCTGGAATAGTGCGGGAAATTGGCTGATATGATCTTTCACGGCATCAACTATTTCACTTGAAATCTTATGTCGTGTCATGTCGGCCTCTTTTATCAGGTGTTGGTGCAGATCCACTGGATACCATCAACTTTGTTCGAACGACACGTAACTTCGTCTCAGAAATTTTATATAAAGAACATAATGCATTTTTACAAACTATTATATTCTGTTTATTGTATGTAATGGAATACTGAAATGATGCCGATTTTGCTTTTCTAATATTTTTTCTATGTCTCTGCACTGGTTTGATAATAATGCTTTTAAAAAGGAGTGAATTTTTTGAGTTTACATCCAGGGTATAAAACTTTCTAAATATTTCTTCCCTTGCATCAGTGTTGAACTTGTTGTTACAACTTAATCTACAGTTTGCATTGTTACATATTTTTCCCGATATATTAGGTGTTTTAGCCGGCATTTGCTTTCCTGTTTGGGAAATATAGCACTCCCCTTTCTCTCTCGCCTTAGCAGCTTTGTTTCTTTTCCAGTTTTCGGGACATCTTTGTCTTTTTCTTGACGTCTTTGTACAAATAGAGAAAAGCTTTTTCTTAACATTTTCCACCTTTTGATTAATAACATCACAGGATTCTAAAATACTGTCTCCAAAATCAGCTGGTTCCGGAGTATTTATATTTTCAGGATAATACTCGTCAACAGTTCCTTCATTGCTGCTACTCTTTATAACTTCTTGTCTTTTACTAACATTTCGTCCTTTTTCTTCTTCACTGCTAGTCTCTTCTGAAGTACTCGGCTCATATTCATCTGAAGTCGCATTAGGAGAGAAATCTAAAATATATTATATACCTAGATTACAAAATATAATATCATATCACGAACTTTACCATAAGAAACGAGATTTTTTAATTGTGTGTAAACTGTAGGGTTTTTATTGACATATGATACATTTTCTGCAAAAAAAGAAAAATATAAGTATTTACAAATCATAACAATAAAAAATTGCAAATAGGTAACGGGTACAATCATTGGCCCCCCACTAGGTGTTTGGCCACTTTATAATTAACTGCAATTATTAAGATATCCATAGGAAATAAGGAATCATTCGCTTTTAATTTTATTCTGACAACTTTGCATATCTCTTTCTCTAACGGTAGTTAGTAGTTGGTTGCCATTGCATAAAATTTATAGTAGGTGTCTTTCGGCGTCTCTCAGGTCTATGCGATTTGCAGTGAATCACAAGAAATTCCTTAAGAAACTCCAAGGTGTTTTACTTAAGAATATTATTGTAGTTAAAAATATATTAGTTTTATGTTGATTTATATAGTTAATCTTTACATTTCTAGAGGTTTTATAAGTTAGGTTATACTTTTTGGCGGTAATTTTCTGTGGCCAACCACATAATACACTATAACCTACACTATAACATACACTGTAACCACATAATATCGGTTTGACAGTGAATGGCCAGGTAGGCCAATCACTAGTACAATATATAGTCAAGTAATTTTATTAAATTCAATATTTTTTAAGTTATTTGCAAACAAATTGAAGGTCTCCTAGTGTTTCTATTCAATTTTTATATAATTTATCAATTGTTGGAATTGTGATTGGCAGTCATCACTAATCCACAAGGTGGCCAATAACTGTAACCTCCAGTCAGATTCCATTTATTTATTTGCGTAGAACTGTAGAACTTTTTCTTTTTAGAAAAAAAATATGCCAAATGTTAAGAAATACAAAAATTACAACAAAAAGTATGCAGAAGAAGATGTTCAGCTGGCTTTTAAAGCTATAGAAAATGGTATGAGCCAAAGAAAAGCCGCCGCTCAATTTAAGGTGCCTAGAGCAACACTACAATTTAGAGCGAGTGATAAATTTAATGATAAAACTACCCTCGGGCCAACCCCCATCCTATCTTTAGAAGAAGAGAATCGCCTTGAAGACTGGATAGCATGCCAGGAAAACTGGAAACTTACGGGAAAACCTTTTTCCAGTAAGAGTAGAGATGTACAAGAATCGGTTAAAGGGTTTTTAGACAAAAATTCTCGTGCAAATCCATTTGTCGATAATAGACCGGGAAGAGGTTGGTACAGGTCTTTTTTAAAACGACACCCTAATTTAAGTCTAAGAACGACAGAAGCAATAGCAGCAGCAAGTTCAGCTATTTCGGAAAACGACATTAGAAAATGGTTTACTGGTGTTCAAGACTACTTGCATAGTAAAGGCTACAGTGATGTTCTGCAAGATCCGTCACGGGTTTTTAATGGTGATGAGACATGTTTTTTCCTATGTCCAAAAAATAAAAGAGTGTTGGCTGTAAGGGGAAGCAAAAATGTTTACGAAATAGAACATCATCCAAAAGTAAGTCTAACTGTAAAGTTTACATTTACAGCATATAAAAGTCTTCCATCAGACGTTGTAAGATCAGTACCCACAGGATGGGGTATAGGATGCAGCGATACAGGGTGGATGAAAAATCAGAATTTTTATAAATATGTAGGAAACGTATTTTATAAACATCTAGTTGCTAGAAACACTAGATTTCCTATAATTTTGTTTATTGACGGACAGAGAACCCACCTAAGCCTTCAAACTAGTGAATTGTGTAAAAGGCTAAAAATAATTTTAGTTGCTTTATATCCGAATGCTACTAGAATTATGCAGCCAGCCGATGTTGCGGCATTTAAACCTTTGAAAGTCAATTGGAATTGGCAGTTTTAAAGTTTAGGCGAGAGAATCCAAACTCTGTGGTCACCAAAGAAAACTTTGCTGTAGTATTAAATGTGGCAATTAATGCATTAAAGTCGGAGTCCATCGTTAACGGCCACGGGTTCGTTATCCTACGAGTAGTTAGTACTTACATACGAACTCCGTTAAACAATGGAATGCCATGAATACGGGGTCCGGCAACGATACAGGCGTGGGAATTTATTGTAATTCTATTAAATATATACATTTATTACCGTTTTAAAGTTTTTAAAGTTTAAAATATTTTATAAAAACTAATTTTTCAATAAAATTTTTGACCTCACTTTTTAGATACACCCGGTAGACATAGAGCTTTTGCCCAATAATAAAAGGTTTTTCTTTGTATACTGTGACGCCCGATTGAGTATTTTTGTCTACGAGTAACAACGGTGATTACTAATTAAGTAAAATATTTCAGAAAAAATCATTATTAGGTATACACTGACAGGAGGCCAAATTTCAGCGACCAATTGAATCTCAGATCGGATTAAACGGAACCCTCGACAGTATCTACCTGTTATTAGCACTATTACTTATTGAATAATTATTGTTCATCCAAACAAAGATCGACTTATCATTATAATATCTAAGAAGCAAAATTGTATGTGATTTTACCATTAGGCTTCCTGAGAATAAGACCTTATATCCTACAAAGTATGAAATACATTCAATCAAAATTGCGAGTGATGTTTTCTTAATGTTGACCACCACGCCTCTATGCGTTGGTTTGCATGACGTGTTCCATATAAGTATCCTAGAACATGTGATAGCGCATATTCTCCATCCATTTCAGATTTGTCTGTATTTGTTCAATGATGACATTTTCAATGCCCAAATCGCCGCGTAAAGTGTGTGGGCATCGCTAATTTTAACTGCTGGCATAAAATGATAAGCAATTACCAAGGGGTCGTTGTCACTTGGTCAAGCTTTCAACCAGATACAAATTCCAAATGGCATCAGTTTATTGTAACAATCGGTATGCCAGAGAAAATTTGGGCCTTTATTATAATATTGTCTCCTTCGCAGACGACGTCGCTGTCGTAGTGTAACTCCATCCGGGTCCAAAGTGCGATTTAAGTGTCTGCACAGACGAACTACCAAGAATAAATTTATTCACACAGGAACAAACTTTATTGCGTTCAGCAAAGTGGATACATAAGTAATGCTATTAGTGGTCAGCGCAGCTGTTCTTTTATATGAAATAAATGCAAGCATGCATTTGCTGCGTCGGTATTTTTGTGCCTTCATTGTGATACGTAGGTATCATAACACTTAACGTAGGTATCATAACTAATACGTAGCTATCATAACAGTTATGTTACCAGACATAAACAAAGATAAAATAAAGACAATTGACAAAGTAATACACTGTTATAACTCCTCCATCCTTAGAACGGCAATCGTGAGGTAGACGTAGGATAACAGTTTTTCTTTTCTTTTCTATTCTTCAGTTTTAACTTCCTTTATATTAGGAGTATCTGACCAGATAGTTGCCTTTCGGCGTTTCCGTCCTTTCGTTGTGATTTTGCGTTCCTCAGCTTTTGGAGTCGGTCGTATATCGGAGGGGTAATAATATGTCTGTCTGATCAACAGGCCCTGGTACCTTAGTTTTGTCAGTTGTAATTCTTCTTGGAGAAACTTCTTTGTCCTTTAATGAATATTTGAAAATTAATATCCCAATATCTGTGGTGCCTTGATATTTGGAGGGGTAAGCTGTACTATATTACTTATACTTTGTGACGAGGATGGCTCTGTTGTACCAGTGTCAGAATTAATGCCTTTCTCTTCCACATTAGAATAAGAATATTTTTTTCATTTTCTGCGTTTTCAGGATCCTGAGCAGTTTCATTATTGGTTGAAAGCTGGATATTATGAGGTATTTCTCGGTCTGTAACGGCGGAAGGCATAAAATCGTTATAGGAGAATATATTTCTATCGTTAGGGTAAATACCGGTAACCTTAAATCCCGACTGACTATTTGCCGGTGTCACTGTCTTAGGTAAGGAATTTTTTACTATAAAAGGTATATCATATATGCTGATGCTTTTCCCTGGGTTACTGCGTATCCAAGCATCACATTCCGAGTTGACATATATTTTAAACGGACCAAAAACAGTTCGGTCCAGGGGCTGTAATTTATGTGAACAATGGGAGGGTAGGGAGATAACTATGACCCCATTGCTCTTGCAGTAATTGATACCTTTTAGAGACAAGTGTGAATCGTGGTTTCCATTATCAGGAGACCTGGCTGTTCTTTAGAACTTAACGTAAATTTTACAAAGTGCTCCAAAAATGTAAAAAAATCTTCGGCCAGATTCATCCACCGAGATAGATTTGCGGAACCTCTATACACCCTGTTGGTCTACTATTAACAAAATGCGTCTTATAGTTCTTTCGTGGGAATATAAATATAGGTGGAATAGAATTTCCACTTGCACTGACTGCTTACACATCGTAACGAGCCAATAACCCCTCTAATAAGGACAAAGTGCTTACTTTAAATATCATGGTGACGTCACGCTCTGGGGGCTTCACCCAGATGGAGGCTAATATACTCTCTAAGCTAATTCAACAGGCTTGTCTAGGTCGGTCGAAGCGGCGATGCCAGAATGTGTTCCAGTGCGACGCTTCTCTGCCTATATGTTGTACTGTATATAGAATGTACACAAATTAGAATGTAAACAAAATAAAGTAGCTTTCTCATTACTCAATTATCAAATCAAATTGGCCGCAAAAAGTCATTGAGAAGCAAGCAACTAACAACTCTCGTGTCAATTGTAATTTGGCAACCCTGTTAACGATGTTTTGTTTTGGGTTTTAGTATAGGACGCCGCCACGCGCCAATCCGCCAATAAGAACAACAACACCTCTAGAGGGGTTATTAATATGCCCGCGCGCTTGCCTAGTTCCTAATCGATTCTTGATCTTTTTTAACGGTTTATTTGTTGCGGTATTATATTATAATGCCCCAAAAGTGTTGTGTTCCCGGTTGTACAGGAAATTACGAAACCAGTAGAAAAGTTCGGGTGTTTCGTTTTCCCAGAGACGAAGAGTATCGCTGAAAATGGCTCTCTGCAATTCCACGTGAAAGTTTTGTGCCGAGTGACAATTCCCGAGTGTGTGAGTGCCACTTTGAAAAGGTTTTATTTACAAAATTTCCTAACAGGATACAAAAACTGGTGAGATCGTTTCAGTTATTTTAGTTTTACCCCGGTTAAAAGAGACTAGCGTACCAAGTAAATTTCCGAACTGTCAAAAAAGATATCGTATCGAAAAAGCAAAGACGAAAAACTTACAGAATTACATGAAATACATTTTCAGACATACATACAGACATGTCAAAGCTTAACCATGTTGTGAACTTTATGTCCAATGTACTTAAAAACTTAAAAATAGAGGACGAAAATGTTTCACAAGGAATTGAATTTATTTGTGATCAACTTAAATTGCGAACATTATCAAAAGAACGTTATAGATATTCCACTACCACTATGGTTTTTTGCTCAATTTTATATACAATTATTAGTCCTCATGCATATAGGTATTTACGAAATAGTGGACCTATAATTTTGCCCCATCCCGAAACAATCAAAGGAGTCTGTAATGATTTTCTAACTGATCCTGATATTGATGAGAAGAAAACTTTTTTAACATACACAACATGCACAATGCACAAAAAATAACATGCACAACATGCACAAAAAATCTTTAAATATTTAAAAGACCAAGACAAATATGTTAGTTTACTAATGGGTGAAATTCACATTCATCCATATTTAGATTATAAAGGTGGTAATGTTGTAGGAGCTGCAATAAATAATAACGATTCGTTAGCGACATCTGCGTATACATTTATGATTACTAGCATTTGTTCAAATTTTAAAGAAGTTGTTCATATTGCTCCTGTGTCTAAAATTAATCACAAATTACTTTTCAGTTATCTTAAAACAATTAACCATCTAGACTCTAATAATTAGACACATCTAATCTTGACTGTATTTCGAAACAATTAACAGTTAACCGTTTAAATTATTCTTTACCTGTGTTTTTTATAGACTCCGATAGATTTATGCCGTAATATCTTTGTTTAGTTTGATCTTTTTATTGATCTCCAAAACGACATTAAAACGATTTCTTACATACCTACCTAAATAACTACATAAAGCCCGTAATAACATAAGCACAGAAGAGAGAGCTTATACAGAAGCGAAGGTAAGGCTTCCCTCCAAAACCAAATTTCAATGCGCATGTGTCTAACAAGTTGTATAGTTGTCAACCTCACTTTTCTGATACGAACTGGCGATATTTTCGTTTAACTTTCGTTTGTATTTTTTCAGTGTTTTCTGTTTTTGTTACAATAGTGAGTTATTGACTTAATTATTTCATGTGTTCGCTTATATGTGTAGTAGTGATGGCTCATAAAGGAGGATTAGTTGTATCTTTCGGGGATGTTCTTGGAGAACAGGTGAATAGGCGTTTCGAGGTTGCGCTTATGGGTTGCACCTCGAAATGATTCAGTAACTTCATGTTCCATTCACAGCAATTGTTTGTTTGGTATGTAAACTTCACTAGCGACTACCTTGAAACCTACCATGACCATGCCGGGTTCCACGTTATACCTACACCATCATCTTCATGTGCAACCCAAACATCTGCTAGCTTAAGCTCTGACAGTCCACGAAAAAAGAAGTTGAGACAGAAAGTTACAGCGCTGAGGAAGAGGAAATTAGAAATACTTAGAACAGTCGAACCTCAAAGACTTCTATAAATTTTGTAATTTAATGTACATAATCCCTAAAATGCTTAGTTCTTATGCATAATAACGTATTTAAGAGATTAACGCTAACGTACACATTGACAATACCTATATATGTATATTTTTATAATAAATGTATAAGTAGGTATCTATTTGTTATTTCAAACGTAAAGTTTTCACTGAATATGCAACTTTTTCTATTTTCCTCACTTGACAATAAAGGTATTGTCCAAATACACTCGATACAAATATTTGTATAGACATAGACAGACTTGTTTTTTTTGTATAGACAGATTTATATAGACAGACATGTTTTTTATAATAAAAATAAATTTACGTAGTATTTCTGTGATGTGGAATATTCTATATGTTTTGGTGTAATGGTCATCACTACATTTACGAATGCACTCGTTCTGTTTTGTTGTTTCTAATAGTTTAAATTTGTAATAAGATCATATCTGGAAATTTTGTAACTTTCATATACGAGTACACTTTAATGATTTTTCTTTTACTTAAAATATAATTAAATTCTAATAAATATGTTATTTATATATATTTATTGACAATGACATGTCTTCAGTATATTTTTCAAAATAAATTCGACTATAATTTGTGTAAATGTTTTGCTAACCTTTCCATTAACTCTTATAAATATGAAATTGAAACACTTTTGTTTACTTGTTTATCAAGATACTAAAAACCACAAAGCATTATTTCAACTCATTCAAAATTCCAACAAGTGGAATTATGTAGGTATATTTTGATTTTATAAAATAGTTAAATATTGTTATAAAATATGGAAAAATAGAGTTATGTGACTTTATGATGTTTTATTTACCATTAAAACGTGATGACGTCAACAAACAAAATTTAGAGAATGAACCAGAAAGTGGTTGTTAATAATAATAATGTTCACGTTCACTACACAAATCAGGAGTCATACTGCTACCAAACGCTACTAATTTTTACTAATTTAAAGATTACTGTATACACCGAGTTATTCATGTTATCGTTTGATGGCGACCACAATATTTATTTTTTTCTCTATTTAAATGCAAAAAATAGAAAACATACGGGTTTATTATTTTTTCGCCTAGTATCCGTTTATGTAGTAAGAAAAAATTGAAAATACACTATTTGTTGTTTACATGACCTAGAAATGTTAATCCCATCAATTATTGTAAATTGTAATATTACTTGAATTATGATTAGCAGAAAAAATCTATAAAAAATTGTAACAACAGGTTTACACAATCCAAAGTAACTTAACATTCATTCTAATAATCAATATGCTTACATTGGCTTTACAAAAACATGGATTCAAGTAACTTTTCATTTACATTTTGTCATTTTTAGAAATACTTTTTTTCCGTGTAGATCGGTTTTAGTGTCATGTATCACAGAATAATATGCTAATATCACATTTCTCTCAGTGTAACAAGTTATTCAAGGTCCCTGAAAACAGCCCCTCCAACATGAAAGGGACCGCCGTTACCTTCGCTTCTGTATAAGCTCTCTCTTCTGTGACATAAGTATCTCGTAGGCCTCCGGATGGTGACGTCACGAGGCAGCACTTTGTCCTTGCATTAGAGGTGTTGTTGAACGAGCGTCCCCTTTTCGGCGGACGTCAGAGAAGCAACTTGTTTCATACCTTTTCTAGTGATAATTCGATCAGAACGCTGGACTATACAGGTGATTAGTGTCATACGTACATGTTCTTTTTTATGAGAGTATGAAACAATGAAACGTAAAATTTTACAAAATTTTCTATTTTTCCCATTATGAAGATGCCGCCAGACTTATTTTTAATTACAGTTTATGATTATAACAATTTATATGTTAAATTTCAAGCTTGGAGAAATAAGGGTTACGGATCTGAAAAATCGGTCAAATTTTTGAATCTGCAAATTTTCAGCCAAGCACATTCCGCTATCTGAGATAAGCCAGACTGATATTTTCAAAAACGTTATGTTCCACTTTAGTACATGTAAAATATTTATTACTAGTGAAGCCAGACTGAAAAATTCTTGTTTGTTGTCACTAAGAGAACAGATTGAAACATATACATCGACTGGAAAATAAGTGCGAAAAAAATTCACTGTCACCTGCACTAGTAGATCGATGGTTGTTAATTAGTTCGTTTTAACAATCTAATAACTCGCTGCATATTACTGCACTTAGTCGTAAATGACATGTCAACTGCCTAATATCACTTCCGTCTTGTACCTGCTGCTAATTTGTTGTTAACCTCTCTTAGTGAAACTACAAGTAAAAATAATGACTCGCACATATTATATGGCATACCGAGGGATACGACCTCATACTACAATTAGTAAAATTATATTAAGTATTATATCAATCACATGTAGGTAGTGTACCTATAATTAAGATACATATCCTTTTGTTGCCTAACATGACAAATCAAATTTACCGTTGATTGAACGTGGTAACAAGGAAAGGAAATTGGTTTTCTTGCAAATAATCAAGACCGTATTTTAAATAATGTGCATGCAGCAGCCTTACATTTGCATTTAAAATCAATTGGATTAGGTTATTAACTTCCTGAAATCCTGAAATCAGGGCGTTTAAAGAAATAGTAATTGATAGCATCAAGGATAGTAAAACCTTTATTTAATGTATGAGTGTTTACTACCTAAGTGTGTCAATGTGCCACAAGTTTTACTTCATTTATTTTCTGGCATAGGTTCCGATGTATTCGGACTCAAGATTTACAAATTTTTAAAAAATAATTTGTTTCACGTTTTTTCGCTTTATTTTATTTTATAGATAAAATAACTCGAAGGTTCTTCTCTTGATTGGTATGTTGGCTTGAATGAATAGTTTGTGTAATTTTCATAAAGCCTAAATTTACCATCTTATGATGTTATTAATATATATGTAACAAAATGGTAAAGTCCAGGCCTATAATTTTTTCGGGAAGTATGATATCGACCCAAAATTCGTTTGTCCTGGAATGTGGAAATTGATCGGAGTGCGGATCAGAGATACGCTGGACTTAGGCCCCATTGGGCCCCTTGTGCTTCCTCCGTGAGGGAAATGTCTTCCTAGGCCATCGACCAGCCCAATGTTGTACAAAAGGTGATGATGTCGTCTAGGGGCATTTTCCTCAAATTGGAAGAAGGTTAACGCTCCCCCAATATAGACCCTCTGGTCGATGACACGGCGGGACATTCACAAAGTACATGCTTGACATTCTTCTTGTTTACATCCTCTACATATGGGTGTGTCACTTTGCCTCATGTTATAGAGGTGCTTTCTTACCCGGCAGTGTCCGCTTAGGATTCCTGTCACGAATCGCAGTTTTCCCCTAGATATTGCCAGAAAATTCCTCGCCGTCTCTTCGCTGGAATATCTCAAGATATTTCTGGGCAGCTGACAGCTAAATGCTTCATCCCACAACGTCAATTCTTGAGGGCCAGTAAGGGGTGTCTAATCTACTATCTGTGCAGATTCTGATTGTCTTGCCTGTTTGTCTTGTGCATTCGTCTTTCGTTTATTGCCAAAAATTCTAAGAAAGTCCAAATTAAATGGGTAATTTATCTTGTATTGTGTTTTATCTTTAAGTACTATATCACAGGTAAATTTCAAAACGTAAACACATGTATGACGCCGAACTGTCAAAAATTAAAATATCTAAAACCTTATTTCCCTTCTGGAGGATTAATTAGGGCGGTACGTCTCATAAAATCAGAGATTCTTAAAGATTCGACAGTAAAATCGTAAATTGTTATTCCTTGGGTCAGTTGGCAGTTAGAAGTGTGACTTAATTTATGGTTTCCGATATTGATAAATTAGTAATCAGTATAATATTCATTAGCTACAAAATCAAAGTAAATAGTGAAATGGTCAAGCCTACCCCGACGACAGTATTAGAATAATACTTATATAAAACGTAGGAGCAGCTAACTAATTAATGCAGAAAGAGTATCTCATAAATATCGTTGGTGTATTGTTTTGGAGAATGAAGGATCTAAGCCTAAGAAGAGTTTTTCGGTGGGGTTTTCTCTTCATATGTGTATATAATGTCCGCCACAATGAAAGATCAAAAATATTGTTATTATTTATCTGTCATGTAAAATATTTACTTCTTATTTTGCAACCAGATTAACGTACGGGAATAGTTTCCTGAGATTATGTAAGGGGTAAAGTAGATCCCGTATTATTGGTTGAGATTTTATCCCCGGTAAGTGGTATTACTTAAAGGGGATGAAAGGTCATCTATTGCCCCGCCTCCTTACTACGGGGGCTACAGTGACAATTTTAGCCAAAATGATTCAGTTTTCCGGCATTTGAGGTTTTGAGCATTTGAGGTTTCCGGTTTGTCGCTTATTTGAGTTAATCTCTCGACCAACGAAATTCAGTATTATCCGACAAAGTTAGTTTCTACATCTTAGTGGTTATGTGGGGTTTTAGCCATTCCAGGATTAACATCGACAACATGAGAGTACATGAGGTAAGATAAAGAGGTAAAATAGTTCATGAGGTAAGAAATATGTATCAATTTCAAGATTTCCCCGTCTAACTTTAAATCATACGCGACGAACCCAGGACTACGAGATCATGTATATATATATATATATATATATATATATATATATATATATATATATATATATATATATATATATATATATATATATATATATATATATATATGTTTTGAGAAAAGTAGTCTTGGGTTTGTAGCATTTCATTACATAGAAATAAGCAAATAGACGAATAAGAAAGAAAACACACTTACCAGTACTATATCTGGACATACATACGGAAATGAATCACTATGCACATGAAAACGAACCACTTAGAAGTTGTACAAGTTCTAAGTGGTTCGTTTTCATGTGCATAGTGATTCATTTCCGTATGTATGTCCAGATATAGTACTGGTAAGTGTGTTTTCTTTCTTATTCGTCTATTTGCTTATTTCTATGTAATGAAATGCTACAAACCCAAGACTACTTTTCTCAAAATAAATATGAATAGCAAAGAATTTCAAAGCTAATAAATATATCCAGGGTGAAAATTGGATTTTTTTCGAGAATTTTCGAAGAAACAATTAATACATACAACCAACAAATGATTTTAGTTTTGACTAAGCAAGCAATTTCTGTGTCACTCCCTCTTTGAATGTTTCAGAACTCTATTGTATATATAATTCAATATTTTCCCGCATATAGTTGGAAAAAGTAGTTGTTTTTCAATAGGTTCAACAAGATTTTATGCATTTTAAAGTTTAACATCTTCTGGATAACTGTATGCCTAATGCTTTTATATATAATATGTTCAAATAGAACAAATATAAATAGTAGACTAGGTTTGTGTATTCTAAGAATGAGTTCCGTCAAAAACTAATGTCATAAAACGTCACTGCAAGTGTTGGTGTATTG
Source organism: Tetropium fuscum (assembly GCA_964058915.1). Classification (NCBI taxonomy): domain Eukaryota; kingdom Metazoa; phylum Arthropoda; class Insecta; order Coleoptera; family Cerambycidae; genus Tetropium; species Tetropium fuscum. Next base: position 30,230 of record CAXKVY010000781.1, on the reverse strand, counting down.
GTAATTTAAATTCAAGTATGAATGATCAATGAAATAAATCATATACTGCTCTGAAGATCCTCAAGAAAGGTGAAAGAACTTGTACAACTTCTAAGTGGTTCGTTTTCATGTGCATAGTGATTCATTTCCGTATGTATGTCCAGATATAGTACTGGTAAGTGTGTTTTCTTTCTTATTCGTCTATTTGCTTATTTCTATGTAATGAAATGCTACAAACCCAAGACTACTTTTCTCAAAATAAATATGAATAGCAAAGAATTTCAAAGCTAATATATATATATGTATATATATATATATATATATATATATATATATATATATATATATATATATATATATATATATATATATATATATATATATATATATATATATATATATATATATATATATATATATATATATATATATATATATATATATATATATATATATATATATATATATATATATATATATATGTATACATGTGTATATAATATGTATATATATATGTATGAATACATATTCTTGCTAATGAATATACTCCTCTTTCATTTTAACATCGTTCAATCTGGTCAAAACCCCACTGGTGTCATATGCAAGAAAAATAAAGTTGACGGAACATTGAGATTACTGTTACATACAAAATAACAAAAGACATACAAAAAATAGTAAAATAAAAAAATCTTTATAATGACTAATTTATTGTTTTATTTATTTTACAAATGAAAACAGAAGTGTAATAGTTATTTAGGTAAGCAGTTATGAACAGACTAATTATTCTTTTCATAGTGTACTTTAAAGCGGAATTACATAAAATTAGAAAAGAAATTGTAATTTATTTTGAATAATAAATGTTGTGGTTATCGCTTTCCCTGAGTGTTACTATAGATTGACATTTGTATAAACAAACTTCAGTTGCCAATCTGCTGAATTTTTTGAAGCAAAATAAGTTGACAATAATGGTTTCAGTTACATAAATAATATACTACAATACGAGATGGGAATATTTTCATTACTGTCGAGAGAATGTCACTCACCGGCGCCTATGGTGGCATAATTCAAAAATTACAAAAATCATACTAATTCTGGCATCAAACATTAAATTTAATACCCTTTCTTGGTACAAGACTGGCACAAATTTTGTTATCATAGATTCCGCGAGAGGGCCAATGTGTCACTAAGACATCGTTACGAACTATTCATATAAGCTGCACCAATAATGGCACATTTTCAGTATGCCACAAATTAGTGGCGGCTGGTGAGGTAGTGCCACGGAGCCATGACACCACTTTATTTATTCGTAAAAATATATAAATATTAACTGTATATTTAATTTAAACATATTTTCTAACTAGTGCATTTCTCCCTATTCTTCAAGAGTTTATAGAAAGTCTGGCAATAGCGCACTGCCCCGCCGACCCGACGCACGCGCTAAAAAATAGGTACAGGGTAAGTCTCTTAAGATTGACACCCCCCTTATCTCACTTATCCTTTGCCGATTTAACTCATTCAAAAAAGGAGTGGACGCGGTTTTTGATGAATTTTTATAATCTGAGCACGGATATTAAAAATCTCGTAAGATATACAGGGAGGAAAATAAAACATGATTTTTTTAAATGGAACACCCCGTATATTTTTATACCAAAATAATGTCCTTAATTTTCTGAATAAAAAAATATATAATTGTTATATAATCACTCCACCTGTTCGTGAGATATTACTAAAAACTTATCACATTACGGGTGTCAATTATAAAACAAAAAACATATCAAGATACCTCTGGAAACAATGCCATTTATTGAGATAATAAATAAATAATATATAGGTGACAATAACAGTAACGAGTAATAACAATAAACAACATAAGCCTAATAAAAACAAATAAAAGTCAATATTAATACAGTAACACAATTTTATTTATTTACATCTAACGTAATTAAATATTTTCCAGGTAACCACCACCATTCTGAATACACATTTGGCATCGCTTTATAAAATTACTTCTCACCCTTTGAAATATATCACCATTTTGGTTTAATTCCTCAATTTTTACACATATGCATTCTTTTAACTCATTCATATTATTAAAAACCCCAGTTTCGTATATATCTTGTTTTATCGTACCCCAGAGAAAAAAATCCATAGGTGTTAAGTCCGGACTTTTAGCGGGCCAATGTATAACACCGTGCCTTCCTATCCAAATAGGATATTTTCTGGTTAGGTATTCGGTGACGTTCCTTGCAGAGTGTGGTGGTGCTCCATCCTGCTGCCAAATAACAGATCTGTTGTCCACTAAATTAATATTATCTAAATAATTTTCAACTGGATGTTGAAGAATATCCACATAACGTTGTGCATTTAAGGGCCCATTTATAAATACAGGACCTACAATAGCATCCTTGTGGATGCCACACCACACGTTTACAGTTTGGTATCCTTGTTTTTTTATTTTTTTTAAAATATGTGGATTTTCCGCTGTCCAGTAATGTACATTTTTTCTGTTAAAAATTCCCGCAGTAGAAAAACTGCTTTCGTCAGTCTAAAAAACGTGACTTAGAAACTCATCATCTTCCTCTATTCTATCAAGTATGTCTCTGCAGAAGGTTAACCTGTCTTGAAGGTTGTTGTCGTCTAAATATTGAACGAGCAAAATACAATATGGTTTAAAGTTATGGCGATGTAATATTTTTATCACACTTCTTTGTGATATATCCAATTCTATTGCTGAGGCCTTTCGCCTTTCCCTTTTCTTGTCTCTCAGAGATTCAGTATTCCTAAACTTTGCATAAATGTTTTTAAAACTATTTTTGGAAGGAGGTAGCCTTTCTCGAAATAACCTAACATACTCCCTCCGAGCAAGAGACTTATTCTTGTTGCACTGAATATAAATTTCAAGTAACTCTTTTCGCTCTTCCAATGAATATACCATTTTCAAAATAACTTGCTTCTTTACCAACACTACCTATTTTTTACGCTAATATCTAAGAGAGTGATCTACTATCTCGCAAAAAACTGGATGACATCTGTCAACAAATAAACAATGCAAATATGCATTGTTTCCAGAGGTATCTTGATATTCTTATTTTATAATTGACACCCGTAATGTGATAAGTTTTTAGTTATATCTCACGAACAGGTGCAGTGATTATATAACAATTACATATTTTTGGATTCAGAAAATTAAGGACATTATTTTAGTCCATTTAGTGCATTTAGTGTTCCATTTTAAAAAATCATCTTTTATTTTCCACCCTGTATATTTTTCGAGATTTTTAATATCTGTTCTCAGATTATAAAAATTCATCAAAAACCGTGTCTGCTCCTTTTTTGAATGAGTTAAATCGGCAAAGGATAAGTGAGATAAGGGGGGTGTCGATCTTAAGAGACTTACCCGGTACGTAAAAATTGGAAAACGGTTAGCCGCGGGTCGGGTGCCGGTTTATTGTTTAATCTGCACACCCAGGTTCGTTGTGATATTTTTGGACTGGCACAGATGAAATTAAATAGATGTTCCAGAATCGTGTGTGAGCGACAGAGATAAACGTAGTCCATAAAATTTTACACGGGATAAATTGTAAAAGGAAAGAATATCGCGTGCCGGGCTCAGTTTCTTGACATAGTCGGTTTTTGTTACATCGCGCTTCACTGTTATGTCAGACATCACATGTAGTGTGGTTTTCTAGGACAATTTTTAATAAAACGTTGTAATAATACTTAACGTAACGTTGTAATAATACTTCAAAAGAAAATAAGATTTCTAATTCCGCGCGATCAGTATGAAGGATCTAAACAGCCATAAAATTGGAGCGACCTGAAACTAGCTGTGATGTCATAAGCTACAATATTTGGTAGGCGTTGACGGTCACTTAAGTAGTTATAGAATGCCACCAGATGGAAATTCATCTAGTGGATTTTCTTGGAGCTAACTAGAGAGCAGATGAACAATAGGGCAAATATACACGAACCAATCCATATGTAATTTAAAACGTTACAAAATGCGATTGGAACCGCACATTTCATGTAGAACTGCATGTAAAAAAAACACTTATCTAAAAAGTAGATCAAAATCTGTTCTAAAATCCTAGGCACCAAATTTTTTTATTGTTTTTGTTGGCCTGTGTAATTGAAGCTGTTATTAGAGTACCATCGATCAACTTCTCGTCCGTTTCATTTTTTCAGAAGGAAAATATTTTTTGTCGAGGGAATCTGTTGCTTTAAGAGTAAAATTAAATCTACATCCTCCCCAACTATTATACTGTTATTAACTGCAGTCATATTTGCCGTTATTTCGATAATTAATGACTGCATCTTCTGCTATTTTAGTTTCAAATTTAGCATTTTGTAATTCAATAGAAGGCATAATGATGAGTCTTTTCTTTTTGCTATTATTTGAAAAAAACATCGCCTGCTTTTCGGTGATTTTTGTGTTCTCATCAAAATAAATTTCTTGAGATACACTTACGCGCAGCACTTACCCCACTCCGCTGTCCGCTCTAGCTGCTACGCTGAGTCTCCGCACGCTTCATTTTATTGTTCAATTACTGATACAAAAAATCAATGAATCTTATCGTAGTATTTTTTTATCGAAAATATAGATATTTAGCAATAACATCTGTGAATATCAGGGATCTACAACGTTTGTTGCGCCTTCTAGATTTTTAGGAAAAAAATATCGCGGCTCCTAATGATCATAGAAAGTTATGTTTTTTTTTAATTCATTAAAAAAATGCCACTAATTGATTCCCGTAGCTACCATTTCTTCCAAATAAAAATTGAGAAACTTATTAAAACAAAACCTGTCAAAAAAAGTGCAACGTTTTCAAATTCATTTTCTGACCTTTGAAATAAAAAAATCCGATACAACTGTTCTCTAAATGATAGCGCAACTCTTCGCGAACCTAGTGAGTGCTTACTCGATGCTCTAGCACAAGCCCCCGAGAAGATATAGTGAACTTAAGATACCACCTTTACTCGATAATACGAAATATCTCGATAAATAATCAATACTTTTTAATTTATCAAAAAAATTATATATCTACATTTACCCCAAGTAATAAGTATGGGAACGTTATTGTTAAGTTGCTGTATTTTCGATACCGATTAGTTTTTTTTTGTTATTTACAAAAAACTGTTTTTTGCAACTTTGAAAGAAATAGAAACGCATATTTAAATTTTAATTCCTAAATACGAGCATTTTTTGTCCAGGTAGGAATTTATATCACCACTTGTCTAGAATTAGAATGCTTGGACAACTTTGTATTTTAAGTGTGCCACTTATTTTTGGTAAGATTTGCCCAAAAGTTGAAAAAATCTGCCACTGCTAAGTTTTGATATTCTTTGCTTATTATTAGCAATAAATATTTTTTTAAACAATATGGAAAATATATATATATATATATATATATATATATATATATATATATATATATATATATATATATATATATATATATATATATATATATATATATTCTGGATTTATTCTGGATGAAAAGAGAAAGATTGGTTTCAATTTAACTAGTACATCTATTTATTAACAATATTTATACTTTGATGGTGATCAATAACATTGAACAAAAAAACAAGAAAATAAGCTTAATCTCCCCTGAGACAATCGATCATACCTTGGATTACTAAAAACATGGGATATCAGATCCTTCACGAACAATGTGAGCCGTATATTGTTATCTATTATAACAATTATCATAAAAAGAAGTTGTAAGTTATTTGTTACCGTATTGCAAAGTTATTCCTTTGTAAACAAAAACAATAACTCGCGCACTGCACTGAAACACTATTAGGTGCCCCTATTGGTGGCATGCTGCTTCTGCAATGGCTTCCTCGTTCGGAAAACTGCAATGGAGTCCTCGCTGTGTGAACATCCTCGATAAACAATCTTCCGGCGCAATCAGGAACACTGCTTGTGGAATTTCTGAGACGCCTTCTTGGAAATATAATAACTTGTCGATATGTTAATTTACTACTTATCCTTATCGGGATCATTATCTGGATCCGACGAAAACCATTATAGAACTATCTAGAAGACACCCTAGACATTTAATTACTACTTGGATGAACCAGAATAACTTGAAATTCACGAATTTACTTCACATAATGCCTTGGAAACACGTGTAATTACTATCATGCCCAAATTTGAATAATTAACATGAATTTTACTATATAAATTCTTAGTTTTCTCCGAAAAAAATTTTAATTTCTTATCCTTACGTTCGTTATCGAGATATGCAAAATACGCGCCAAAATCGACAAAACACAAAGTGCAAGAAATATTTATTAATAATTATTTTTTAATGTTTGGCAGTGGTTGACATGAGAGTGTGGTAAATTTTACAACATGAACGTTTGCCTGGGCAGTCGTTTAAACTTGGCCAAAATGTGCCATTTTTAATAGTTTTTAAACTAATTTAATTAAACTTCTGCGTCGTGATGTGTAGCTTCGTTATTTTGAATTATATCTACTAACCATGCGTTCCGTATAAAAAGTAATAAATTGATATAATTTGGACAACGCCACCTCAGTAATAGGTGCAACAACAATAATCAATTTTTGAAGTAAATAAATTAAAACTGACAATTTCACTTCTGCTAAATATGTAAAAAATTTGCAGCCCTTTAACAAAAAGGAACCGTACAATTAAATTCAATTTATGGATTTAGTAAAGCGGATCGAATCATAATTTTAAAATTAAACTGTCGATGGCTAAATTGGTTCTGGTGTTTGGTAGTTTTCTAAATATCATATAATTATTTTAATGAGATCATTTTCTACTTTCGGTTGCCTTGTATTTGTTATATAAACCCAGCGACCACATGATATTAGAAATAATACTAAAACCTGGATTAACATACAAAAACAGACATGATTTACACCATGAAATATTCTTTACACCACCAAGGGGTAAAAAACAGTATGTAAAATTTTAAATTATATTCAGTTTAATTATACTTTAGTCGCATTTACATATAAATCATTTAAAATATAATATATTTTCCAATTTTATTATAATTTTCCAATTCGATATATTTCCAATTTTTCCAATTCTATATTTTTTCAAATTTTCCAATAAAATCCATATTATACATATTAGATATATAATAAATACCTAATCGATTTTCCGTTATAAATACAGACATAGACATTCAAATTAAACGAAACGAAAGGATGGATTTTTAATCGGGCTGATAGTTTGAAAAGACATTCAAAATTATATAATAGCATTGAACCCATAGAAAAGTGGAACAACGCAGCACCTGTAAACAACGTTGTTTTGGGGTAATTGACCATCATCAGTGTGGTGCAGCCTGATAGAAAGGACAATATGAGAGGACAAAATCCTCCAAGTGACGCCACATGTGACGCCACATCCTCCAAGCGACGAGGAGACCGATTCGGTCGGCTACGGTAGATCCCAGCACTCGACCGCTTGATTTCATAGTTCATTCGGGCGTTTTCCGGCGCAACGCCTACCGAATATTGCAGGTTTTGACGTCACAGCTCGTTTCGCGCCGCTTCAATTTTATCGCTGTTTAGATCCTTCATACTGATCGGGCGGATTTAGAAGTCTTGTTTTTGTTTTAGTACACGTTTTATTACAACGTTCCGCTATGTTTTTTTTGTATTATTTTTATTTTTAAAATTTTAGGCATGTTCTTTATTGGAAACACAACGTAATAATCCATTACAATCAGTTTATCTCTGGAGAGAGCGGGAACCTTTGATGTGACTATAGCACTGACGACGACTGTAACGTAAAGAGGTTCCATTCCGTTATGTAGCAAATATTTTGAATAATAATACCCTATTTCAAATATTTAACATAAACCGCGAGATACCTACATACCAACTGTAGACCTACAGAAACCACGTGTGTAAGCCGCGAGCCAAAATAGTACGGTGCTGAAATCTATAGATAGGCGGCACACCGGCAAATAAATACTCTTTGGCCGTTCCATTTTACATTGTTCGCATAGTTTTATATATATATATATATATATATATATATATATATATATATATATATATATATATATATATAAATATATATATATATATATATATATATATATATATATATATATATATATATATATATATATATATATATATATATATATATATTAGCTTTGAAATTCTTTGCTATTCTATTTATTTTGTGAAAAGTAATCTTGGGTTTGTAGCATTTCATTACATAGAAATAAGCAACTAGACGAATAAGAAAGAAAACACACTTACCAGTACTATATCTGGACACACATACGGAAATGAATCACTATGCATATGAAAACGAACTACTTAGAAGTTGTACAAGTTCTTTCACCTTTCTTGAGGATCTTCAGAGCAGTATACGATTTATTTCATTGATCATTCATACTTGAATTTAAATTACCAATACACCAACACTTGCATTTTTTATGACATTAGTTTTTGACGGAACTCATTCTTAGAATACACAAACCTAGTCTACTATTTATATTTGTTCTATTTGAACATATTATATATAAAAGCATTAGGCATACAGTTATCCAGAAGATGTTAAACTTTAAAATGCATAAAATCTTGTTGAACCTATTGAAAAACAACTACTTTTTCCAACTATATGCGGGAAAATATTGAATTATATATACAATAGAGTTCTGAAGCATTCAAAGAGGGAGTGATACAGAAATTGCTTGCTTAGTCAAAACTAAAATCATTTGTTGGTTGTATGTATTAATTGTTTCTTCGAAAATTCTCGAAAAAAAATCCAATTTTCACCCTGGATATATTTATTAGCTTTGAAATTCTTTGCTATTCTATATATATATATATATATATATATATATATATATATATATATATATATATATATATATATATATATATATATATATATATATATATATATATATATATATATATATATATATATATATATATATATTGAGAAATATATGATTTAAACAAAGCTCTTAATGTTGGGCGCATAATGTATACAATGTGTGAAAATTCTAAAGTATTGTTTTAAGGATTTGATAATTGAGATAAGTACAGTGATTACACAGCGAAGAAACACCTGATAAGATTCCAGGATACTTATTTTGTCTCTTCCCTATCGTATCCTGCCCATGGGCGCCAGTTCTATGAACACCTATTTGTACTTGAAGAAGGTTCTCTGATAAGCACGAGTCCTCTATGGTGAATAAGAAGGGGTTCAATTAGGCCTCTATTTATTTTATAATATTTTAGCTTTGAAATTATTTTAAAATGGTCAATGGATCTATGATACTCATTACTTTGTTTTGTCAAAGAGATTGAAATTTAAGAATATTTCTTAATTATAGATTTTAAATTATGTGCTGAAAATATTAAGATAAGAATAATAAAGCAGAAGTTGTATAGGACTATTTTTATTTTTATATAAATGGAAGTATGATAGGATATATATATATATATATATATATATATATATATATATATATATATATATATATATATATATATATATATATATATATATATATATATATATATATATATATATATATATATATGCAAGTTATAATGGAAGTAGAAATTTTAATGCGAATTATAATAATATAATGAAATTTTTTCAACCTTATAACTATCCTACGCCAGAACCTACGTAACTTATTCTAATATCATGGGACTAAGCCTCTGAAACAATGTTTACTTAAAAATAAATATGTTTTAGATGGTCATTACCCTGTAAAGTTTTATATTAATCCTTTTTGCTTTCGAATCACAACACTAGTCACTATTTTCAAAAAAGTGGTTTGTTTACACTGATGCTGGAGTCTGCTGCTGCCCCCTACTGGAACGTTGCTAGACTTTTTAGAATGCGGCTAACTTCTTTTACACGCCTGCTGCCATCTACATGAAACTGCCGTACTCTGGAATGCTGCTATACTCGGTGATACGCTTGTTGATTTATTTTGATTTGGATATTATCAAATTGAAAATCGTCAGATTCTTTACTCACTGCTTTTGTAATTTAATACTCCTTTTCTTGGTCTGCTTGCCACACTCGTCTATATTACCAGTAATGCTGTCTGGAGACTTGTTATGTCGTATTTTCGACAAAAATCACTTAATACCGTAGTTGAAATAACTTTAAAACGTTTCCCTTTGGGATTCCACTGACGTCGCACTATTTTATTGAATTTAATTTACTTATAACTATTAAATTTCTACAATATTATAATCAAAACTTAGCGAGCTGTCCGTACTTCGAACGCTATAGCTGAACTCTTTTTCATTATTATCCGTAACCACAGATGTGCTACAAATTAAACAGTTGAACTTCCTTAGATACTAACTTCTGGCTTTTTGTTGTTACATAATCTGACCAATCAGATGAATGGCTATTATTATATTTATTTAGCTTTACGTTTAAACTCTATAATTTATAATATATGGTTTAATTTTGAATTATAAGCTGTATTCACTTCACACATTCACCTTTTGTTGACTAATTTCTAATTTCAAATAAGCGTAATTCCTACATTGTAGTTTTTCTTCGAGAGTCATGTTCTCGAAACCCGTTTCTATGACGATGCTTTCTCATTAATCTGTTAATATAAACATAGATTATGTATGCTTGATATTAGATAAAATTTGTTGTGACTTGTTTATTGCAATTATGCTAAATATAGAATTTTGCGCCGATAAATAACTTAGATATAAAGCAATTAGATACTGACCAATCAGATGCGTAGTCGGTTGGCGTTTTCGTGTAGTATATGCGATCTATAGCGATACGTGCATGAGTGCACTGTTATCATAGTTGTTACGATATAGATTGATCATAAATTTTATATTAATTCATAATTTGGTATGTTTACTGTTTTTACCATTTATTTAGGCTCTAGATATTCGTTTATCTCAATATATATTAAAATGAAAATAGAAACCTATTGCATACCTACCTAGCATATTGTTGATATAAGATTGATTGCTCTGAAATAACGTCCACAGTTCACTGTACATATAGTTGAAATTTGACAAAGTGGGAATACATAGTCAAATGCTGGACATAAGGTTCCTAAATGATATATTTATTGTTAATAACATATAATGATATGATTCTAGCTATCTTGTTGCAAGCACACATATAGAGCAACTTGTCGAAGTTGTATGGTAGCAAAATGGATATAAAACGGTTTGACAATCAAGTAAAATCTGTAAAGCTTAAGCATGTCACATAGTACAGTGAAATAAAGTCATTTAAAAAGAAATAATTGTGATTGTTGTAAATATTCTGAATTCGTAAAAATTTAATGACAGTACCTGTCATAATATTTCAAATCTACAACGAGAGTACAGAGAGAACAGAACAGAAAGATATTCTATTGAATAAGATAGACCAAATTTAAGAAACAAATAGACATTATATAGTTAGGAAATAGTTTAAGAGAATTATAGATTATCCAAAAGACATTGATACAAATTGTAATACGTAGATTAAGGTAAAACAAACATTAATAGTGAAAGTATGAATAAACTTGATGTGAGTGCGCTATAGACATATTAAATAATGTGTATCGTATTAACAATAAATTATCTAGTGGACGGAAAAAAAGAAAACAGGGACGTTTGAAAAGAAACATGTTGTTGATTAGTAACGAAAAAGGAGAAAAAAGGGCGAGAAGCGGAATTGGTTTGGAGAAAATTTGAGAAGAAAAACAATGATAAAAACCATAAAATAAGAAAAGGAGCACCTACCCTGTAAGAATATCCAAGGATGGATGGTAAATCGCCGATGTAAGCGCCAGCATCGATCCATATATATGCAGTAGCCAAGGAGTTCATAGGATTTCCTACAAAAGGAGAAATTACAATAACTTCAACCAAGAATACAATAAGGTATCTGAAACATATTTAGTTAAATTGCTAGCAATCAAAATTAAAGAAAGAATTCGATTCAGAGATAATATATAAAATAAAGCTTTAATAAAGATAAATACTTACCCTAGAAAATTCATGAAGGATTAATCATTTATAAAAGAAAAATCACAAAAATCAATAATCTTCGATATATAACGTTTCCAAACGGCCGAAATATTATAACCGAAACTAATAACCTCAATAGAGGGCGCCTCTGCGAACAGCTGTTTTTTTTTCATAATGCATAGGCAAAGAGTTTGTATAGATGACCAGGACAACACCAATGTGTATCACTGATAGTATATAGGTAGAAGACATAAAATTTTAGACTGAATACCTACCTAAGTTTCATATATATAATTAATTATCAATATAATAGAAACACATTGTTGTTATCTAAATAAAATAATACATATATTTATTTTTAGTATTTAATTAGTATTAGAATGGTGTCTATTTGTTCAGAAATATGAAATTATAAGTACAAGGTACTATTTAAATTTTCAACTTCTTTATAAAAAATAAAACAAGATATATATATTTGTTGCACTATCGTTTAATTGTCTACATTGCAAAAACTATGCAATGCACGTACTGACCTTGTATTTGTTGAAAATGGAGCACTAACCGCCCACCGTTACATTGAGGAAATCCTCCAAGAAATTGTTGTTCCATTTGCTCCTTTCATTGGGAACCAATTTACATTAATGCATGATAATGCTAGACCTCACGTTGCACGGGTAGTGAGCGAATATCTGGATGAGGTTGGACTTCCAAGATTGGACTGGCCCGCATGTAGCCCGGATCTCAACCCAATCGAACATCTTTGGGATGTTCTTAAAAGAGCACTCCGTCGCCGTCCTGTGCAACCACTAACCTTGCAAGACTTACCGCTGGCGCTGACAGAAGAATATCAGGCTATTCCTCAAGACAGAATAAGTAATCTTATTATTTCGATGCCACGAAGAATGCAAGCTGTCATTGCTGCGAGAGGAGGACATACACGTTATTAAGATTTGTCTTTGTTAATTACTTTTGTGATATACCTAGTGGATGTTTTTGTTAAAAAAAATAAGCTTGAAATCAGCGTTTCATTTAAAATTTTGCTGCTCGCAGAAGAAATGAGATAATGGGATGAATCAAAAAACAAAATGTTTACAATACGTCTAAGATGGCAGCAAACAGTTTGTAAACAAAATTATTCGCCTCAATTTTTCCACAGGGTGTTTTGAGTTTACGACAAAAAACAACACTTTGATTTACCCCTGTATAATATTGCCTGGACGAAAAATATGACTTATTACAATAATTAAAAAGACACACAAAGAACTGATCTACAGACTGGTAAAAAATTTATGAAAATCAGATGAAAAATAAAAAAGTTATAAAACATCAAAATTGGGCAAAATTTTAGGGTGACGGAATTTTGTGCCGGGGAGTGTAGTATTTTGTCCGTTCAATATTTAGACGACAACAACCTTCAAGACAGGTTAACCTTCTGCAGAGACATACTTGATAGAATAGAGGAAGATGATGAGTTTCTAAGTCATGTCTTTTGGACTGACGAAAGCAGTTTTTGCTACTGCGGGAATGTTTAACAGAAAAAAATGCACATTACTGGGCAGCGGAAAATCCACATATTGTAAAAAAAATAAAAAAAACAAGGATACCAAACTGTAAACGTGTGGTGTGGCATCCACAAGGATGCTATTGTAGGTCCTGTACTTATAAATGGGCCCTTAAATAAACAACGTTATGGGGATATTCTTCAACATCCAGTTGAAAATTATTTAGATAATATTAATTTAGTGGACAACAGATATGTTATTTGGCAGCAGGATGGAGCACCACCATACTCTGCAAGGAACGTCACCGAATACCTAAAACATACCTAAACAGAAAGCATACCTAACCAGAATACCTAAACAGAAAATATCCTATTTGGATAGGCACGGACACGGACTTAACACCTATGAATTTTTTTCTCTGGGTACGATAAAACAAGATATATACGAAACTGGGGTTTTTAATAATATGAATGAGTTAAAAGAATGCATACGTGTAAAAATTGAGGAATTAAACCAAAATGGTGATATATTTCAAAGGGTGAGAAGCAATTTTATAAAGCGATGCCAAATGTGTAAACAGAATGGTGGTGGTGGTGAAATATTTAATTACGTTACGTGTAAATAAATAAAATTGTGTTACTCTATTGTGTTACTGTATTAATATTGACTTTTATTTGTTTTTATTAGGTTATGTTGTTTATTGTTATTACTCGTTACTGTTATTGTCACCTATATATTACTTATTTATTATCTCAATAAATGGCATTGTTTCCAGAGGTATCTTGATATGTTTTTTGTTTTATAATTGACACCCGTATTGTGATAAGTTTTTAGTAATATCTCACAAACAGGTGGAGTGATTATATAACAATTTTGATATTTTTTTATTCAGAAAATTAAGGACATTATTTTGGTATAAAAATATACGGGGTGTTCTATTTAAAAAAGTCATGTTTTATTTTCCACCCGGTATATCTTACGAGATTTTTAATATTCGTGCTCAGATTATAAAAATTCATCAAAAACCGCGTCCACTCCTTTTTTGAATGAGTTAAATCGGCAAAGGATAAGTGAGATAAGGGGGGTGTCAATCTTTAGAGACTTACCCTGTACATATATTTATGTGTGAATATATTGTTTAAAAAAATACATTTCTTTTATTTCTCTAAGTAAAAATCTGATTTACTGAGTTTACAGCTGGTAATTATTGTCTAGTAATTTCTGCGGTCTGCCGCACTCCTCTAGTACTGCTGGCCTGTCGTCCAAATATTTATTTTTTAAATATACTTAAATTAAAAATAGAGATAGATCAAGTCAGTAATTGTCAAGCTGTGACTTTTCTGAGGTGATATATTTAAGGATACCTAAGTGCTCACCAACGATGCCGGCATCAATTTGCTGCCTACTTTGTTTTTTTTATTAAATTAAATAAAATAAAAAAATTAAATAAAAAACGAAAAGGATCCTATAGAATGTTGCACATTTTGTACCTATATTATTACCAGATTAGAAAATTATTTATTAATATTTATAATCGTAAATAATACTAAACGGACTCTTGATTGATTTATTGATTGATTTAGATCAGAATTTAGTAATGTAATTATAATTTCATAATTACACAAAAAATACAGAAAACATTAAAATAGCGCATTAACGAAATTCATCACCAAAGGGAAAATCAAGAAAGTAATATAACTTCATGATGGATAAGAATCGGAAAAGCTTATAATTAATTAAAAAAATGTGCTAGTGGGATATTTTGTTTGTTTTAATCTTAATATGGCCACATGACATACCAACAAACTTTCTCTGCTGTGACAACATTATCAACGTTTACCGAATATGACGAATAACCCGCTTCTAATTTTACTATTAATAATAAACTCAACACATTGATCGACTCTCGATCCACATACGTCAGAATATGCTTTAGCAATTTTTGTATCGTGAACTACATAGGACGTAGCGTGGGCGTGAGTAACTTCTTGTTTTTTTTGATATTATATGCGGTATTTTAGGTATTAGCATTAATATTTAAATGATCTCGAAAACATGTGTATGAGTAAACAATAAACTAGTTATAGTTTATATTCCTCATTTCTTCAGAAAATATATTTTATGAGATTATTGCCAAAGGAATAAATTAAATTGTTTATTATATGAAGGAACGTCAGCTTAGAGGGGCAGGGGCAACAACACTGGAAGTTCGTTTAGTGGTGCCAAGAAACCTGCAGTTTCTCCAAACCTACGTATTTTATACGTCAATGCATAATAGGAATACCATGAGAAGGAATAACTTTACAAATCTATCTGCTTAATTTAAATATTATTTTTTAATGGTGATTTAGTTTACTTAATTATTATTACACTGGCTAACACACGTTTTGGTGCCTTAGATTTTTTTAGTGTAATTAAGCAATTTCATAATAATGATAATAATAATATGTCATTATTTCTTACTAAAAGAACTAAAAAAAGGAAAAGAAAAAATATGTATAAGAGAGATGGCGATATTAAACATTGTTGCTCGTCCATACAACCATCCAACCATCTCAAGTAAACTAAATTAACAATTAGCGTACTATACAAAATATACAAAAACAAAAAAGTCAACATGGGTGAATACAAAAATAAATAATAATAATAATATGCTTACAATTAAACAGACTGTTTATCAGCTAACATTATGTTTTTTAACAGTTTGTTGACAGAATATACAGAGCAAAACGATTTGACATCATTAGGTACTAAATTAAAAATCTTACTACCATTATAACTAAACGACCACTGAAACTGAGTAGTTCTGTGTTTAGGGATATTGAGCGATGTATATCAGAATGTTTTACTAGCTTGGAGACTATAAATATTTAGGTTTATTTTTTTTTAAATATTTAATACCATACAAGATAAGTGCAATTTAAATATTTCGCTCAGGTTTAACCACTTAGAAGACTGAAAACTCTTCAGATATGATCAAATTTTTGCAAATTATAACTGTACCTCAAGCATGCATTTTGAATCTTCTGCAGGCTTTCTTTGTCTTTACACAGTAAACCAGGCCAGTATATAATATAACAGTATGATAAAGTGGATAACATTAAGGAGTCACAGTTTTAGTTTAATTTCGGTACTAAGGTAGTCCCTGTGCATGTATGACGCCTTAAGTTTAGCAAATGATTTATGTATAAGATGACTCACGTGTTTAGAAAATCGAAGTTACAGTTACAACATTATAAACTCAAAAATGAATTGGAGACTCGTAGGAAAAAAGGCGAAAGAAATCTAGTCATTCGCTGTTCTAATGGTACCCCTAAAATAGTCCATCAGGATTTAAACTGATTTCGTCACCTAATTACAGACCAACGTTGTTTTACCAAAACATGCGCGGTTTACGATCCAAGGTTATTAATTTTTACAATGGTGAAGCTGAAAATGATTTTGACATTATTGCAATAACTGAAACGGGTTAACTCCAGACATTAGCAGTGGCGAATTATTTCCTGATAACTATATAGTTTTCCGAAAAAATAAATGCAGGTTGACTACAGGCTTGTTAAGTGGCGGTAGTGTCCTTATTGCTTTTGAAAGACAGCTTTAATTGTTCGCAAATAGACATAACCTACATGGCTGATATAGTTCCCGATGTTGATGTGGTTGTCGTAAAAATTGTAAACTGCAATAATCGCAAATTATTACTATTTTTTTATATATAACACCGCATACCTCAAGCATGCAAGACTTTGATTTATTTTTTGATGCTATGGGTTCCTTAGCATGTCTGAGGGATGATGTTACTATATTATTTGTAGATGACTTTAACTCTCAAAATTATCCCCTTAGTCATTCTGCCAGAGCCGGCGCAAGAATAGGTAACTTTAAAGATTTCCATGGCTTACTTCAATATAACAAGGTTAATAATTTTCAAGGTCATATTTTGGATCTTGTTTTTTCTAACTTCAACTGTATCGTAGATAGATCTGAGGATCCATTGCTTGTTGAAGATAATCACCACCCTTCTCTTCGGATTAATTTTAATGTAACCTCTAATCGGTCGCATCCTACACAAAATCATTTTCCTATGAAATTTTCCTGCACTGCTTATAACTTGAACTTGAAAACTTGAACTTGAAAAAAGCAAATTTTTCTCTGTTATACGAACTTATTTATAGCACGAATTGGTAATTTCTTATGAATGTAGATAATGTGAATGATTTATGCTCTTCGTTTTACGACAAGTTATATATACTGTATCCAACGAGAGAATGGACTTGCACTCGAGCGAAAATTCGTCTGTTTTGGTCAGATCTCCGCCCCTTAGAACATTAGTTCAACGCCCTCAACGTCTTAATTGGCTTAGCAGGTAGTCAGGGCCGGCGCCTGGGTCCGATACCTACCTGGTACCTAATAATATAAAGTACCTACTACTGGCTACCTATTCACAGTTTGTACAAGTTTGTACCTATTCACAGTTTGTACACAATTTATTTCATCGCTGGTCCTACGTAGCTCGTTACAGAGCCCCTCCTCTTTAGTCGCCGATGCGCAAAGCAAGTCCATTCTCTCGTTGGATAGAGTATAGTCATTTCGATATAGCTGTACCAAAGTATATGTCTTATCCCGCATATTCGCCGCTATCATTATCCTCCTTGGTTCACAGGAGAAGTTATTAAATCCATCCGAACAAAAGCAGCTACATATAGCAAGTACAAAAAATTTAAATCAGCTGCATCATCAGCTGCAGCTGCATGATCTCTACAATACTTTCAAAGCTCATCGATCTAAATCTAAACGTCTGATTGATGAGGCTTATAGAATATTTAAAGGATTCTGAGCAATCATTATCTGGTAATCCTAAAAAGTTTTGGAACTTTCCAGTCCTACTGATATCGTTAATGCGTTTGGTGACTACTTTAACAGCGTCTTCGTTCAACCACAACCAGTTAATCCATCTGAGTTTTCTTTACACAACAATCTAGGACTTCATATAGACTTACTGAATATCTCACATATGAAGATGTTTTACAAAATCTGTAACGATCTAAGGATACTTTTACAATGGGCGTAAATGGTATTCCCAATTTTGTTCTAAGAGACTGCGTATGTTTTTGCCGAGCCACTACAGACCTTATTCAATTACATCCTACGTAATTCTTCCTTCCCGCCTTATTGGAAAAAAACATATATTTGCCCAATACCAAAAAAGGGAAATCAAAATGATGTTTCAAATTATAGAGGCATTTCACTACTGTGTAATTTCTCTAAAATCTTTGAAACCATACTGTACAGTAAGCTTTACTACTCTACCAGGCAGCTTATTTAGTCACGCCAACATGGGTTCATACAAAGGAGGTCAACAATATCTAAGTTAGCGGTTTTTACTCAATATGTCTATGAGGTTTTGGATAATAGAGGACAGGTCGATGTCGTCTGTACGGTCTTCCAAAAACCAATTGATCAGGTTGACCATAACACACTCCTTTTGAAACTAGAAAGTATTTGTTTTTATGAAGCATTGAATAAATTATTCACCTCCTACTTAAGCGATAGACACGTTATGGTCAGATATCAAAATTTCAATTCAATATCATTTTCTCCAACTTCGGGAGTTCCACAAGGTTCCAATCTGGGCCCCATATTGTTTTTATCTTTATTAATGATCTTCCTGAAGTCATTACTTGTGAGCATTTGTTATTTGCCGATGATTTTAAACTCTGCTCTGAAATTAAATATTCTACAGATTCCATGCATCTTCAAGACTGCATTAACAGAATATCTTCATGGTGTGATACAAATCATCTTAAACTAAATATAGCTAAATGTAACGTAATGACATACTCACAAAACTTCATCTTATACTCACAACTACTTCATTGGGAATTACATAATCAGCCGAGTTGATGTATTCAAAGATCTGGGTATTTATTATGACAGCAAACACACTTTTGTTGAACATATAAACCATATTGTTTCTAGTGCCTTTAAATCTTATGGCTTCATTTACCGCAATTGTCGGGACTCTTCCAATATAAGCACCTTCAAATCTCTGTTTTATGTTCTGGTGAGGTCAAACTAGAATACGGGTCGATTATATGGTATCCGTTTTATCCCGTTCATTGTCAACATTTAGAATCGATCCAAAGAAAGTTCTTCAAGTTTTTGATTTTTTTGCAAGATGGATCTCATCCTCCTAGAGGTCTGGATCAGAATTATTTACTTGCGAGATTTAATTTTGACTCTTTAGAAACTAGACGCAATATCATGCTAATTAGATTCTTATTTAATATCTTGAATGGCAAGCTTGATTGCCCTGATCTTTTAAATAAAATAAATTTTCTGATACCTCGCTTAAATTCTAGACACCAAACTTTATTTTACTGAGATCAAATATTTTAAGAAAGTCCCCAATATCTCTGATGTATGAACTGTCCAATCGTATCGCTTCTGATTGTGATATTCACTGTGATAATTTGAAGAGTATATGTAGCTGGGTAGCTCGGTTAGCTTAAGTATTAGGTACTTGTTTGATTTGTTGTAGTAAATTATATTTTGTTTGTTTGTTTTATATGCCATATATGCATATTGTGCTTATGCATATTTAGTTTGGCTCATAGGTATTACGTCTTATGTATTGTTTTGTATTATTTTACTTCTACTTATATTGTTATATTTTAATTATTACTTGTATTGCTTTTATTCCTGTAATCGGGTTTTTTTCCTGGTGGAATAAATAAATATTATTATTATAATATTGAAGCCAGGGTCGTTAATAACAAGATCTCTCTTGCTTTCGAAAACTAAGAATTCAGTTTTAGACTGATTTAACAAGCCTGTGAGCTAATGATACTTCAGAAATAGTGTCTAAATCAGTATTAATTTTCGTCACAGCCAAGGGTAAGGTTTAAAAACTAAAGCGAAAATATACCTGGGTATCATCAGCGTATTGATGCGACTGACAATATTTAAGGTACTTATAAAAATATGCCGTGTATATGCAAAATAGTAGAGGTCCTAAAATACTACCCTGAGGAACCCCTTTAGTTTAGCCTCTCTGGCGCCTACCAGTACGATAATTTCGGAAAAAATTAACTGCTATTTCCGAGAAGCCGAAATATTTTAATTTTAAACAGAGGGTTGTATGATCTAAGGTATCGAAGGCCTTACTAAAATCTAAAAGTATAAAACAAACATTGTTATTACAATCGGTTTCTTTATACTGTAAGCAAGTTAGTTCGAAAAACAAGGAATAGAAGAAAAAAATTATAAAGTTTTTAAATTTTAGTTATGAACTCTCAGTGGGGATCCAAATACAGATCCGAAGAGTTCCCACCTCTCCGGTGGGAGCTTCATCTCCCTTTTCCCAAAAAACCACCCCCAATGCTGACCTCGCGATCTTTTTCGGCGTTTTGATCCTAAACCGCAACTTCTACGAAAAAATATTAATAGAACTACGAATAAATATTAGAGAACTTTTTGTATTCTCCATGAAATTCTCTATAAAAATGTTTCTTACTATTTTCTGCGTATCTCTCACCGAACGCTCGTAAATGACCTTGGAAAATAAACATAGTTCTCAGCGCGAAGAGAAAAGTGAGCCCAGTGCCGTTTTTTGCGACGATTATTTTAAAAAGTGTTAGTCTGAGCAAGAAAATGTATAGAATCGAAATTAAAGTTTTTTCTCTACAGGTGCATATAAAATAAGATAATTTTTTATATCTATGCATTTTCTATTTTTGAAACTTAAGTAAATGTACTTGAGATATATGCGTCAGTTACCATCATATCATTAATAAGACAATTAATAGTGAATATTTCATTTCAGAGAGTAACATCGTCATATCGACAAACATTGGTAAAGACAAATAAGTGGGGTGGGACCCAAAGACATTCGCTTTTAGAGAGATGCTCAAGGAAATATTAAGAAAAAGGCGTATAGTTCCCATGACTTACAAATTTCGGTTTTAAAGGGTTACAAAGATAATATTTTATTTAGCCCATGCATTTAGTGGCTGAGACACCACTTCGCAATCGCAGACTATAAACTTAATATGTTCAAGAAAGGATTTACAAGAAGTGGTTGAAATATTCAATAATCTTTCATCGGCGAAAGATGACATAGCAAGAGCTGGTGAGAAATTTACGCTTGCCTTATCTTTGAATCATGACCGGTTCATTTAATTTAATAAGTTAGTAGGCCAATCCACTCACGCAGTAATTTTTCCCAGACTACCACCTACATCTGCTGCATTAGCACAACATTCATAATGGGTTTTTTCATCAAATTCATACGTGGCGAGGAAAAACTTCAACTACAACTGAATGAGGCTGGAGAAAAACTAAAAACATTCCAGTGGTTATGACTGAAGCGCCAGCTCCAACTTCAATTCTTCAGCTTATATCCTGCGACTGTAAAAAGGGGTGTGGAAAGCGATGTAGCTGTGTACAAGTTGGTTTGCTACACAATGTGCTCTAGTTCTCATGGGCAAAGTTGTTTCAATTCGATCGAGGAAAATTAATTATAGATATATTTTATTAATGCTGTAACGAAGTGGAAATATTTTGCCACTCTTACGTGAAATCGTACTGTAATTGCTATATTATTTTAAATATTAAGGTAAGTAGAAATATACTTTCGTATTTATAAGTTAGTATTGACCGTATGGGTCCGTTTCTTTTTCGACAAGCATTGTCATTTTATTTTCAATTCAGTTCTGCTTACAATGTGCATACAAATAAATATTTTCTGGGAAATCTCGCGTACAAAATACGATTTCCAATACCAAGAAAACCGCCCCCAGGCAGGCTAGATATCATCGAACGCCGCGGCGAGCAATATCGAACACACACGATAACGCTTCGGAAATTAGTGGTGAGGGAGTCCGTCCCCACCGCGCCGAAATATTTAATAAAACTAGAGCTCCTACACTGAAAAAAGACAGCCTGTGTCCAAGACTCCCAGCAGCAAGAAGTCCCAACAGCAGCAGCTCCGCCTACCTGAACCGTCTAGCAGTTCCAGCCATAATCCGAGACAAGAAGTAAGCCATATACACGCAAGTCATACCAGACTGGAGTGAGCACGCGATTTCCTTCGGATCGCGGTTTCTATCAACAACCGGTCGCAAGGCCTTCTTGTTGGTAGCTGATGACAACTGGTCCAAAGGCCTTCTTGTCAGCGTCACCAGTTGGCAACCGGTCGAAAGGCCTTCTTGCCAACACCCCAGTTGACAACCGGTCGAAGGGCCTTCTTGCCAACACCCCAGTTGACAACCGGTCGAAAGGCCTTCTTGTCACCAAATTCGCTTCTATTATACACGCCGACATTAGTAGGGGTACACTCCAATCTAACAATACTCGCTCGCTCACTATCTGGTATGGTAAGTCAAATCATTTAAATGGCCATTTCCGATTAACACCTGAGTTCCCGAACATTCGATCGTTTCGCATGCTTACACTGTTGCTTCTTCCCTCCAACTGTAATTGTAACCTACTGCCTGTCTGATAACCGCTCACCGCTTAAACTTACGCCACAAGCCCATTTTACCACAGTTATTCATTATCACCCCCAAACCAACTGTTTATCATTTTCTGCCTTAGTATTTTCTCATACCACGCTTTTCTCGCGCTACGCTAACTCCATCGGATATTCCCGGTTAATCATTAACCAAGTAAGACGTAGGCAGACTGAATAACCTGTAGGTAAATTTGCAGTGCCTGAAAAAATTAAAATGTAAGTACGTTATACTTGGACATTTTTTGGATTTTTGAGCATTGTGAGGAAACTATCAGACCTATATACGGACGTCGTTCTGTGCTTAAATTAAAACTAATTACATTCGCTACAACATATTCCCCTAACGTCGTGAAAACGTAATAACATATTTTATGGACAAACGCATAGTTTAGAAGATAAAGTGAAAAAAAAACGAAGAAAAGTTTTGAAAATTAAAAAAATATAAAAAGTTACAATTTCTATAAATCGTTATTTAACAATTTTACAAAAATAAAACTTGAAAATCGCCGATATACCCCTAGGCTAAAATGTTATGGGGTATTTAAAAGTCATGAAAAAATTCAGAAAATTTTCTTGTGAAAACTCAATTTCAACGAATTTTACACGAGGATTTTACCACCGTGTACAATACCCTTGGAATGAAGATTTTGAAGATTAAAACATACGGGGTCACAAAGAAAAGATTAAATTTTCATATGCTGAGAACCTGAAAATCCGACTACTATTTTCAAAGTTACAATAGTAAAAAAATATACAATAATTTGCAAAAATTATTGTACATTTTAACCGAATCTATTGAGCAGTTTATTTGGCTGGCCTATAGGTACCATTAAAAAATTTCCGTTTATATTCATTCATTCAATTACCTCATGTGGAGAACGGACGTTAACGGATAACAAAATGAACCCTGAAAAATAAACAGAATATCAATTCAACGCTGCCACGTGCGACGATGGAAATGTACAGTAATATGTTTTCATTTTGTTGTCAATACTAAGAGAGAAGGTAATTCCAGAGAAAATTGAGAAGGAATTCCTCTAGTGATAATACTAGAGAAGGTAATTCATTATATTTTGCTATTTCTATTGTAAATTTTATATGTGGCTCTTCGCTGTTGATCTGATCTAGAAAATATTTAATTGCTCTAGGATACCATAAGGCCGGATTATATAAACATCATTTACATTATATTATCCACCAAATATTTGAGTTTGGATTTAATTTGTCACGATAATATTTTTTTAAATCGATATTAATAAAATACTGGTTCAATTTTTTTTGTTACAAATAATTTCTCATGATACTACTTAATGTGGTGATTATCTAGGGAAAGCAAAGGAACTTTATAGTTTCACGTACCGTACGTGAATTATATAGAAGTTTCTTTGCTTTCCCTAGATGTTCACCACATTAAGTAGTATTATAAGAAATTATTTGTAACAAAAAAATGAAACCAGTATTTTGAATAACAATAACGAGATTTGGGAAAATCGCAGATCGCGTGACGCACAAGTAAACCATATTTTTAATTTTGATGCCATCATATTGATATTTGCAAGAAACATAAAAATAATAAATATCAATAATTACGATACGTATATTTCTCGCATTCTTCCCCACAGGAGGTCAACTAGGATACTCTATTTAATAAAAAAATATTCCAATAGCTAATAATTTGAAATACCTACTGTAAATATTTATTTCGTTAAATCTCTTTTTACACCATTAACATAAATTTTTGCATTTTATTATCTATCTGGTTTCAGGATAAACAATAATTTATATTTAAATGTGGTCATCATTAGGAAACAGTATTAGATATGATATACATATATGATAAATTGAAATAATTGCCACTATTTTCTAAGCTCACCCCGCATCTGAAAAAACGAGAATTATATTTTGTAATTTTTAATATTCATTCATGATTAGAGATAATATAAATAATTTTTATGTAGCTCACGATACATGCAAAATTCACGGATATATATATATATATATATATATATATATATATATATATATATATATATATATATATATATATATATATATATATATATATATATATATATATATATATATATATATTAGCTTTGAAATTCTTTGCTATTCATATTTGTTTTGTGAAAAGTAATCTTGGGTTTGTAGCATTTCATTACATAGAAATAAGCAAATAGACGAATAAGAAGGAAAACACACTTACCAGTGCTATATCTGGACATACATACGGAAACGAACCACTTAGAAGTTGTACAAGTTCTTTCACCTTTCTTGAGGATCTTCAGAGCAGTATACGATTTATTTCATTGATCATTTACACTTGAATTTAAAATATTAATACTCCAACACTTGCAGTGACGTTTTATGTATATGTATATATATATATATATCTATATATATATATATATATATATATATATATATATATATATATATATATATATATATATATATATATATATATATATATACACATTTGGAACAATTTGATCCTTTGGATTGGCTAATGACGAATCTCGACGAATGAATCGCTGTTATACCCACGTTTTTAAAGACCTACTCAAACCACGAGTAAACCGGGGTTCGTACGGGATGGATACATATTTTGGAGTCTCTATATCCTTTTGAAAGGTCGTAGAAATAAGTGTATCCTTAAATTTACGTTTCCTAATTAGTTTTTCAACTATATCTCTAGGATAACCATTACTCACAGCTATATCTTTAATTAATACTTTTTCTTTTTCAAACTTCTCATTACTGAGAGGGAAGCTTAGTAAACGATGGACAAGAAAATTAAAACTCGCCATTTTGTGTTGATAGCAGTGGTGAGAGTCATTAGGGATATATCTGATCGTACTGGTATATTTTCTATATATATCAAATCCTAACCTATTGTCACTATCTTTAATTTCTAATACATCTAATGGAAGTTTTGTGTCAAACACGGCAAAAATATCATCCACATATCTCAGCCAAATCCTAGGAAAATACTCGAATTCTTCTTTTGCGTCAGTTTCAAATCGACTCATGAAGACATCAGCAATGAAAGGCGATAAACAGTTACCCAATGCGGTTCCTTCATGTTGTTCATAGAACTTGTCATTGAAACGGAAGCAATTTGGTTTCATACAAAGTTTTGTAAGGTTTATGTATTCTTTTATTACTTCTTTTCTATAGTTGTTTAATTCGAATAAATCCTCAAGATAGTCCAAGGTCTGTGGAATTGATAAACTCGGAAATAATAAACAAACATCAAAGGAAATCAAAATGTCACCGTCTTGCAATTGAATATTCTTGATCTTATTAATGAAATCATTCGAATTTTTAACTGAAAAACTAGGCTGTGCAATGGGCAAACTTTCAAATTCCTTAGTCAACGATTTTGATAAGTAGTAAGTCGGAGATCCAATAGATGATACTACTGGACGCACCGACTTCCCTGGCTTATGAATTTTTGGTAGACAATACAATCTAGGTATGGTAGGGCTAGATACACGTAACCTGTTCTTAACAGGTGGAGTAATAAGGTTGTTACATGATTTGAGGACATTGTTTATTTCAGTGGTCATTCTTGGTAAAGGGTTTCTAATAAGTTTTTTATAAGTACCATTACTAATTAAGTTGTTTACCCGTTCATAATAGTCCTCTTTATCTAAAATAACAACCTTATTACCTTTATCTGCTTTTAAATAAATATAGTCTTTCTCACGCAACCTTTTGATAATCTTTCTATGATTCTTTGAGTATGACTTTCTATTGTCTATGTTATTAATTATATGTTTAGAAATTTGATTCCTGCAAGCCAATCTTGCAGGACGAGAACCTTGGATGAATCAGGCAGATATTGAATTGAACTTTCAATCCCTGCCACGACATCATCTAAGATCTCATCAGAAGGGGCTACAGCAAAGTTTAAACCCTTATTTAGAAGGTCAAGTTCTTCTTTATCTAAAGAGTGTGACGAGTGATTTTCCACAATGTTAACGACCTTCCGAGGAACATTTTTTGGTACATTAGTAGTCAATTTTTTTAATTTTTTATTTTGTGAGATTTTTTAAATAAATTTCGCGTTGATTGATAAAAACATGGTCCTCTGAAATTCGCATTATTGTTCATATTCTAAATTTTTTAACTTAAAAGTAAGCTTCTTGTAAAGATCGTATGCTTGTATTTCAAGCATACTCCATTTACTGTACATATAATTTATTTCTAAATCCAGCTATTTTTGTTTTGCAAATAAAGCACCCTTATTTGAAATATTCGAACAATTTGGAATTTTAACTTGAATGAAACTCGGAAAAACAGAATGACGTTTATAGGATTTGAGAAAGCAAATATCAGAACCTTATATAGAACCTTATATAGAGATCCAGTTCCGTTGACCGTGAAGTCATTTTACTACCTGATAGGGCTGGAACCTTTGATGTAATTATAACACTCGGAGTAGTTTCCATAAACACCAAAACGCTATCACTTCGCTCGACGCGCGTTTCGCCAACCAAGTTGGCATCATCCGGAGACGATTAAAACTAATCTTAAACTAAAAAACCTACCGTATTTATACTATTTGTGGTGAAATCATTAGTAACGATTCAGTTTTCAGGTCAGTTTTAATCGTCTCCGGATGATGCCAACTTGGTTGGCGAAACGCGCGTTGAGCGAAGTGAAAGTGTTTTGGTGTTTGTGGAATCTACTCCGAGTGTTATATACATATGGTCAAATGGTGCCCAGGCGATGCACACGTTTATGCGATGTACGCGAGACAGCAGTCCGAGTGCTATTGATCACACATGGCTATGCTTAGCCGTCTCCTGCAACACGCCAATGTACCTATCATAGCATAGCTCTCGCCTGCAGCATCTAGAGATATGACCTTGGTCTCCCCTTCCCACGTGGAGGCCTCCTACACGCTAGCTAGGCCTTATAAGAATAAATTGTAAAAGTTTTACTGCAATTAGCATCCAGCAGATCGGTCAATTGGTGCCCAGGCGATGCACACGTTAATGCGAACCGGCGTTGTACGCAAAGCAGCAGTCCGTGGCGATGTCTAGCATTGTTCTGCACTACGCCAATGTGCCTATCGTATTTTTTTAAATTAATTTAAATATATATATATATATATATATATATATATATATATATATATATATATATATATATATATATATATATATATATATATATATATATATATATATATATATATATATATATATATGTATATATATATATATATATATATATATATATATATATATATATATATATATATATATATATATATATTAAGGTTGTGACGGGCGCACTCACCATTTTCTCTGGTATATCTTCGGAATCCAAGGTCAAATGCCAATAAAACTAAAATGGAACACACTTGAAAATACCCCCTTTCCAACAAACAGAGAAATTTTAAAATTGATTTATAAATAACGGAGTGCTGTGGCAACAAATATATAAAAAAACATACAACCGAATTGAGTACCTACTTTTTTTGTCGGTTAATAGAAAAGTAACCTTTATTTCCATAAAAAATCTGATTAAATAAATAACTGATGACGGTATATTAATAACGCTTGCTCACCTGTTTATACCTGGCAACTACATATAGATGTCCTGAGAGGAAAGTGGGCAATCCATATTTTTCCAATTCCTTGTGTCATATTTCAGCTAATGCTCGACTTTTACGAATGACAACATCGGCATGCGATTTAGCTAAGCAACACATATATTATCTAACATAATTATATAATCTTTGTCAGTCAAATAGCACATGAGGGTATATATTTCTAATACCGGATCTAAGACTATTAGTATGTTATTGCCGACAACACAACCGTATATTTTATTACAAAAACTAGCGACCCCAATTTAAATAGTCTCTTTTTAAATAGTCGATTTTTTCGACGTTAGACCTGAATTATTAGTAAAACTGATTTTTTTACAGTATAGTATCCAAGACACGCACATATTACATACATTATTTTAGCTTCTATATATTTATGGAAATTCGTAGTATTTATAAAATTAATTACGTTGTAATTACTATGGCTATTTTAAACATAATATCTTGTTGTTCGCTAGATTCATCAATTTATATAATTATACTCGAAAATCGACCGTTCTACATCAACAGGTGTTTAAAACGATTCTGATTATTAATTCCCAAAATTTGAATATTAATTCATTTAATTATTTATAGTATGTACCCGACATGTCACAAATAAAAGATAAAAATATTCGGCTAGATTAAAACCGTCTGCATTAATTAAATTTAAATACTTACGTAATTTGAAATTGTCTGTTCTTAGCAAAATATAAGCACGTATTGAAAGCAAAGCAACGTGTGAAGAATCAGTAAATGTTTATCATTGATAACGGAAATTAGTCAGGTAGGTGCTGCATTAAGTGACATGTAAATTCATTTTTAACGCGCTTATATTAGCTTCATCTGTATGTATGTATGCATATAAGTAAAGGAATCTTTGAGCGAGGTTTTCACCCACTTCAAAACGTTAGAATAAACTGAAACGCTGCACACTTTAAGGACCGATGACAATACAATAGTTTGACAACTTTGTCCTAATATCCTCGCCAGGATCATCAAAAATCAGGATATAAAAAAAATGTGTCTCGCATTGGCGCATTCGCCACAATATAAAATTTACTGAAAGTTATACATGCATTAAATCTCGAACCACACAGCACAAAAATTCTTTTTCGCTCAAAAAATCTTTTCCAGAAAGTAAAACAGATCAACATATTTTTAGTGAAAAAAATTATAATTTAAAATACTGAAAAAACATACTTTAAAGGGAAACTGAATTATATATATATATATATATATATATATATATATATATATATATATATATATATATATATATATATATATATATATATATATATATTGATTTGTTCTTGGAAAATTTCTATTGTTATTACTTGAATTTTGAAAATTATTGTTCCTAGTATTGAAATTATAATTATTGTTGAAATTTTTTGATTCATGTTGAACATTTCGCTCTACTCTTGTTAGATAATTATATAATTGTTCTACATTATCTATATTGTGAACCGCTATAGTTTCTGCTATTTCCGGTTTATATTGTCTTGCTATGTATAGCACTAGTTCTGGCTCGCTACTTGTCGGACTTAAGTACTGAGCACTAGAAAATAATCTTAATGCATATTTTGTCATTGTATTAGACAAGTTAGGGTTGTATTTTCCGAAATACAATTTTTCTCTTACTAAAGATTG
>CAXKVY010000780.1:662500-696433 GCA_964058915.1 Tetropium fuscum | reverse complement strand
TCACACATTTTTAAAAGGTCAATGTGACAAAAATCTCCTATCAAATAACCGTTCGCCACTCTCCAAACAGGTTAATAAATATTTAGATACGAGTATTTTCGCTGTGCATATACAGGGTGAATTAAATAATGTCACTTTAATAACAACAATAAAGAAAGTGGACATTATGGATTTATTTCGGTGCCTAGTTGGATAAAGTTGAAACTAAAACAAGCTGGCAATGCTGACATTTGTTTTTGTACGTAATCCAACATTGAAAGCCACCCTTGATTACAAGAATTTTGCAGATAAATGAAACATATTGGGAATAACTAACTCATTTACGAAAACTTAGCAGGCTTTGTACCGCTCCTTTCAAAAGTTAGTGAAATTATTATAAAAATTACCAGATATGGAACATCCTACCTAATGATTATAATTTTGTAAGAAGCACATTTTGAATGTGAAAGAATATTTTCAATCAGCGCTTTAATCTAGTTCTACGGGCTGCATTGTAAAACTTATTTTTATATTAAAATAAATAAATTTCGACGCTACTGAAGTGTGAGAGGTTAGGCAAACCCTACGAAACTATAAAATATAATGTGTTGCCTATTTATAGTATTCACAAATTAGGTAATAGTAAACAACATTTAAAGCACAAGCTTTTAAAGCCGCATTCTACAGAAGTCCAACACAAACAATCATTACAATGCGGATTCCTAAAATAAACAAGAGAAACTGAACACTCATGTACTTACGTTGTTGTATGATATTCCGTAGTAAAGTCCCATAAAACACGAACTACATTGTTTACAATTAAAGCATTAATTTATATTGCTTAAACAAGCGCTCGGAGAATTTCACTGTCATAATTATCGGGCACTATACTGCGTTGCACTGGCTTTTTTCTCACTAATGACCGATGTCGAGATCGAGGAGGGAACAGACAATTGAAGCCGAGCATTTACCTTTTTAAAACATCGCCGTTTGGTGTAGTACCCCGGCTGTAACATTATAATTCAACCGAGGTCAAGCTCTCGCATGAGAAATTGAATCTCGAGCAACGCTGCCTGCCTGCCTGTGCAAGCGGTAGTTCTAAATGCTCTCCCGAAATTAAATCTCCCCCTTCGTCAAGAACTTTTTCGGTGAGTGTTTTTGTGTGCCTTATGTCACGGTGTAAGTCACATATCGTTGCATAGAATCGTGGAGGAATACGTCTTCATCGATGGCTACGCAGGTAATGGTCACCAATGTGTTTCATATATGAACATAAATATCAGGAAAATGTATGATAAAAAAACATGGGGTACTTCAGGGTTCTGTACGAGGTACGCAACTCCAGAAAGGACCCCGCAGCAAAATAAAATGCACGTAAAAACGGTTTCGGTGGAATTCCCTAAAATTTTTGTGGATTATAGATCTAATTAATTGAAGTGCCCATTTTATCAAAATCCATCTTCCAGGATTATGGTCATACAAAGTTTTAGATGTTACTAGGCAGCCTTAAAATATATTCTAAAAAATATTTTATAATTACTATACATCTAAAAATGGAAGTTTTCCATTATTTTCTAATTCATATGTAAACTTTACAGAAGTGAAACGACTATTTAATTTGGAAATTAAGTTTTCTACATCCACAGTATTAGTGTCAAACACGGCAAACATGTCATCCATATATCTCAGCCAAATTCTACGAAAATACTCGAATTCTTCTTTTGCTTCAGTTTCAAATTGACTCATGAAGACACCAGCAATGAAATGCGATAAACAGTTTCCCATTGCGGTTCCTTCATATTGTTCATAGAACTTGTCATTGAAACGGGAGCAATTTTGTTTCATACAAAGTTTTGTAAGGTTTACATATTCTTCTATTATTTCTTTTCTATAGTTGATTAATTCGAGTAAATCCCCAAGATAGTCCAAGGTCTGTGGAACGAGTGTACCGACTCGGAAATAATGAACCAACATCAATAGAAATCAAAATTTCACCCTCTTGCAATTGAATATTCTTGACCTTATCACTGAAATCATTCGAATTTTTACTGAAAAACTAGGCTGTGCAATGGGCAAACTTTTACAAATTCCTTAGTCAACCATTTTGATAAGTGGTAAGTCGGAGATCCAATAGACGATACTATTGGACGCACCGACTTCCCTGGCTTATGAATTTTTGGTAGACAATACAGTTTAGGTACGGTAGGGTTAGATACATGTAACCTGTTCTTAACAGGTGGAGTAATAAGGTTGTTACATGATTTGAGGACATTTTTTATTTCAGTGGTCATTCTTGGTAAAGGGTTTCTAGTAAGTTCTTTATAAGGACCATTACTAATTAGGTTGTCTACCCGTTCATAATAGTCCTCTTTATCTAAAATAACAACCTTTATCTTCTTTTAAATAAAAACAGTCTTTCTCGCGCAACCTTTTATAATCTTTCTATGCTTCTTTGAGCATGACTTTCGATTGTCTACGTTATTAATTATATTTCTAGAAATTTGAATCCTGCAAGCTACTCTGACGAGATCCTTGGATGAATCAGGCAGATATTGAATTGAAGTTAGTTGAATTTAGTAATTTATTTATGCTTGATTGCATGGACAGATGAAATATTATAAAATTAAAAATACTTAGCATCCATCATATAAATAAAGAATTATAAAAAATAAAGAATTATAAAAAATACAGAATTTACAATTATTGATTTTTAGTTATATAAGTCTATACGATAAAAAGTTGCATGTTCATGCTAAATTGCAGTTATGGCTTATGACTAATAATCTCTGATCCTCAGTCAATGGATTTTTTTAAGTACAAAACTGCTTGCGTTGGCCACCCTATATCCGTTCTCTAGTTATTGCCTATTTATTGAAAATAAATATCTACTACTATAAGCAAGTATCGGCGATTGTTTTGTTCCGAGTTGTACCGGTTCTTATGTTCATAATAATTATAAAATAGCCATATAGTGATGATATATATTAAATAAATACTATAACGGTCAGAAATTCAAATTAGGTTTTGGATTTCGGGAGTTTTGCGTTTCTAGTCCACGAAACAGTTACAAGTTGCATAACCGAAGGCACTATTTTAGTCGATAAAAGGATGAAGCGATTATACTCGTATTTTTACTATAGAACTGTTGGCAAACTAATAAGAGCCTATTGAAGAGGTGTTATATAACAAGTTATATAATCACGTAAACCTATATAAAGTTTTTCTGCATTTGGGTTGGTTTAAGAAATATAAATATTGCATAGTACTACATAGACATCATATATATTAGACATTATATATATATATATATATATATATATATATATATATATATATATATATATATATATATATATATATATATATATATATATATATATATATATATATATATGTATATATATATATATATATATATATATATATATATATATATATATATATATATATATATATATATATATATATATATATATATATATATATATATATATACACTGCTGGCCAATAGGTTGGAATAATTCAAATTTTTAGGGTAAATTTCGATACATATATCTTCTGAACGATATGGAATATCAAAATACGGATTTCAGGACGTTTTTGGAAATTTCATCGACAAAAACTGGTCTGAATATCAATTTTCCATTATGCTCAAAAAAGGAATATACGGGGGTGTAAACTAAACCCCTAAAAAAATCAAAATTTCATTCTTACCGAGAATTTAGGAAAACCAAAATCGAGTTAAATTTTTTATACCGGGGTAATCTATGGACCAATTCGAAAAAACAAATTTGGCCGATTTTTGATATCTCGCTTATTTTTGAATATACGGCGTTTTTATTGAAATTAGGACAATTTTTTGGAAATGTATCTCTTACTTTTTAAAAACAAAGTAAGTAATGGATTTTTTTCTTATTTTCAAGTAAGCTTACATGCCTCTAGCTGCCTCAGTAGCTAGAATTGACATTTCTTATACAGGGTGCCTGCGAAAACATTTAATAAGCATGTGTCACGAAAAATCTGTATATTTAAATAAACTGTGTGCAGAACCCTGTATGATTAAAATGAACGATAATTTTAAAATTTTAAAACTGTGAAGGGAAACCTTAGAAAAATATCTCGAAACGGTTTTTTATTTTTCTTGATCGGATGAGTATTATCATAATTTACAGTTTCGTTGTAATTACACGGTAAATCCCTATATAAAACATTTAAAAAACTTGCGGTAGTAACGATTAGCTGGTGATTATGATAATACTCATCCGATCAAGAAAAATAAAAAACCGTTTCGAGATATTTTTCTAAGGTTTCCCTTCACAGTTTTAAAATTTTAAAATTATCGTTCATTTTAAT
This sequence comes from Tetropium fuscum, assembly GCA_964058915.1. Lineage (NCBI taxonomy): Eukaryota > Metazoa > Arthropoda > Insecta > Coleoptera > Cerambycidae > Tetropium > Tetropium fuscum. The sequence continues at coordinate 692,101 of CAXKVY010000780.1, read as the reverse complement.
CATACAGGGTTCTGCACACAGTTTATTTAAATATACAGATTTTTCGTGACACATGCTTATTAAATGTTTTCGCAGGCACCCTGTATAAGAAATGTCAATTCTAGCTACTGAGGCAGCTAGAGGCATGTAAGCTTACTTGAAAATAAGAAAAAAATCCATTACTTACTTTGTTTTTAAAAAGTAAGAGATACATTTCCAAAAAATTGTCCTAATTTCAATAAAAACGCCGTATATTCAAAAATAAGCGAGATATCAAAAATCGGCCAAATTTGTTTTTTCGAATTGGTCCATAGATTACCCCGGTATAAAAAATTTAACTCGATTTTGGTTTTCCTAAATTCTCGGTAAGAATGAAATTTTGATTTTTTTAGGGGTTTAGTTTACACCCCCGTATATTCCTTTTTTGAGCATAATGGAAAATTGATATTCAGACCAGTTTTTGTCGATGAAATTTCCAAAAACGTCCTGAAATCCGTATTTTGATATTCCATATCGTTCAGAAGATATATGTATCGAAACTTACCCTAAAAATTTGAATTATTCCAACCTATTGGCCAGCAGTGTATATATATATATATATATATATATATATATATATATATATATATATATATATATATATATATATATATATTAGCTTTGAAATTCTTTGTTATTCATATTTGTTTTGTGAAAAGTAATCTTGGGTTTGTAGCATTTCATTACATAGAGAAATAAGCAAATAGACGAATAAGAGGAAAGATACACTTACCAGTGCTATATCTGGACATATATACGGAAATGAATCACTATACACACAGAAACGAACCACTTAGAAGTTGTACACGTTCTTTCACCTTTATTGAGGATCTTCGGAGCAGTGTACGATTTATTTCATTGATCATTTATACTTGAATTTAAAATATTAATACTCCAACACTCGCAGTGACGTTTTATGACATTAGTTTTTGACGGAACTCAAATTCTTAGAATACACAAACCTAGTCTACTACTTATATTTGTTCTATTTGAATATATTATATATAAAAGCATTAGGCATACAGTTATCCAGAAGATGTTAAACTTTAAAATGCATAAAATCTTGTTGAACCTATTGAAAAACAACTACTTTTTCCAACTATATGCTGGAGAATATTGAATTACATATACAATAGAGTTCTGAAGCATTCAAAGAGGGAGTGATACAGAAATTGCTTGCTTAGTCAAAACTAAAATCATTTGTTGGTCTTATGTTCATTTTAAAGTTTAACATCTTCTGGATAACTGTATGCCTAATACTTTTATATATAATATGTTCAAATAGAACAAATATAAATAGTAGACTAGGTTTGTGTATTCTAAGAATTTGAGTTCCGTCAAAAACTAATGTCATAAAACGTCACTGCAAGTGTTGGAGTATTAATATTTTAAATTCAAGTATAAATGATCAATGAAATAAATCGTACACCGCTCTGAAGATCCCCAGTAAAGGTGAAAGAACTTGTACAACTTCTAAGTGGTTCGTTTATGTGTGTATAGTGGTTCATTTCCGTATGTATGTCCAGATATAGCACTGGTAAGTGTATCTTTCCTCTTATTCGCCTATTTGCTTATTTCTCTATGTAATGAAATGCTACAAACCCAAGATATATATATATATATATATATATATATATATATATATATATATATATATATATATATATATATATATATATATATATATATATATATATATATATATATATATATATATATATATATATATATATATATATATATATATATATATATATATATATATATATATATATATATATATTTATATATATACATAATTTATATATATGACTATTTTTATTGTCATAAAATAAATTGTGATAAATTGTAATAAAATGAATCTGAGCTAGAAGTAAATCTAAATCTGAAGCTAACTTCAGGGACGTAATGAACTATGAGTTCTACTGTAGTAATAAAAATAAATAAAAATATAAATATGTACGTATAAAATAAACATAAACACACTGCATAATATGACGCAAAAGCGGGAGTCGACTTCTATGACGGTACTTATCGTGAATTATTAATAACAAATAAAATTTTGTTTATGTTACAGATATTGCAATGACTTATTTTACGTATATAATATCTGCGGCTACATGTGAAACGTATCTAGGTATATATTATCTAGGTATATATTCGACCGCATGCCACTCGATGTATTAACTCGGTTTCCATACTCGGTCTAATTAATTAATACATGCTAATTAATTCTGTAAACTATAAAGGAAAAGATGTAAATATGCCAGAAACGTAAATTTTAATCGTAAAATGTTGTGGTTTGAGGAACATTGTGCCGCGTTAACAGTGTTAAGTATTCTCTTCGTAGGATGCATCTCCACCACTGGACTGGGCCCCTGTCCCAAAATGGGCTACATAGAGAATTTCAATTTGTCAAAGGTAACAACATTTCTTGGTTTTCTAGTACACCTAACCTCCTTGCTTGCCTCTGCATCAGTCTCCTTAGTCATCAAATATGATAGAACTGAAGATGTTGCAGATTTCTCACTACATTGCTTAGAATGATACGCTTAAAGCGGAACATTTGTTGGAGCTTCAGATTTCTGAAGCGCCAACAACATCAAACAAGAAGGTCAGTCACCTTCTAATGCGTTCACAATAAGTTTTCACGGTTCGAATAGTCTGAAATAATAGAAATTATTAATATTTGGGGAGCAGACTAGCCAGGCATAAAAACTAGCCAGCCAAAAAATACATTTTTGGTCTTGCAGTAACTTTTTCACTCCTGAATGTATTCTCAAAATCTAGGGTCCATATAAGAGCTAAAACATCAGTTACGAAAACGCGATTATGATAGTCGATTCAGCCTAAAAATTCAATATACAGGGTTGCATTAAATATGACGTCAATTTTACATAATTTGTAGGAAATTGGGAAATGAAATGAATTTTGTCGGGCTTCCCTTGACTCATGCAACTGCTGCAACTATTCTGACCATATCCGTCCACCAGGCTATGCATAGACGGCTGGTGAATAATAGCTTCTCCATTCTTCCGATTCAACAGTCGCATTCACCAAATCATCCAAATTATCAATTTGTCTTTGATGTTTTTCTTTCATATTCGTTTTAATTATGCTCCAGACATGCTCCATCGGATTCATATCGGGAGACAACGGTGGCCAATCCATTATTTTATTATTGTGATAATACAAAAATGCTTTGTCATCGGCTAAAATTAAATCTCCACCAACATTTCTACGTTCATTTTATTGATCAGTTTATTTTAGTTGATAAAGAACGTAGATAAAGGGCTTTAATAGAAAGTTTCTATTGGTATTCAGAAACGTCAAAAAATCATGCCAATTCAGTTTAGAAAAAGGACCCCAACAACCGTATATTACTATATACTAGAAGAAGAATAAAGTATACCTGAAATGACAAATTCTGACAGATTATACTGAAGTGGAAAACATAATAATATTTCTATATAGAAATTTTTCTATGTAGATATAGGTCGTTCTAATTATAAATATATTGATTATTAATTAGAATGCAACTAAATCTATAATGCGGTAACAAACGAACAATAACAAGAAACTGTTCCCATTCCCAATCGAAAATGTGAATAATCGAAGCTGTTTACTTTCGACTCGAAAATAATAATTATTCGTAAGTCGACGATTAACATTGAATGGTGAATTTTATTAAAATACATGAGGGAACCCGCAGACGCTCCATTTAGTGAATTGACATTTAGTTTTTGATTTTTTGCATAGGTTAAACATTCATTTTTGTAATCGGCGTGTATGTCCAAATTAAAAATTATTTTATACAATACGTATTCACCAGCAGAGATCGTAAACAAGCTCAAAAATATATATTTTACACTACTGTACTATTAATGAAGGCATATACAAAATTTAATACAACTATAATCATCCTTGAACGGACATTTACGTGACCAAACATACAGGGTGTCCCAGAAAATCGTTTACAAGCGATATCTGCCTTATTGAAAATATAAGTCAAATGAGGTTTTGAATAACAACAGGCTCCCTGGCTATAACCCTTAAGAAATCTTATTTATCCTGGTGAATATCCGAAGAAAATGTTATGAGTATTCTAGCGTATATAGTTTTTTTTACATAAAATTTACTTTTAACGGCATTCCTCGTTAATCGACTGAAGTTATAATAAAAAAACAGAAAAAAATTGAAAATAAGAAAATTAAAATTTAACTACGAATCGCTTCTTTTAGTTTTATAGTATACATGATTCTCTTTAATTTGGGGTATAATTTGTAGCAAAAATAATAATATTAACTTTAATAAATTGACGTTATTTGAGTTGCTACACAAATTGTCAACTGTTGGTGTAACTTGTTGTAACTCGGTTATATGTTGAGGTATTCGAATGTTTTTGCCACCAAAAAGTGCCAAATTTAGTAGACTTTATTTTGCTTCGATTAATTTTGGGTTTTTTAAACTAAAGCGGTACAACCCTTTACACTCTTTTTAATATGTACGTGTAGTTAACTGACCGCGTATAAGATACCGCGCAGTTGCCACATGTAAGTCTCAAATTTCTCAATATTCTATCAAACTATCAAATTCTACAATACTATATCAAAATTGTATATATTATTTATGGATGTCATAAAAGAATTGTTGTGCATGCAATAAAATATTATATGCCAAGATGTTAGGCATTTTTACATATATTACAAAACATTTATTGATACAAGAAAAACTTTTCTCTTTAGAAATAATTTCACTATATACCAATAGACCTGGTAAAAAATATAACAAATAAACGTTGGAACGAAATAAAAAATTATACTTCTTTACCAATAGAAGAGTTCTTATATGCTTTAGAACTCACATTAAATTGCACATGATTTCAATGGAATAATACATATTACAAACAAACATATGGCTGTGCAATGGGTTTACCAATATCCAGTACAATCGCAGAATTAGTATTAGAAGATTTAGAAAAAACTATAATTCCAACATTAAACTATAAAATACCATTTTTCATGTTGATGATTGCATAACTGCATTTCCAACTGAACATAAAAATTCTATCCTAAATAAATTTAATAGTTACATCCAAAAATACAATTTACAATTGAAAACGATTCAGAAAATACAATACATTTTTTAGACTTAACTCTTATAAATAATAAAACTGCAATATTAACAAAATGGGCTACAAAAACAACATAGTCTGCTAGATATACCAATTTCAACTCAAAATACCATTACAACCAAAAAAAACTGTAGTAACTGGTATTGCAATAAAACTAACTTCTGCCATTTTTAGAAAATAATGCATAGAAAAAGCAAAAAATGTTTTAATAAATAATAACTATCCCCTTTCTCTAATAAACAAAATTTTCAAAAACAGAATTCACAAATACTACAATTCTCCACCACTACTAGTCAATGCAACTAATGCTCGTAAAACATATATTGCCTTACCATATGTACCACAATTTTCAGAAAATATTTCACTTTAAAAGCATATGATATTCACACAGGACACAAAAATGCAGACAACAAGATTCCTTAACACAACATTAAAAGACCAAAATCCACTTGAAAAAACTACACACTGTATATACGAAATTCCATGTAAACAATGTGATGAAGTCTACATTGGTCAAACAATGGAACTTCTTGAAGATATTCAGCTAATATTACAGCTTGAAAAAACATTCTAATGAAACAGGTCATCAATTTAACTACGAAAATACTAGTTATTAATAAAGAACAAAATTATAAAACACGGCTAATTGTGGAATCAATTTATATTCAAAAAAATCCTAATGCATGTAATAACAAGGAAGATACAGAACATCTTTCTACAATCTACAATTTGTTAATATAAAAATATTAAATAAATTAACAAAAATCATTCTCTCTCTATATAAACTTAAAATGTACATACATACCTACCTACTTACTATAAATATACATCTACATAATATTAACATAACCAAAATTAGAATAATAATGAAATATAAAATAGCCTAAGTTCGTAGGATTTCTGTAGGACTGTTCTTCCCTATGATACTAATCGAACAGTCTAATAACCTTAAAAATTAATTAAAACTGTCATTTTTGCCTATGTAAAATATGTCATAAATAAAATACTTTTTTCAAAAAGGCCCAAAAAAGGACCGAAACGTTAAGTAATATAATCAGTCGTTTTATATATATATAATATATATATATATATATATATATATATATATATATATATATATATATATATATATATATATATATATATATATATATATATATATATATATATATATATATATATATATATATATATATATATATATATATATATCAAAGCTATATTATATATATATATATATATATATATATATATATATATATATAGCTTTGAAGTTCTTTGCTATTCATATTTGTTTCGTGAACAAATTCTTTGCTATATATATGTATGTCCAGATATAGTACTGGTAAGTATATCTTTCCTCTTATTCGTCTATTTGCTTATTTCTCTATGTAATAAAATGCTACTAACCCAAGATTACTTTTCACAAAACAAATATGAATAGCAAAGAATTTCAAAGCTAATAAATATATCCAGGGTGAAAACTTTCGAATTTTTTTTTCGAATTTTCGAAGAAACAATTAATACATAAGACCAACAAATGATTTTAGTTTTGACTAAGTAAGCAATTTCTGTTTCACTCCCTCTTTGAATGCTTCAGAACTCTATTGTATATGTAATTCAATATTCTCCAGTATATAGTTGGAAAAAGTACTTGTTTTTCAATAGGTTCAACAAGATTTTATGCATTTTAAAGTTTAACATCTTCTGTATAACTGTATGCCTAATGCTTTTATATATCATATGTTCAAATAGAACAAATATAAATAGTAGACTAGGTTTGTGTATTCTAAGAATTTGAGTTCCGTCAAAAACTAATGTCATAAAACGTCACTGCAAGTGTTGGAGTAATAAATTCAAGTATAAATGATCAATGAAATAAATCGTATACTGCTCTGAAGATCCTTAATAAAGGTGAAAGAACTTGTACAACTTCTAAGTGGTTCGTTTCGTTGTGTATAATGGTTCATTTCGGTATGTATGTCCAGGTACACTGGTAAGTATATCTTTCCTTTTATTCGTCTATTTGCTTATTTCTCTATGTAATGAAATGCTGCTAACCCAAGATTACTTTTCACAATATATATAATGTGGTTCACAATATATATAATATATAAAATGTGGTATTTGACCTGATTTGATAGATTGGGTGAAAAAATGTTTAAATTTGAGTTGTCTGTTTTCGACACATATTTCGTATTGTTTTGTAGATATGAAACAGTTTCTGGTCCTAAAATATGTCACGAGTTTCAGGTAGTAAATACAAAAATGTTCATCAACGCCATACCTCAAAGAAGAAATGGACCGGAGCACCTAAGAAGTGACAAAATACAGCATGGAAAACAAAAATTATTTAATCTAATTATATAATTAGGTATATATAAATGTCATTAAAAAAACTGTGATCATATTGGGGTTGGTTTGCAGGTCAAGTGTGACTATAATATTTAAGTTTACCCCACTTATGGAAATTTTTACTGGTTAATGAAATAAAATTACATAAAATAGTGAAATTTATGATTTTTCCCTGCATTATCATTTCATGCGTATGGAATAGCAACATTATTATTCATATAAAATTGCACGTGTATTAGCTATATAGATTGTTTATCACCATCTACATTGTAAACCTACTGTATAATTCTACAAATCGTTGACCTCAACGACATTCATTAACCAACGTATAGTTATTTAGGATTATTATAAAGTTAATTGTAAAAATCTACAGACATGCCAATTTAGTAGCACAATATACATATAGGTATATTCAGAGCCCCCACTCTGTACCCTGTGGAACACCAATTCCTTGCACCTAACTATCACAGTGTTGAAAATCGCTGTAGACGTCCTTTCAGTCTTTCCGTCGCCATTCGGAAGCAGACTTGTCAGACAATGCATGAATGACTTGGAAAAGGGTAAAAACCCGATTTCAATAGGAACAGAAGCACTCAAGAGTGACTTACTGATTTCAGCGGTTGATATCAGCATTCATAACTATTCAGCGTAACGTAACGGTTATTGCAAATGGGATAAAAAATTGAATATTTAACAAAGCGTATATATAGATACGCTAGAATTACTCTATAGACTTTAAAATAGTATATAATAATATTTAATAGTTTTTAGCGCGGTAATTTCGGAATCGAACAGTAGTGATTTAGGGAATCAATTCAGTAATTCAAAACTGTAAATATTTCTCAAGAACCAATAATTTTAGTGCCGCTTCATTTAATTTGAATCTGTTCTATTTGTTACTCATTCGTAAACGACAATTTCTCGAAACACCGTATTAACCAAGAAAGTTTATTTTTACAAGGTACTTGTAAAAATAAACAACTTGTAATTTTTTTACAATTCAGTCAATTTTACAGGTATTATTTACATTAGAGAATTATAATTATGTTTTATTTATATCATATATGTTAAAAATATGGTGCAACTGTTATTTCCGGTAATGCAAAATTCGGACGTGGAAATAGTTGAAATCAAACCATCAATGCTTACGATAAATTATTGTAGATTTGTTAAGATACTGTCAGAAAATTCATAAATTAATTTGAAAGCTTCATATTTTCTGCCATAAATACACGCATTTTTCTTAATAGTATTATTTATCGATTTGAATTGATATCGTTACTTGAATTTTCTGAATCTCTCGCGGGCCGGATTGCTCATATATGCATTAGAAGTATGAGCGAAATGGATATTTTGAAGAGGCAATAAAATCTAGTGTTTTCACAGGGGAAGAATTGCATGAGTTTTTTGAATAAGCTATATATAAATAGTGGCTATAATGGGAATAGCTGAAGCATGTCGAGCATTAAGTCATGAAAACTACCGATGTACCAATAATGAATAACATTCCAGTCATAAAATCCCGGATTAAAAAAATGGGATGTCGCGAATAGCCTGTAATTTGGGAATTTTAAAGAAGTATATCGCTATTAGAACTGAAATTAACAGCTTGAGTCATCGTTTCTTTATGAGGTACTAAGGAAAAAAGTTATATAATCAACCTTTTGGAGAAATCATTGGCTGCTGCCGTTTCAGGAAAAAAATGTATTAGTATGTTCGTAGTTAAATTCATGACCTGTTTCATTAGAATGTTTTTTTAGAGCTGTATTATTAGCTGAATCTTTGTGACCTTTTAAACGTTCTTCAAGAAGTTACATTGTTTGACCAATGTAGACTTCATCACATTGTTTACATGGAATTTCGTATATAAAGTGCGCAGTTTTTTCAAGTGGATTTTTGTTTCTTAATGTTGTGTAAAGGAATTTTAAGTTGTTTGTTTTTTTGTGTGCTGTGTGAATTTTTTTATGATTTTTATGTTCAGTTGGAAATGCAGTTATTGCATAAGCATCAACATAACGTTTGAAAAATAGTATTTTATAGTTTAATGTTGGGTTTATGGTTTTTTCTAAATCTTCTAGTACTAATTCTGTGATTGTACTGGATATTGGTGAACCCATTTCACAGCCATGTTTGTTTGTAATATGTATTATTGCATTAAAAAAAATGTGCAATTTAATGTGAGTTCTAAGGCATAGAAGATCTCTTCTATTTGTAATGAACTATAATTTTTTATTTTTATTATTTCAATTAACAGACTTTTTGTGACACATGCTTATCAAATGTTTTCCCAGGCAACCTGTATAAGAAATAACGATTCTAGTTACTGAGAGATGCAAGCTTACTTGAATCATGCTTGAAACACGAGGCATCCAAGCTTACTTGAAAATAAGAAACTTACTTACTTACTTTGTTATTAAACAGTACGAGATGAAATTTCAAAAAATGTCCTAATTTCAATAAAACCCCCGTATATTATAAAATATCAAAACGGCCAAATTTAATTTTTCGAATAGGCTATAAAAATTTTATCTCGATTTTGGATTTCCTAAATTCTCGGTGAGATTGAAATTTTGATTTTTTGTAGGGGTTTATTCATTCAGGCCATTTATTACCAATGAAATTTCCAAAAACGCCCTGAAAACGGTATTTTGATATTCCATATTATTCAGAAGATGCATCCAAAATTACATTAAAATTTTGAATTATTCCAACTTATTGGCCAGCAGTGTATTTCGCCGTTTGTTTTATGTTTTTTCTCTATAAGTTCTCTATAAGTTCAATGTTTTTTCTCTATAAGTTGGTTTTTATTTTTTTAGTTCACGGGACATTGGTACGAAATCGAGCGATCGTTTTATTTAATGGAACTGATACAGAGCTGTGTTAATATGGATCTCATGGAAAATGACAAGGGTCGTTTAGAAATATCGATAAATACCAAAAGTGTATGGTAAGTGATTCTTATAAATGTATACGATCTTGTTATATAACTAATAAAAAACGTCTATATTTTTTTATATTATGCACTCCCCGGTGAAAAAATTGAGAGAAATTTTTAAGATTTCCTCACCTTATCTGTTCGGAGTAAACTACTTTTCAATATTTTTGTTATTAATGATGTTACACCGGCAAGAAACAAAATTCTAAAATTTCGCAAGTACTTTGACAGCGATCAAAAAGGTGCATCGTTTTTTAACACCCACAATTCAATTCATCGTTTTTCATCAATGTAATTCAGCCTGTGCAATAGCATATTACACTGACAATATTTACGTCAAATGAGAGGCACAGAGTATTCCAGCGACAATATTTATATCAGATAAACGTCAAAAAATCTATGAATTTTATTTCAACAAAAACAATCAAACTGGTTCCAAGTCCCAAGTTGATATTTGCTACTTCTTCGAAAATTGTGTTACCAAACCGGCTCAATTTGGAAATTACACGAAGCACGCTACAATAAATTAAATTATCTCAGATAAACGTCAAATAAATTATCAGCATACTTGGCATTTAGGGTGAAGTGGGGTAAGTGTAATAAAAGAAATGATGCTTGCACTTTAAGCTTTTATAATAAGTAAACCAAATGAGATATCGGGTTGGTTTTTTGCAGAACACAACGTATTTCATTGTTAAATCAATGTCATATTTATTTATTTCCTGCCTTAGCTTTTTTTATTGGGGCAAGTAGAATCAAGGCTCGTAACTGCCATATGGCTACTGTGCTAATGGATCTGGGGAAAGTCTATAGTTAGTATGAAAATTTCTGGTTTTAACAAAAACAATTGAGCTTGATATCTTAATTTATAAGGAAGTTACAAATTTCTGGGAGTTTTGAAGTTACAAACTTTTAGGTAGTTATAAAGTTTTTTGTGGGGCAATTATAGGGAATAAAACTGAATATGTTTGTTAGAAAAGTATATCATGTATGTATTTGAGCGAAAACAGAATGTGAAAGCATTTTTTTTATTTTACGTTACATGAGGTAGAGGATTCTGGAAAAATTCTCTAGTTCTCCTCTTCGCCCTAAAGTGATCTATCTATATCGGATGCAGCCACTGTGTGGTGGTCCTCTTGTTCAGGCCAGTGAAAAATTGATTTACTATGCGAATTTTGGTCTGATTTTTTTAAAAACTTAATGCGAAGTTGCTATTTTTAAAATTTTTAAATAGTGCGATTTTTAAAGTCATTGGTAAGCATTTACACTATTGTTTCCTGTTATATATTTTTCCCACTATACTGTTCTTATTAGCCTGTAACAATAGAGTAAATGCTAGATTATAAACTAAAAACAAATGTAATCAGTGATTACACTTACCCCATATGCTCATTTCGGTGGGGTAGATGTAATTGCAGGTTTAAATTTTTTTGTTAGTATACAAATCCAAATCTGATCGCAGAATCAGATTCCTTGTTGAAAATTACCTAAGAGAGCAAAATATTACAACTACATAATAATATTTGCGGTAGTAGTAGGGAATTCAATCAAAATTGTATATAAAAGACACTCATAAAATTAGTATAAATGCAGTCAAATAAAATAGATAGTAAATACTTCGAAACTGGAACTAAAAGAGGTTAATAAAAAGTAATATGGGTATAAAAAGGGTAATATTTCCGCATTTTGGACAGAAAAGTTCCAAAACGTTATAAAAAAAATTACAGAGGATCTGATTAAACTTGCCCCATGATTACATTTGCCCCACTTCACCCTAATTATACTAGTTATACTATATGATGTTCTTTCAATATCAACATTCTTGTTTCGTTGAAATTCCTCCGAATACAACTCGTGCTCTCAGTTTTACTTCAATATTTGTCAATTTAACCGTTGCTGCATTTTTGGGAAAAAAAAATCTCCCGCTTCGCGCTCGTAATTATTTTCGTCACAGCAGCAACTCGTATTGAGAATGACAAATATTGTCGACAAACCCCAGAGCACCTGTATTACATATATGAAAATAAAATACATACTTAGTTTTAATTTTTATTGAAGACCCGTCAATATATTGAGGGGCGTCAATATGTATTTCTCGTATGAGGGATATATTGCCAATATCTCTAGATTGTTTGTAATTTTCATTGAAGAATATTAATGAAGACAGTTAAGTATTCAAAAAAATATGATTTTGAATATTGTTTAATTAATATCTGGTGTTATTCAATAGGTTTTTTTTAGTTAAATTATTGCTAAACGTTGCCAATTCGTTAAAAAAATATTAAGAAAAAAATATTTGCAGTTTAAATTGAATTCACAGAAGAAAGTCGTTGATAAACAGACCTATGGTTACATGTTAACCATGATACTACGACTACAAGATATGCTAACGCGCATGCGATCCCCTATCTCCCTCGGCTGACGTCATTCCGTGACAAATTTCAAATATTCAAATTTGACACCACATCTTTAAAATACAATATTTTATAAGTTTAAATACGTTATTTTAATTATTTTGGTCATTTGTGATTGTGATAAACAATGGTTTACTGTGGAATGAAGGATTGTACCAGTAACAATAAGAAAAAAGTAAAAATTCCTCCAGTACATACTGCAGCAGCGATTTGCAAATTATGGGTGCAAGACTGCTACCAAACGCATGATTTTAATATTATAAATGCTAGAATATGTTCGAGCATTTTTCTGATTATGATTTTCATGTTAAAGAAAAATTATTGCAATTGCCTAAAAATAAGTGGAAGTTGAAAGATAATGCTGTACCTTCACGTCTGTGCCTTTTACTTTTTTCTTTAATTATGGATGACATAATTATATTAATAAATAATTAAGATTATGAAATATTTACGTTATAAAAGAAAACCTTAGCTAAAGGCTAAAGATGCCAAATAAAACTTAGGTTATGGTTATGTCAAAACTTACCTTTCGTGCGGTGTGTGTACATGCTAAATTGATGCCTGCTCTAAATAGTAAAAAAAACTGCACTATGTACGAATAATAATTATTGTACGAATTTAATCAGCAATATAAATTTAACACTAAAAAATCCAAAAACCAAACAAACAACATCCGACATCTGCAAAATCAGAACAGCAACACGACACGGGAAGAAAATAAAAAATAACCGAAACTTCATTGGCGCGTATGTTTAAAGGAAATGTGAATATTATTAGTTATTTTTTTCTACAATCACCTCAATAGTATGCTTTTGCGCTTTCAATTCTCAACGCAAAGTACGCCATTTCCGATGATGACATAATTGTCGCTTTAAAGCGGCAATAGTGTCAATTCCCGCTCGCTTCCTTATTATAAATTCCTTAGCAGGCGCTTGTCAGTCAAAAATGACACATGAGAAATGTAGCTAACAAAAAAAACTTATAAAAATCGGTTCATATATAAACATATGTCAAATACATACAAGAACACACTGTATTAAGCGATTGTAGACAAAAATGTTGTATGTATTACGAACACAAACTGCCATTGCCGTTTGTGCAATACCGCGCGACGCGAAGCGGAAATTTCTTTCGCAAGCGGCAATGCAGTACTTTGCGCTCTTAACACACAAATAACTGTTGTGACAGTTTTGATAATTAATTATATAAAATAAACTAATGTATATTTATATCTATATTTTAGTAATTTTTATATATAAGGTATTTACCCGTTCACTTGCTTTAACTGGTAAAGACCCCTTGCAGTTATGGAAAAGTAAAGGTCTAATGCAGTAATTACTAATTAATGTACAGGTTCCTTACAAACAATCCTTCTACTAAGTGCCATTCCAGTTCAAGGATTATAGACGTGGATAGTCATTTCTATGTCCGTAGTAGACCTTTAACGGCAAAGTACCAGCTCCCAGCTCTCCGACACCAGCTAATTGCCAGTGTTCGGGGTACAGGCCCTTTAATGAGCGGGAATATCATGTTGGTTGGGTTGTCTTGTTCTTTTTTGTACCTACCTATACAGGGCATTTAATAACTTGGGAGATTATTTTCAATTCATGATAATATATTATGCTAAAAGTAAACGCTTTACAAAAAATAAACCTAATGAAAGTGCGAGAAAAATTAAAATATAAAATGTTTTTCAAGTTCGTAAACACCCTGTATACTTAAACAATATCCAAAATAGTTATAACAGTCGAATCATAACGAAACTTTATAATAAAACCATGTTAAAAGCTTTCGTCTCCATATATCGCCATACATTTATGTCACGGGGTGACGTCATGCGCAAGTTAATTCAAAACGCGTTTCCCAAGTGATCATATCTTGTACTCTTAGTATCATGCTTGTTAACCATTAGTTTAAATCAACGAAAATAACTTCAATACAAATAATGCCCCAATGACAAGTTTCTTTACAACGCCTTCAATATTTTATGTAATACGATGATTATGTGAAATATTCTTGCGTAGTAGGTACTTTACACTTATGTAATGGTTCCTAAAAGTCTCGTTAACAATGTCTTGATAATTGAATAATTTTAAATAATATAAATATGCTGAGAGGTAGTGTTTACGTGTTTCAGTTCGCTTAGCATAGTTAATATCATCTCCTTCTTTTTTACATATCGTCTCCTTTTATCCAACAATGTTCGGCATTTCTAAAAATAAATCTCAAAAAATTGGCAAAAAATTAAACTAAAATTTGCCTTTGCCTTTGGTACCGTTCTAATACATACTCAGTTTGGAATCAATGCCAATCCTATATTGTTTTCTTCCCAGTACATTATTTTGTCATATCCATATTTTATTATTTTGCTATATCGTCCTTTTCTGTTAATAATAATAATACAAATAATAATGTTTATTGTGTAATAATAATAAATACAAAATTATTGTACACAAAAGGACGATATCCTCTCCTTATTAAGCATGGTACAAACTAATAATAATAATATAATAATATAACGATTAAACTAAAAAAAAATTACTCTGCTAACAACTTCAAGGATTCTTTAAATAAAGTTAATATCATATTAACATTTTAGGTGCTGCGAATGCAAACGAATATTCTAGCTTCGATGTAAAATGGTGTGTAATGATTATTTGTTCCTATATTTGCATCATGTATTTCAGATCTTAGCCCTATAACACCGCCACTGTTAGTGTAAATAACACTAATGTATTGAATAAATATTGTGGACACTTGAATCGTATATAAAAATTAAGTTTATATAAAAATGCAGCTATATTATGCTACATTAACCACTTTTTAGTTTAAATTCCTTTTTAAAATAAGGAGTCACTTGGAATATAAATATATGCGGATCTCATTCCAGCAATATGAATTCTTTGTACTCGTATTTTTATTGGCTTGCGTTAAATAGTTATAGTAAGTTCAATGCAGAATAATAGTCTAAACTGGGATTTTTATTTTATTTTTATTTTAATTTTATCACTATTTAACGAATCTGTAAGTCTGTTAAGCATTTTCAGTTTCATAACAGACGAACTAAACAATTTATTTACATGCGTTTCAAAGTTCAACGGCTCAACAATAATTCCCAAACTTCTCGATGGTTTATCAATACAGTATAGAATGTGACATTCAAGTATCGAAATTACGGATAACCTTTACATCTTGTGGCATGTCTGAATTTGATTATTTGGAGGTTAAATGTAATTGCAATTCTGTTTTTGCTATTCGTTTAGCCACAATCTACATATCATTAGCATAAGTTGCATATACCTACATTTATAATACAATAAGTCTACGCTAACTGAAGGTCGAGTGCTGCTAAGCCGTTGTTCCACTAACTATATACAGTATATACCTATTTATAGTATATAGGTATTATATTACACCGATATTACATATTATTGTGAACCTAGTTTTTTTTAAATATAAACTTACCGTATTTAGTTAATCTTCTTTTATAACCACAGTTAGCTAAAGCACGATTCCCAGGCAGAAGAGTCACGTCAATTTCCCGTGATATTTACGTGATCCATTACGTCGAAATCACCAATATAGTAACGTTGTAACGACGTAAAAATGACGACAAAATGTCTCATTGAAATTACGTCATCTAAAGACGTCATTTTCACGTCAATCTAGATAATGTGTAGATGACTTGTTTTTATTATTCTTTTCGTGGTATAATTCGTAATTAGGAGCATGGATGAAAGTTTAGGCTTTGAATTATTAAATAAACAGTAGTACATCTGCATAATAAATAGTCTTACAAACATTCAAATTCAATTTTCGAAACCAATTATTTACATCTTTTAGTTTTTATTCCAAAAAGTTAATCCACAATACATATTATGCAATGATAGTGTACTTTTTGCATTATATGAAAGTTCTATATACTACTTTCGGTTTTTAAAAAATAATAGCCGCATATGTGACGTACATTAGATGTTTCCTAGTCGACGTCGTAATAAGTGTAAAAGAAGACGTTTAAAACAAGTCTCTTTTTGGGGGACAATTGACGAATGACGGGCTACACTACAAATCAACGTGAATGAGACGACAAGTGACTCTGCTGCCTGGGTTTTTGCCTTTTGCTAATGTAACACCCACACCCAGACTAAAAAATTGAGTAAGGTTCGTCCTGCAATTATAAAAGTGACTTTATTTAGGTCTGGAAGCTTTTCAATCAGCGAGGGTGTGGCAACGCCGTCTAAGAAAGACCCAAGCCTCCTGCTCTACAAAGTAAGCAGCAAATTGCCTAGAGTCGTCAATAGATATCTTCCAGGCGCAGGCTATTACCAAGTACTACAGACAGACTACACAAAGTATGCTGTCATATACTCGTGCACAAATTTTGAAATAGTTCATTCAGGTAAGTCACAGTGAGGTAAAAAGTCATGTAGCGAATGGCGCCCAATGTCACCCCAATGTGTTCTGACGCTATCTTCTTCTTCTTGGCTCGCTGCTTAGTTTTTATCTCGAGCGCCACTGTCTGTCTATCGTACACTTATAGACCACTTTTAGACCACTGTTCCCTACATGCAGTACTGTAGGCGCCTCGGTTAGCTGCGAGTGGAGACAGACGGAATTCCAGGGGTCACGTGTTCCACAGCTAGGCGTTTGATTACCTTATCTTAAAGATTTATAATAGGTTTATTGTCAGTCTAGGTGCAACATATTTATATACAGATTACATACAGGTCAGGTTATCTGGGGATAATACATACTGGGGATTCAGTTTGAATACAGTGATTCTCTTCCAATGATTCATCGAGTTCAATGGAACATTAATTTGCAATTCTTCCAGTAATCGCATAATGATATTTCATTTAACCTCTGTAGCCTTTTCATATATTCTTCTTTGCACTGATTGTTACTCAGAGGTATTTCCCTGATGCTATCTGACGAAGAAGAGTTTTTAGCGTTACTTTGAGGGGGGATACCGCCGTCATTGGGAACTTCTGCTATAAGGTAAATTTATATCCACAATGACACACAAGGTTTGGTGTAAAACAACGTCTAAAGTAATGGTAAATATATGCAATGCTTCTGCCTGTGACATTAATACTAATTCCTGTTTCAGATTTAATATGGATCTGGGGTAGACGAAGAGAGATAGATGCAGAGACACGCTCCGAAATTTACAATATGTTAACAGGCTACCATCTGGATTCTGAAAGACTTATCTTAGCAAAAAACAAAAACTGTACTGACTATTAAGTAGGGACTAGAGTAATAAATATTACAGAAAATCCAGCATTCGTTTTTCATTAAGTACCTAACTACGCAAAAAGATGCATCTCTAAAATGCCTTCCTGTTAAAATATTGAAATAAAATAAGTCGGTTTGAGTTTTGCCTTCGCTTGGATCCCGCACTTATACGGCCCGGAAGTTACATAGGGGATCATATGGAGAGGGTATCCTATTTCCGGAAGTGGCAAAGCCCCTATAACCTGTAAAGCAAGTGCAACTTTTCGTAAGGCGTCGAAGAATCTTCAGAAGCCTATTTTAAACACGTTCTTATAATACAATATGTAAAATCAGTTTCTGAAGACAGTATGCTTGGCTTACATTAATAGTCTGGTATTCAAATACTTATGCTTAATTTTATAATTAACAATTTATAATAATACATTTTTAACAGAAAAACAAAGCCGATTTCAATCAAATCTATTCTAAAAAAATGCACTAAGGAGTAAAAAATAATTACGTTATTATACTACTATTACTGCTTATAATGCAATCAATTTATTAGAATACAATCAATTTACTATACAAATGTTACTACTATAATTGTTATTTTTGGAGTCTTGGGGCCAGCCAATGCTATTTCTCAAATTCTTATTATCTGCTACAGCACTTTGTATATTACTATCCCTGGTTCCTTTTCTTCATAAATTATTTTATCCTACACAGATATTTGGAAGCGTATAGATCTATGACCTCATAGCAATCTATATCTTGGTAAAAACGCACAGTAATTCTCTTGAATCTGGATTCAAATTTTACTTATGCGTCGATACACACTTTATACTACTTTTAACTTTCAAATATACAAATTTTACTAAATTTTATACCATAAATTGTATACTATTTGTTGACACCTTTTACCTTTTTTCCCAGTGCATTATTTCCTATCACTAAGGATTTGGCTTTTTAAAAACAAAAGCAAAATTTCCTAGTTACCAGCTTTATAACTTTTGATATGACCAATCACAAACATTGTCTAATTTTGACTCTACTTAATTCACAACAAATACGTACTAATGGTATTATTCAAAGTATATCTTGTCTATTTACACTATTTAAATAACTTTTCGGTGTCGGTTTCTCTTGCCTCCATTTCACACACCGGTAGTCTCGCTTGACATTTAGATCTTTCTTCGAGATTAAACTGCCAGTATAATCTCGACTCCCTCATTCGGTGTTAGTTGTTGATTTATAATTTTGCTACCATTGCAACTTTACATAAGTTAGATACTTGATAATTATTAATAGTACTTGGCCTCACCGATTTTGTGGTAACATTAAATTGTGACTGTTATTTACTGTGCTATAATATTACATATGATTGACCAATCGCAGCGTATATGTTCATAGCAGCGTCACGATTATCTCATATCTATTAATTAGGTTCCGACCAGCGCATTTCTCATATATCCGCATATCAGAGGAGTTCCCCGGTATATCTTCGGAATCCAAGGTCGAATGCCAATAAAAGTAAAATGTGGCCTTCTTGAAAACATCCCATTTCTAATAAAAATAGAATTTTTAAAATGTATTTATGAATGACGAAGTTCTGAGGTAACGAACATACAAAAAAAACATACAGTCGAATTAAGAACCTCCTACTTTTTTGAAGTTGGTTGAAAAGAATGTGTTTTTCACGTGTCGCTGTATATTTTCGCTCCTAAGCATTTTTATGTCACATGCATTGAGAAAATTGTTCTTTATGACCCGTATAAGCCAGGAACATCAGAATTCTATTAAAATTTCATGTCACGTTGGAATTCTTGTAAAATAGCGATTACCCCTGATTTTATATATGGGGTTATCTGAAAGTCCGGATCCTCAAAATCGTGTTCTGCGGCAAAGCGGTTATACGCAGGAATACAAAAAAAATCGTGTGGTGTCAATAATTCACCTGAAATTCCCTGACAACTAGACTATAATTAGACCCAATCAGCATAACGTTAAGTGAATCAGTCAAAATATGGCAAAAACGTATCCAAACGTTGCGTTTATTTCTAAAAGCAAATAAATTATCCAAAATATCCTGATTACGTCCACCAATGTTTTGACTCGGCATGTTCTTATTCGATAACATTAGAGCCTGATATCGTTGAACGAAGGAAGGATTCCTTCACTCAATTTTATCGAATTCCTTAACTTTTTATTAATTCTTCAATATATGGAGACTTTCCATCTCTTGTGGTGCTACACCATTGCTTCCGCGCCCTCCAGAGTCCTCTATAGATTGACGAGCGACTAACGACAGCTCGCAGTTCAGTTACCCAGAACATAATGAACTTAATAGTTCGTCGTACATCCATTCGCTCATAGAGGGGGTATTGATGTAAAAATGTGGAATTAAAATAGGTAGGTAATTATTATTTTAAATACATACCCTCTTCAGGACTTTATATAAACACAAAGCGGTCTAGATCACAGTCGTTTTTTGAGTCGTTATTTTAATGCTTTTATATGTGAAAAACATGTACCGGGTGAGTCCTTAACGAGGACGCCGGCCATATCAGTTCCTCAGATATGGCCGGCGTCCTCTGTAAGACCGTTGAATGAAGGACTCCTCAGATTCCTTCAATCAACGGTAAGACGTAGAACGTTGGTTGAAAAAATCTATAACAAAAGCGGTCCAGAGAAATGATGTGAATTATTTTTAAGTTTGTAACATCACCGCTAGAGGGCGATGCAGTAAAGTTAAATTAGAAAAAAGATGATCTTCTTCGATGAGGCGTCCTGAACATGTTATTGGTAATGGTAATGTTCGTAAAATTTTGCATAACTTAGTCTTAAAATGCTTTTCATATCTCTGAAAATTAAGTGGTGGGGGAAAGGTAAACATTTGTCAAGAAAAATGGCGATTACTCCGGTTTGACTTAACAGAATTCAACGAATTTGGTTTCATTGGAAAAGCATTTTTTACTTTATCATTGCTACAATAGAATGCGCGAATTTAAATGTTGCCGCGGAAGCTAGGTGGCGCTGCTTGAAATACAAACAAACGTTTCGCTATTTCTCCGAAATATCACTCGGAAACATATGTTTTTCTCACATGGCCCGCTAGGTCACCTGACCTTACCCCTCTGGATTTTTGTCTCTAAGGTAGGCATGAAAGATTTAATGTTTCAAGAACGACCAACGACAAGGGAAGATATGGTTTTTAGAATAGAAAATAATGCCGTGCAAGTAACACGCGATCTGCGGCATTTTTACCTCGGCTCCGCATCGGAAGCACAGACGGAAGACCTTCATCCGTTCCGCCCTTCACATCAGGCTGAAGCCGTCCCTGTACATTAGAAATATGGAAACAAACTGTCAAATATGGAAACAAACAAACAACGTTATATGCTATATAAACATAAATAACCTCATAAGGGTAAAAATGTCGCCGAGATTCGAGTAGTTTTTAAGCAACAAATTATTTATTTATACAAACGTTAAAACAACGTTACCTGGAAACATTGTTTTAACGTTTATTTATTATTTTAATGTAACTTTAACGTTCATTTATGTAATGTGATAAAGCAAGAAATTATTACATATTTTCTACATTAGAACTAATAACACTGTAAATGTTTAATCATCAGCTGATTTCAATTATTTTATTTTCAGAATAATATACTGTAGTAATACATGATTTTCATAACTTCTGATAACGATTATACACGAGAGCGCCCACATAAATAATTCTAACGTGGAAAGTTTCACAATTTTGTTCGGTGACAAAATTTCCTAATGTAGGTTGTCTTGGCCACGTCCCATTTTCGCCATATTTTTTTGTATGTACACCACTAATGGTTACGTGAGAATTGAACGTTTTTTACAGGCACGGAAAGAACGTTGCTCTCTAGAACTGAACGTCGAAACAAACCGTTATATTAGCGTTGCGTCTACGTGATAAATAAACGTTTATTTGACAACCAACTAGCTGTCACCCGTGACTTGGTCAGCGCGAATTTAACGCGCAATATGAGCCCGCGCGACAGGCAGCCTTTGTGATATTAAGTCGTGGGAGGGAGAAGCGGTGGGAGGCGCCTATAATTAATTATCTGGTAGTGTTTAATGTATACTTCCCTATTTGAATCAGATTTTGTTCACAATATCATGATTTTTATTTTTTTTGCGCCGAGTCCTGATTCTTTTTCTAAAACAAAAATAGCCTAAGTTACTCATTATATAATCAGCTATGCCAGTGAAAGTATCGTCAAAATACCCAAAATCGGTCCAACCGTTTCGGATATTAGCCGAAACAGACAGACAGACAGAAATTTTAAAACTAAAGTGGTCTAAGTTACTCCTTGTAACATCAGCTATCTGCCAGAAGTACCGTCCGTATATACTTTCATATGTATTTAGTAAAAAGTTGTTATTTTGACATTACAAACAGACACTCTAATTTTATTTATATGTATTGATAATAAACATTACTATTTTCAACCACTAACGTTATTTCCATGAAATTTACACGCCATATCAACGTTTAATCAACATAGGCGTGTTTAATTCGGCTTTACATCATAGTATATATTACCATCTTCAAGAAAAAACGCATCACTTATGATAAGTTTGATATCAAGTTACTAGAGGTGGTATTAAGATTTGTTTTATACTGTAGTCCCATTCTTTTAGTATGTTACTGTTAGTCGATTTAGGGATAAATTGACATTTGTCCAACCTTCAGGGTCTACCAGTAATTTTATTTTATGAACATTTATAACACTCTGTAGACTTGAGTATATATAGTCTATATTGCTGTATCGTATTCTCATACCAAAACTGCCATATTGATTGTTGATTAAGGGTGAACTCACACTCACGGCCGACTAAAAAGACTGGCCAGGGCGCACTGAGTCACTTGATTAAAGTAGGTCTATTGTTTTATATATCTATATATATCGAATATATAATTTATACACTTAGTTGTGGAAATAATGGAATTATCTTCAAAAAATAACGGTAAGTAAAAATAAATAAAAGTTATAATTATAATACCTTTACATCATTAAAGAGATTATTCTGGCTGACTGGTTACAGAGACTGGTGGGCCGACTAAAAAGATCAGAGACCTACTGTGGTCACGTGGTACATTTAGCGCCCTGTTGCCAGTCGTCTTAGTCGGCCGTGAGGTGAACTAGTGGAAGTTTTACCGTCATCGATCCAAATCAGTGTTGTATCTAGGGAAGTTGACCTTGAACTTCAAGACGATCCGAGGTCAACTGGTCTTTCAAACCGCTCAATTAATGAAGAAACGATTGTCTCAAATGACCCCTCTCCTCGACCATTTCCGTCAACTTTGGCCTGAGTGTATAATACACATTACATTACACGTCTCGTGTCGTGTGAACTGTGACCGACAAGTGGAATCATTCATAGGTGCTTAAGGCAACAATATACCTACAGGTCCTTCATTTAAACCCGAAACCCACGTGATCAGTTTATTTCTGTTTACTAGTGAATTAATTCTATAAGTTGATATTTAAGAAGTGACCATGTTAAACACTAAGTAAAAGTATATGAAATGTCAATTCACGGGCGCGCCTGAGGTCTTTCAATGTAATTGTCACGTGGATTTCGGGATTAAATGAAAGCCCTGTACCTACTACCTACCTATATATTATATATTTTATACATAGGTACATTAAAAACAGCTAAAAGACAAATTTTTGGATGTCTGTGTTCACTTTTGTCCCTAATGAAAGGCCTCGCCAAACGTTATCTATCATCTTGAATTTCGACAACTATCCAGTTTGTTGCCCTGGGTTGTGACACGTAATTCACCGCGTTTTTACTTTTTTGCTTTTTACACCTGTGATTCCACACCACAGTGCCACAGTGTACGAGCGCGAGCGGCTCATCACTCAAGTTGAGGGCATACTGCATTTTACCATAGCTGCTATAGACCAATGGAGAGAGGCGAATGTCGGCCACGTGATCACTTGATCAGTGGAACAGCCGACATCGCAGCAGTCCGCTTGTTTATTTTGAGCCACAGCATCTTGATTCAGAGCTTCGTATACCTATGCACGGTTTCGTGTCGATGTGTCGTGTGTTATTTTAGCAGATAATCGGCGCTTCGCGGGTGTGCTGTGCATTTAATTATCTACCGGTTTATCGAAAAAACTGAACAGTTAGTGACAATGTAAGGTGTTAATACCGATTAGTTTATCTGTTGCTGGAAATGCCTGTACAAATAGTGAGTGTAGCGAACTATCGAAAGTAGAATTACCATGAAAATAGAGTAGATATCCCACTGGGAAGTGACAATTTTGCAAATTGTGGTCTTGTACATAGTTTACAAAATGTTGGGAGTTTTGAAGCGACGCTGGAAGCCCAAAAGGTATGTACCTAAGTACCAACCTACTAGGTTTCTTTAATATCCGATCTAAAATTAGTTTTGGCGTTGTCTGCCTTAAACATTTGACTGCGTTTATAATTTTAAAAATAGAAACAAGATTTTTTAACAACTTTTCGTTATGGCAGCAAATAAGATAGACACATACATACCTACCACTATCTTTTAAAAGTTTAACGCAGTCCTGTTACTAAATGTAGATATATGCACCTACCTAAAATTTCGGGGGAATATTGCAATATTAATTCGTGCTCCCTGAATTCCCAATTCCCTATCGATCCACTGTTTTCGCCATGCAACCCCAGCTGCTATGCTAGCTCAGCTGTTGCTGTAGATAGGTATATCGATCTTGCCCATAACCTCACTTATCTACGCAATAGAGTATTAATTTCAAGCGTTATTCAACGTAGATATAGATATATTATAATATAAATAGGTTTATGTGCATTGACAAAATGTTAATGTAATAAAATAAGTGACTGGTTAGCATCTAGATATTATTTAAAATTTGCATTAAAACAAAGTTATTGAAAATCGAGAAGTATTTGATTGAATCTGGCCAACCGTCTCAATTTCTCATTATGAATATTTCCATGAAAACAGTTGTGTGCTTACCTATGCCTATTATGAGTATGAGTACCTATAATTAACAATTTGCAATGTTGGTTATAATAGGTATAAACCAAATTTGCAGTAACGAGTCGTCGGTTTGCAATTTATCTTCCTGATTGCATTTCCCTTTTGTATTATTCATGGTAACTCGACAATCTAAAACCATTTAACTGTTCTGTTGATGTTTAATTAATTCGGACTCATTAAAAGTTTTAGAAGTATTAAATAAGAGAGAATTGTTCTTGAAACTTCTGACGCTTAGAATCTAGAAAGCGACCTCTCACTGACACCAAAAGGGCGTGAGAAGTGTGGCAGTTTTCCTGAAATACAAGAGTAAAGTTAAGTATATTCAAAATATTCGGATTTGGTAACTCAATCCGAATGAATAAATACGGCAGTGATAAATAAATATGACATCGACTGGGTACGTCCTAAACAAAATCGGATCGGACTAAACTAGATCGGACCTATCATATGTCATTGCAATTCGGAGAATGCTAGTAACCTGATAGATGCGTTCACCGTTGTTTATCATGAATCAACCTTGACGTCGGCCATCAGAGTATAAAAATTCACTCGGAAAGGGTGCAGGTGTAGAACGTCGGTGTAGGGTTGCATCAGGGGAATAATAGACAAGCCACCCAAGCATGCAGTCTTGTCGCTGTCAGTCACAGCCCACCTGTCACAAAGGCAGGAAGTCTTCTATGAACCGCATTTGACACGATTTTTATGAGGGCTAAGGTATCGCGTTATTTATTAACATTTTGATTTGAGCTTTGGACACAATAAATATTATACTTAGCCTATAAATTTTCCCAATTTCATTGATTTAATAATATATATCGCGAACACTACGTTTATCTACTGCTACAATCACCATATTTTGTATCGTTATAACTCCTAGTAAAGTTGATTTAACGATAGAAAATCTATTTCGATATTTGACATTCTATCACAAGTAAAACAGGGAAAAAGAAATATAATACTACTACTATAGAAATATAACACTAAGTGTCTCCTACTTTAAGTTAGAATAGAGATAAACATTATACTCACATTTATAATATACGCACAAATATTATAATATAATACATTTTATTTGCGCATCCTTTATTTTCACGTCAAAAAAACTGGCATCAATTTTGCAAAAAGTAGTTCAAAAGATGCGGCAAACTTCGGGTCTGAGTGGGTCAGGTACGCGAGCGTATGTACTGCGTACATACGCGAGAAAATATAATATAGGTATTGACTATTTATTGACTTAATCTATGGGAATACCTAGTTTGCCATAAATGAGAACTATGTATTTACTTTCAAACAACGCCAACGCGCGTAGGTTTGCCCGCGTGCATAATCCAGCAGTTTCGCGTTGCATAACCCGCACTGTTCATAATTCCTGCCCACGGAACAGTTTAGCGTTTTTAACCAGATAATGAACGTGAACGTCTATGGTATTCGTCGGCCTGTCGTGGAATCAAACACACTGAATCATTTCGTTTCTAAAGGGGCATTCAATTGTTAATAATCACACAATGCATATATACTATATATATTACATGGGCCTTATGTAACTGCCTAAGTTAACACGGCAAAAAATTGTAACTCACGACTTTAATTTACGGTATTTCTATTCCATGTCTTCGGCGTTATAAGGCAGAGGATTACAACGTCTAGCTATGACCGAGGCTATGATATCAATTAGGCCTTGGGTCGGTCATTCGATCGTTTCTTCACCGCCTACTGTTCCGTGTAGTTTTTCTGTTACCGCGTAACAGATCCTGAAAACTTATCAGACGTTTCTTCGCTATGCAATCACTGTTACTATCTCAGTTTATCTAAATCTAAAAACAATAACTTTTGAATATTTCATATATATATATATATATATATATATATATATATATATATATATATATATATATATATATATATATATGTATATATATATATATATATATATATATATATATATATATATATATATATATATATATATATATATATATATATATATATATATATATATATATATATATATATATATATATATATATATATATAAAGTTATAAAACATCAAAATTGGGCAAAATTTTAGGGTGACGGAATTTTGTGCCGGGGAGTGTATATATATATATATATATATATATATATATATATATATATATATATATATATATATATATATATATATATATATATATATATATATATATATATATATATATATATATATATATATTTTTGTGAAAAGTAATCTTGGGTTTGTAGCATTTCATTACATAATAATAATATAGCAATAAGCAAATAGACGAATAAGAAGGAAGATACACTTACCAGTGATATCTGGACATACACACGGAAACGAACCACTTTATTGAGGATCTTCAGAGCAGTGTACGATTTGTTTCATTGATCATTTATACTTGAATTTAAAATATTAATACTCCAACACTTGCAGTGACGTTTTATGACATTAGTTTTTGACGGAACTCAAATTCTTAGAATACACAAACCTAGTCTACTATTTATATTTGTTCTATTTGAACATATTATTATAAAAGCATTAGGTATACCGTTATCCAGAAGATGTTAACCTTTAAAATGCATAAAATCTTGTTGAACCTCCAACTATATGCTAGAGAATATTGAATTACATATACAATAGAGTTCTGAAGCATTGAAAGAGGGAGTGATACAGAAATTGCTTGCTTAGTCAAATCATTTGTTGGTCTTATGTATTAATTGTTTTTTCGATTGTACAACTTCTAAGTGGTTCGTTTCTATGTGTATGTCCAGATATAGCACTGGTATCTTCCTTCTTATTCGTCTATTTGCTTATTTCTCTATGTAATGAAATGCTACAAACCCAAGATTACTTTTCACAAAACAAATATGAATAGCAAAGAACTTCAAAGCTAATATGAGCCTTGAACGTATAAAGTTCCTGTAAAGTGACAAGTTTTAGTGCTATCAGTTTGATAGTTAAACTATGGTTTGGGGATGGGAAAAATACCTTCAAAGAAGGCTAGATCCAGGAGACCATCATCAACATCGACTTCGTTGTCTTTTGTTGGAACGTAAGATAAATAAACTCACATTTATCTGATACTCATAATGTCCTCTGTAAGTAAGTGCCGTTGTAGACGAAGTTATTATACGACTATTTGAACCAAGTGCGGAAAACTTCACCAGTACAGAGTGGGTTCAAAAAGGATTGGATATGCGGGAGGGTTGGATATGCTGCTAATTGCATATCACAATTGGGATCATTTAGTTACCTTAAAGTTAGCTGCCAGTAGATTGATTAGGTGGGAATGCACGGAAATGGTATGACACTCCTCAAATATCGAGTTTTGATCGGGACACTGTTAAGGAACAAAGCAATTTTCCGGACGCTGTAAAATTCGGTAAATTATTAGTGGAAGCCGCTGTTTATGTATCTCACCCCAAACAAAATTTGGGCGATTATAAGTGTTTAATAGACAGTGTGGTAAAAGGTATTACAGATAAGAGTGTGGCTTTAGTAGCCAGAGCTGCAAATTTTCAGTCCATTGGTGAACTATCAAGTTATTTAAGTAGTATAAGTAATATTAAGATCGATGACACAATGGTAAGCAACGAGAACTTATCAGTTAATAAGGAACAACACAATTCACGTTCACCATTTAACAATTTACTAAGTAGTTAGTAAGTAAGTTTATTAAGTAGGTTTTTTTATAACAAATTTTCTGGGAGAAAAAAGGCTCAGCCACCATTCTTTTCCTTGCGAACCCCCCCATTGCAATAAGGCACGAGCCGCTACTGGTTTCTTGACTAAACGCTAGCGATTTCTTAACATGGTAACTACAATATCGACAAGTTCGAAAATTCGGTCAATAATGTGATAAAAAAAATGATCACTAGAATAACCCAGGGATTCAGTGGCTTTCAAAACAATTTCGGAACCGAAAATCAATAACGAGGACACCTTTTACCTAGCCATCAGTAAAAGTAAAATCGACAGCATTTTAACTAATTCCAGCCATCTATTTTAATAAGTACCTATATTTTTTGCATAAAATGTCACGCGCTATGAATTTCTAAAACACTTTATCAAACGCGTCGAGAACGTAACTGAGCTTTGTATAATTCTTACTGGCATTTTCAGCCGAATTTTACCGAATAATATGAAAAACAGTGCGCGGTTTTATATTATTGACACCGAGTTCTATGACAGAGATAACTCTCGTTAACGGTGTTATTAAGATGACCACTCCAATCGGCCATTGATTGGCTATCCGGTGTATCTCCAGCTGGTTTTTATGGCATGTCCATATACGGAGAGGATGCTGTAAATCCACGGTAGCTCGCTGCAATTCAATTGTTTCTCTCCTTTACGATGCTCCACATAAATAAAATCCTCTCTCGCTCTCCATTGATATCCGCTACAAGCATGGGCCTCATATTCAAGACGCGTTTGGGACTGTCATTTGTTTTTACTCGTGTGTCGCAAGTACCTTTGTCGTTGTTCAT
>CAXKVY010000779.1:10000-20910 GCA_964058915.1 Tetropium fuscum | reverse complement strand
ACTTGGTATTATTTCAATTTTTATTTTATCGAGACATTTCATTCTGTGCCAAAACTTTTAGGACATAATTATTTCTAATTACTTAATTATCTAATTATTTCTATTTGGTTTTAAAGGTTTCACATTATTTTATTATACATGGACCAACCTTAAAATATTTTTCTATGGATTAAAAATTTACATTAAATTATATAAAAAGGATTTAAAAAAATTTGGTATTTAAAATTTTTCTATTTAATTTTTATAAATTTATTATATTGAGAATTGATTTTCTAATTATCTAGTTACTTCCAGTTGGGAGTATATTATATGGCGCTCTACTTCAGCAAGAATATCTTTCCCACTTAAAAGCGTACAAGAAAATGTCGCAATCTAGACATCTGCAATTTATGTGCACAACGAAAAATCTTCATCAAAATAAACCCTAATAGACAGAGATACACGGCTGAAGTTCCGAGTGCAATAACTATAATGAACTCCAACATTTCTCTGTAATGTTTGTCCTGAAGAAACATTGTTACATCTTTTTTATATTTAGGTCGATTTTTATTACACCCCTGCTTCGCAGTCTGCCTAGAATATAGCGCTGACGCTGTACATGTACATCAGGGCGAATCTCCTGATTTTGGTTTCCCAGATATTTATGGAGAATCTACAATATACGGCAATTTGGTAATATGTAGTTGTAACAAAATCACGTAATATTTTCCTTATATGCGAATATATATATATATATATATATATATATATATATATATATATATATATATATATATATATATATATATATATATATATATATATATATTGTGATTTATGTGTTATTGCAACTTTTAATCTCTCTTTAATGCCCACGTTTGTGTGACAAATGTGCAACATATTGATTTATGTGAATAGCTTTGCTATTGCTCAAAATATGTTTAAATTATTTTTATGGATTCGAGAAAGGGCAGTGATTGCACAGCGGAGAAACACCTGATAAGCTTCCATAGGATACTTACGTTGTCTCTTCCCTAATACATCCTTCGCATGGGCGCCAGTTCTAAGAACAGTTAATTTTTTTATTCACGAAGGTTCACTGCTGAGCATGAGTACTCTATGGTCAGTTAGAGGAGGTTCAATTAGGCTCTGTATATTATAGAATGTTTTGGTTTATAATTGAAATTATTTCGAATGGTAAATGGATCTAATATTCTTATTGTGAACGATTGAAATTTAATAATATTTATAAGTTATGAAAATGATAAAGCAGAAGCAAAGTATATATAGGAGTATTTATTATTATTATTATTATTATAAAATTGAAGTATGAATTGTCACTAGGACAATTAATTTTAAAGCGCAGCAAAGATAATTTATATTTGCAAGTTATATTGCAAACAGGAGGTATGATTGTCGACAGGACAATAAAACAGATTAGAATGCAAAATAGAAACTTAATATTATCCTACGCCAAAAACCTACGTAACTCATACTAATTACATGGGCCTTAGCCTCTGGAACAATATATCATTAAAACTAAAATTTGTTTTAAATAGTTATTACCTTGAGAAGTTTTTTTGTTAATCATTTTTGTATACGAAGCACAACACAATTTTTTATAATTTCACAACACTGGCTTTGTTTACTTTGATGCTGGATTCTGTCTGATGCCCTCTCTTGGAACGCTGCTTCACTTTTACACTGCGGCTAACTTATTTAGCACGCCTGCTGCCATCTACGGGAACTATGCCGAAATAGAACACTGCTGCATTTGATGAGACGCTTGTTTATATTTTCTTACTGAGTTTGGCCCAGTGGTTTTAGCAAACTTGAAATCTACAGAATTTCTACTCACTACCTCTTATTGGAATCTTCTGTTTCTTGTATTACTCAGCTTGTCACACTCATATAATTCCTATTGACGCTGCCTGGAGACGCTGTACTTGGACGTCATATTTTCTACCAAAAATCACTTAATACCGTTGAAATATGCTGTTGAATGTTTCCCGTTGGGATTCTGCACACGTAGCACTATTTTGTTAAATTTTAAACTACTTTAAACTATTAAATCTTACAATTTTATGAACATAAATTAGCGAGCTGTTACTACTTCCAACGCTATTGCTAAACTTTTTTGCACTGTTATATGTTTCTACGGAAGTTGTTCTATGTTGAACAATTGAATATCCTTAGATACCAGCTTCATGCTTTACCTTTGCTGACTAATCTGGCCATTCATATTAAGGCTATTATTATAATTACTTAGGTTTACCTTCAAATTCCATTTAGATGGTTTAATTTTCACTTCTAAGCTGCATTCACTTATCCTTAACTTTTCGTAATTTAATTTCAATATTCAAAACAGAGACATCATGGCTGTGTTTCAAACCATATTACCATGGCCGACTTTCAAACCATATTACCAAGTCTATTCTCGAAACCCGTTTTCAACATGATGCTATCACATTTTTCTTTCTAAATGCACATATTTTAGGTGGATGTGATATTATATGAAATTTGTTGGGATTTGTCTATTACGATGATGTGAGTTTTAAATTTTTGCGCCGATAAATAACTTTCATCTCACGCAATTAGATACTGAACAATCACACGCGTAGCCGGTTGGCGTTTTGTCTAGTATATGCGATCTATATCGAGTGCATGTTACGATGTTACTATAGTTGGTACGATATGGATTGAACATAAATTTTATATTAGATCATAGTTTGGTACATTTACTATATTTTAACCTTTGATTTAGGCTCTAGATATTCGTTTATCTCAATACATATGTGATATATATGATATGTTTTAGGTTTTTGAAATAAAGATATTTTATATTGAAATAATATGATGGAGAAATATTTAATCTGATTATAGGATACTTACTCTATTATCAGATATGGTTGTTAAAAATAAATAAAATCTTAGAACCTTATTCTTATCCTGCGACGAAAGCTACGTAACTTAAATCTATTACATGTGACCAAGTCCTCTGACACAATATTTCTCTTAATACTAGCAAATTTTGAATTGTTTATTACTATGAAGAAATATGTTAATCCTTTTATCACCACGCACAAAACTTATCACTGTTTTGTTTCACTGGTACACGAACTAACAAATGCTGCTGGGCTCTGGTGGTGGTGTCATCTAGCGGGATGTCGCTTCACTGCCTCTGGAATGCTGACTGCCTTAGCTGGATCTCACCTTGGGATTTATTTACCCTCAAATTTATCACTTACTACTACTGTAGTTTTTAATCTTCTATTACTTTAATTACTGTGCTTGTTTCTTTTCTTGTTTGATATTGATCGCAAATTTCTTCTACTGGGCTGGGACGCTACCAAGCCTTTCACTCGTACTTGCACTTCACTTCGTACTATAAATCTACAATTATTTTATAATGAAATTCAGGAGCGTGGCTGTTGCTTCGTTGAACGTTGTAACTAGACTCTTAATAATGTTTGTAGTTTCTACGGATGTACCACAATAAAAAACAAACGCAACTGTTATTTAAAACTATGATACAGTTATATTTGGGAATATTAGTTCTCCATTTCCCTGCAACTAAAATAATATACAAAGTAAGTATCGAAGACACGACAGCGTTTTTTGAGATGAAATGACAGCGTAAATTATTTTCAGATGCATGTTCATAGTGCTTGTTTTAAATATTTCTCTTCCCGAGCTAAAACAAACTTAATATAATAGCCATAACAATTCATGCGTTGGATGTGTTCCCAGGTGTGTATTTTTCCTTATATTCTCGACCCTCACATGAAATGTACACGGTTTATTTATTATACATTCCCCACAGGCTCGAAGCATGTATCCCTTGCCATCATTTTGCTTTCCTTTGATAGCCAATGAAAGTTTTAAATGGTTTAACCAACTCAGTATTGAATTGTACACCAATAAAATCAATTAACTGCAATTAAATTAAAATTCAAGCCAAAGGAAGTATTGACAATACTTACTGCGAGAAATGATTAATATGTGTTCTAATGACTGCAATACGTTCTGTTGGAACTTTGCTCTTTTTTACGTTCCATGTTTATTCTACATAAAATTTTATTGATAAATATAAATCCACTCGGGGCCATATCGATTTATATAACACGTTCTGTAAAAGCAAAATGGTTAACGTAGTTCAACGAATATCTTCTCCAATAAAATAACGCACCACCAGAAAATAACCAGCCTTTTTTTATTCAGTTTATTACCTTCATTAGTACGAGAAATAATACAATTTTAGGGCAATTATAATATAATAATAGTAGATTAATTAAGAGATAGAATAGTAGATAATTAAGAGTATTACATTAGTTTTGCGAAATCCATAAAATATCAACTTATTATTATATTATACTATTTTTAGGTATTGAAAAAATAATGTTGTTATGTAAGGTTGGTTTATAAATTTCAAATTATCCGTATATGTCCTATTATTAGTCCAGGTGAATTTTTCCGTTAATAGCTTCGAAACATTAATAGAAATAATAATTTCACTATGCGTCAGTTCAAAAACACGGGCGTAATTTTTAACCGATATCAAAAAAGGAGGAGGTTCTCAATCGACTGTATGTTTTTTGTATGTTTGTTACCTCAAAACTCCGTCATTTATAAATCAATTTTAAAAATTATTTTTTTGTTGGAAAGGGAGTATTTTCAAGTGGGTCCCATTTTAGTTTTATTTGCATTGGACCTTGGATTATGAAGATATCTAGGGGAACTTACCAGTTATATCAGAAAAAATGAGGAATGCACCGGTCACAACCCTAATTTATAGATATTTAAATTAACTAAAAAAACTTTTTCCAATGGATCAAATTATGAAGCTGAAAGCCATTTTCGAATCAACTTTATCGTCATAAAAATCAGTCCAGCCAGTTAGGTGCAGTTCGATGACAAAAGACAGATAGAATATATATATATATATATATATATATATATATATATATATATATATATATATATATATATATATATATATATATATATATATATATATATATATATATATATATATATATATATATATATATATATATATATATATATATATATATATATATATATATATATATATATATATATATATATATATATATATATATATATATATATATATAAATATATATATAATATATATATATATATATATATATATATATATATATATATATATATATATATATATATATATATATATATATATATATATATATAATATATAAATATATATATATATATATATATATATATATATATATATATATATATATATATATATATATATATATATATATATATATATATATATATATATAATATATATATATATATATATATATATATATATATATATATATATATATATATATATATATATATATATATATATATATATATATATATATATATATATATATATATATATATATATATATATTAATTATATATTTACCATCAACAGCTACCATTCCCACAGTGACAGTTTTATGTGACATTAGTTTTCTTCACAGAGAACATACATTCATAGAAAACAACTACCAAGTATATTATTTATAATTATTCTCCTTAGACATATTGATATATAAAAGCATTAGGCTTACATTTCTGTGGCAAATAGTTAAAAGGTCATAACTCAATTTTTCATGAAATGAAGATTTTGACATGTATGTGTTCAAAATATTAAATAATTTAATTAGTTAAAAAGATATAAGTGCATTTACGTCAAGATCTATTCATAAAATATAGCTCGAAACTTGGAATTCTCAAAAAATGTCCGTTTGGACTGGCTAAAAACGGTATAAGTAAACATATTTTTTTAATGTGGTACCAATACTGCTAATAGTGAAATAAGTATAGTTACATCTTTTTAACTTACATAAAGAATAGCCAAAAGAAACTCGTATGTCGACTTATTACCTTTTTAAGGAATTTACAGTACAATTCTACAATATATAAGTATACTTATGTTATGATATATATAGAAAAGATACCAGTACGATCAGATATATGACTCTTACCACTGCTATCAACACAAAATGGCTAGTTTTAATTTTCTTGTCCATCGTTTACTAAGCTTCCCTCTCAGTAATGGGAGGTATGAAAAAGAAAAAGTATTAATTAAAGATATAGCTATGGGTAATGGGCATAGAGTAATGCGCCAAAAAGGGAATATCTCTTAATTTTTTGCGTAAATATTTGCAATTTATGAGTTTTAAGTTAATTTTTACAAGTCTATCATTACCTGATGATACTGCATTAAAAACTATGTAGATATATTTTAAAATGGATTTGTTGCAAATTAATCAAAGATATGTCATTTTTCTGCAAACTATTGGCCACAGATTTATCCAGAAGGTTAAACTTTGAAATCCGTAAAATCTTGTAGAATGTACTGTGACGCTCTTAGCTTCGGTGCGGAGGTTTTATCTCGAGCGCCACTGTCTGTTTAGAGTGCAGACAGACCACTTTTCCCTACAGGCAGTATCTGTAGGGGCCCCGGATAACTTTTGTGGAGAAGGGCGGAAGCCAGGTCACGTGATACACCGATAGGCCTTGTATTACCCTATCTTCAAGAAGAACACCGGTTTATGATTACAACAGATTTTATTTACAGAATTTATTATTTCGGTCACACCGGTATTTACATATATACAGAGGGTATTCAGTCTGCCTATAGCGAGTTACGTCATGGGGATGAAAAGCGTTACGAATAAAGGCTTAAACCGGGATAACAAAGGGGCGGCGAGTGAAAATAAATGGTACTACTTTAGTAAGCGGAGGAAGCAATAATACTACAGTAAAGCGTGCAGCGTGTAGGAAATCCAAACTTTCGCGGATATGTTGTACGCGGACTAGTTTTGTCGGAAGTTGCTTGCGTGACTCAGGTAGCCTGTGGAGTCCCTGCTGCATGCAGAATGCTCAGCAGAAGGGTGGATGCAAAATGCGACAACCCGAAGGGTGCAGGATGCTACGACCCGAACTACAGCCTATTGAGTGAACCCAAACGATTTCCACGTAGACTTGGCTACGATTTCGATGACCGAATAGTGAAAACTGCGTGCGTGACTCAGGTAGCCTGTGGAGTCCCTGCTGCATGCAAAATGCTCAGCAGAAGGGTGGATGCAAAATGCGACAACCCGAAGGGTGCAGGATGCTACGACCCGAACTACAGCCTATTGAGTGAACCCACACGGTTTCCACGTGTATCTAACATTAATGCCGAAGACCGAATAGTGAAAATTGCGTGCGTGACCCAGGTAGCCTGTGGAGTCCCTGCTGCATGCAAAATGCTCAGCAGAAGGGTGGATGCAAAATGCGACAACCCGAAGGGTGCAGGATGCTACGACCCGAACTACAGCCTATTGGGTAAACCCACACGATTTCACATGTAACTACGAGTTCGGAGACTGGATTTCCTTAGCGCTTGTTAATAAAGTACACTTACTTTTCTTTCGTGACAGGGATCGGTAGCGGCAATCACGGCAAGTCGCAACTTGTCAGATTACAGAATAACAGCAACAAAAGCGGCAGCGAAGGCGGAGGATGCAAAATGCGACGACCCGAAGGGTGCAGAATGCTTTTTGGATAGCGGAGGCGGAGGATGCAAAATGCGACGACCCGAAGGGTGCAGAATGCTTGGTTAGCGAAGAATGCTAACTGACTTTACAGTGAAAAGCTGCTTTTATATGATTTTGGACGGTTTTTTCGCGTTGACGCGTGATCTCCCTACCTACTGATATCGTTGGGAGTGCAGCGCATGTGCCGCTCTCCGATATTTCGGTGCCTTGAGGTGACGGTTACGCGGATTATTGATACTGGAAAAACTACTGACGGCGGCGGGGTACCCAGAAGGGGTTTGTTTATGACCTCGTTATAAGCAGAACTGAATGTACAATTTATTACCAACATTTACCTAAAAAGAAATGAAATTTTCGAGGCATATTAACGGAGTGAATAAAATAAAATTGAATTTAACGTAATGAGGTGGTAATTATTTCTACTTCATTACAGTACTAAAACGACTATGTACTTTTCCTAGCTATCTGATGGAAAATATTAAATTCAATATTATATATAATGGGTGTCTCAAAATTAACGCAAGATTTGAATTAACTAGAAAACACAGTTTTTAGTCTTTTGATTGTTATTTTTTTATTGAATCATAAAGTACATATGATAGGATTATTTATTTAATAACACATCGGGCAAATGGCCTCCACTGTTCAATATTTCAAAAACAATGGCCTTTCATTGTTTTTGA
Source organism: Tetropium fuscum (assembly GCA_964058915.1). Taxonomy (NCBI): domain Eukaryota; kingdom Metazoa; phylum Arthropoda; class Insecta; order Coleoptera; family Cerambycidae; genus Tetropium; species Tetropium fuscum. The sequence continues at coordinate 12,650 of CAXKVY010000779.1, read as the reverse complement.
AATATTGTTCAATAATGAAGACACGTTGTTCTATCGCGTAACGCTCCATTTTTACTAACCTTAAACTGTCAGCTATCGAATTGTTTTTTGTTTAGGGTTGCCAACACTTTACTGCACAAATGCCGGCAAATTCAAATCTTGCGTTAATTTTGAGACGCCCATTATTATAGTCAAAAACTGTTCTCAAAAGTACTGGCCCTTGACTATTCCTATGGGTGCAAGGGTACACTTTTCCATTTTTTCTTTAAAATCATATATGACTATAAAAATGAGAAGTCGTTTGCATCCGATAGATGGCGCTGCAACCAGTTATTAAAGCATAAAGTGTTGCATACGAACGAGCGCTAGCGACTTATGCGAGTTATACAAAAATAGTGTTTCCCAACGTGTTTCATACAAGATTTTCTCTAATTTTCACCAATTTTATATTTTATGAGAAGAAAACTATAAATTTTATACGTTTAAAAACAATCCAGTAGATTGTAACGGTGTGACAGCTCGTCACTTTCATAGCTTGTCAGGTCTAAATAACCTACTATGTAATGAACTTTACACAACCAGTTACGTAATATTTTGCTCGTAACCGCTTCGGAAAAGTAAAACGTTTCCTAACGTCAAAGGGTTTTGAAATGTCTCACTTTACATGTCAAAATTAGAAAAAGTAATTTGTGTCTTTTATTTATTCTTAATTATATTTCCTATCTTTATTTATTTATTTCTCATTTAATGGTGAATAGTAAAATCGTTATGTAGGTATATTATAGTGTGAAATAATAATTACCTGATATAAACATTATTTTTCAGATCCTAGTCCTTTCCTAGATCCTTTGTTAATTAAGTTACACTCAAACTCACTGTTATGGAGAAATGGTCCAATTTGGTCTCTAAAACGACAGCTTTAATAAAGTGTACAGCACTATCAAACGTGGTAAAGCAATTTATATTATTTTTTACTAACATTACCTGGAAATCGTCGCTAATAATATTAATATAATAATAATAATATATAAGCAACTGTAATATATGTGATGGATGACCATTTTATCATAGTAATATTGTTGTTTTATCGACACTAGCTTTCGTGATCTATATCATGTTCCCGATCTTTTTTTATTCGAGTTATCATTTAATGAGTATCCACAAGTCAGTAAATCCCATATTTATTGGGGCGGTAGATACGGCATCACTGGGACGCGGACGTCTAGAAAAGAGACAAACTTTGATTCGGATTTCCGAGATTTGGAAATTGGTTATTGGTTTCCTTTTTCTACCTACCGACGTATCTCCTAAATCAGATATCCCTAAGCTTCCCATAAAGCTTGTCGCTAGGATAATATAATTTTTATCCAATTTAACAGATATACGTCTTATAATTCAACTTTGATTTCACGAATTAGTTTAATGGGGCATCTGCTGATAAAACTGATTTCATTAAACATAAACAATTTATGCTTGTTGCAATTAAAATCTTCGTTAACTAAATTTGAACTGAAACGTTCTCTCAGGAGGTGACCTATTCAAAATAGTTCAGTAAAATAGGAAACATATTTTTTTTCTTGGAATGCTGAAAAATGTTAAAAGTGTTTATAAAATTCATCACATCGAATAACAATCAAGATAGCCATCCACGACGTTTGTCAGATTGTCATGGAATTATTAGTTTGACATTTTTTCGGTCTTTGGAGCGGAATCCATACTAAATTTTGTTTTTTTATTTCTTCTAATGTATATCGAGAATATACAAGACTACATCATTCCATTTGCACTCTTTATAGGGAATTATTTTATACTGATCCATGATAATGCTCGACCTCACGAAGGCGAAGAATTAGGTCTCGTAATTACAGATCTCTATTTCACATTTAATCAGAAGCATGCGAAGAAGAATGAACTCGAGGATAGAAGAAGAAGAATAAACAACTAATATTTTTCGCTGCTCAATACTTCAACCTTTATATTATATAACGATTCTTTGGTGGTAATTTTAAAATTCTGATCCAATAAGATGGTTTTAATTGTACCTTTCTCACCCACAAACGTATATTTTCTAAAGAAAGTACGACAAAGAGGTGAATCAAAAAACAAACTTTAATCATAATTCCGCTTAAAACCGATAAGGTATTTTGAGCTTATCTCAAGAGTCGAATAAATATACAGGGTGTTTTAAACTTCCTCAATATAACGGTCCCTTTCATCTTCCCCTGTATCAATTATAAATGTTTAACCAATAAAAATATTCTGTATGCGGATCTGAAAGTATCATCCTTCAAAGTAAAAAAAGGTTCGTAGCAATAATTCAAGTAGTTTAAATATGATTACCTACATATTAAACTGGAGTAAAATTTCGAGTGTCCGTCAGTGATACTCGAACACATTTTAATAAAATCTTCTTTATATAATATAATTTGTAAATTTAATGTAATTGCACGCAGACAGTAAAATGTGGGTTTGGATTTTTACGACGATTGCAATACTTTTCTTATCACCACTAAGATGAAAAGTAAAAAATTGTAACAGATTTTGCTGAGAAATATTTTCCATGCTAGTAAATCATGAGGCGCCAGTTGAAACTAGAAGCTATTAATCCGACGAATGCCGAACTGATAAAGATAAAAGCCATGTTACAACTATTCTGTCACTTCTTGTCAAG
>CAXKVY010000779.1:0-5000 GCA_964058915.1 Tetropium fuscum | reverse complement strand
ATACAAGAATCAAGCAGTAAGCTCTATTCTTAAGAGGCACTTAAAATATTAGAGACCGTAATCTAAATCTCCATCAGCTCAACCGCATGCAGGGAAGCTGTAGCTGGTATGTTGTAGATACCGACCAAACTTCACGAAGAATCCGACCGAATACTACTAACAGTTTAAACTATTCCTTAATACATTACAAAAGTGCAAGTGAATTCCACTCACTCCCGACCGACGTACATACATTCCCCACAATGTCGGTACTAAAAAAGTTCATAATTAACTTTTACTTCATGTTTCATAGTGAAAATATTATTAATATTATATAACTATACAAAATAAAATTCTCCAGAAAGCTTGTTTTTTTTTGTTTATCTATACATATAAATGAAATTGAAATGTCTGTTAGTAATATCAAAATAACAGCTTTTTATTAAATGCATAGTATATACGGTACTAAAGGAAAGTATATACGGTACTTTAAAAAAAAACAATTTTTAATTTTTTTGTCAGTCTGTCTCTGTCTGTCTGCCTGTCTGTCTGTATGTCTGTCTATATCTGTCTGTCTATCTGTCTGTCTGTCTGCCTGCCTGCTAGCCAGCCTGCCAGCCTGCCTGCCTGCCTGTTGGTCTGCCTACCTGCCTGTCTGTCTGTCTGTTGTATGTCTGTCTGTCTCTCTGCCTACCTGCCAGCCTGCCTGCCTCTCGGTCTGCCTGCCTGTCTGCCTATCTGTCTGTCTGTCCGCCTGTCTGTCTATCTGTTTGTCAATAGCTGCAAAAAAATTAAATTCCATGAAACTGTGAACAAAATCCGATTCAAATAGGGAAGTATACATGCCATATAATCCAATATAACACTAGTAAAAAGAAACAGAAATGCGCCTCCCACCGCTTCCTCCTTCCATGACATAATATTTCAAAGGCTGCCTGTGGCGCGGGCTCAGAACGCGTGTATAGATCACAGATCGCGCGGACGAAGTCGCGGGTAAAAGCTAATATATAATATTTTCCGAATACAGGCTTACCAAAGTTTTACAGTTTCATAGTTATTCTGAATTTCTATTGTCTTCGATTTTAAGTACCAATAGGTAAGGAATCGTTCAAGAAATTGCCTCTAATTAACTTAAGGGAGATTTTAGACTGATCAGGTAGGTAGTAAAAAGTGTTTGATCCGAATAACTGCGTAAGCTTATAAACTGGGACTGGACGTGACCCGAATAAAATACGAGGAAATCCAAAATCCAATTACTACCATCAATGCCGCTGCCTTGGCAACTCAAAATATGTGTAAACGTAGGACTGTGTCATTTGGTATATCAAAAATTCTTGAATATTGCTATTTAGATAGATTGATAAAATTTAAAACTATAGCCGAACATCAAAATGCCTTTTGTAGTGGTCATATTGAGATATTTTGTGATCTCAGTAAGGCATTTGATTGCGATAACCAAGCTTTATTATTATCTAGATTATTTGATTATATATATATATATATATATATATATATATATATATATATATATATATATATATATATATATATATATATATATATATATATATATAGGGTTGATCCATTAAATTGGGTTACGAAGGCCGAGGACGATAAGTCAGCCTAAATCATAAAGAAAAAACTTTCTTGAACAGAGCTGTCTGCAATAGAATATTTAGATGTAACTGTAGGCTTCCCAAAGGTTTTTATATTGGGCCCTGTGTTATTTATTTTGTATATAAATGATACAAATTCTTCTTGCTATGCCAGCAAAGGTACATGTTACTATGTATGCACAGGAGATTTCTGATATACCTAGTGTTTAATCCATGTGATCATGTATTAACATTAAACTTACCCAACTAGACATTGTATTTGCCCAAGTATATTTTAAATTCCTTTACGAATAGCCAGCTTGCACGAAACCGGTATTTGGTAAAACACATGCTATATTAAACTTCATCGATGAATTTGATACTTTGACGTGTTTCCAATGGCAACTAGATTGGATGTAAATAATTGTAAGTACATTTTATGGGAAAATATTGATTTCAAAAAAGCTGAGTACCTAAGTAGTACCCGAAAAAAATTTGATGTGATAAAAAAAATATATAAATACTGATATTTAGTAGAAAATAATGTTCCTGAAAGTTGTCTCCCAATTATGGAAATTACTGTGTGCTGTATTCTCTCGGACTAACTATATACATACATACGATTTTCGTTAAAATGTCAACTGCTCAATTATTCAGTAGATGCCACAATGCTACCATTTTAATTCCACAGTGAAAAGGTTAATATGACCCCATAGGCCTCGTTTCAGCAATGCATATATTCAATTTTGTTGACGTAGCAATACCTTGCCTGCTTTTATCTGAGTGGAAGCCGTTATAAAAGGACTCCGAATAATCTTTTTATTTAAATGATGTATATATTCCAAGTTTTATAAAATAACACTTTTAAATTCAGTGTCATAAAGCTCCGTTTTAGTTGTATATACAGCTTTTTATTGACGGCTACATTACGTAATATAAAGAAATTGTATATATTTTTAAATTTATATAATAAATACTATATAATAAATACTTACTGATGTTACCATAAGTTACTGAAGTAAAGTAATATAAAAGTGAAGAAAAGTAAAGAGAATATAAAAGTAAAGAAGAGAAAAGAAAGAAGTATAAGAGAAAGAAAGCAGATTTTCAAATGAAAAGATGAGGTGCCCTTATGCCAACTTCATGTATATTTCACCAAACAATTCAGTCGTTCATATGCCAAAAATTATGGCCCACAGCAGCAAATTTTGACACTATTGGTTTAACAGAGTGAGTGAGAAACTCACTCACTCAGATTTGACAGAGTGAGTGATTGAGTTGAAACAAATGTGTGTTGAAACAAAAAAGGCTCACTCACCTGGATGATACAACCAATAGCGTCACCCAACGTGGAAGGCAATTTAAATTAAGCAATATTGTTATTACTTATGACAAATATTATAAAAGTGTTTTGTTTGTTACCTTTTCTTGTCAATGTTAATCCTTGTAAACATAAAACTATCACACGCGTAAGACACTATTGCACTTTGGTGAGACCCCTAGTGGTGGTTTGCTGCAACTGCAAAACTGCAATATCTTCCTTGTCGTATTAACGGCTAAAGACAAATCACAGCGAAAAACAGGAACAGCACTCATGAAAATTATGAGATATCTTCTTGGCAATATTATTACTTTGTTGTTATGCTATTTCACAGCTTTGAAATGCTTCTCTGGATACGATTAAAACTGCTACATACGTATCTAGGATACCCTAGATACTACACTCCCCGGCACAAAATTCCGTCACCCTAAAATTTTGCCCAATTTTGATGTTTTATAACTTTTTTATTTTTCATCTGATTTTCATAAATTTTTTACCAGTCTGTAGATCAGTTCATTGTGTGTCTTTTTAATTATTGTAATAAGTCATATTTTTCGTCCAGGCAATATTATACAGCGGTAAATCAAAGTGTTGTTTTTTGTCGTAAACTCAAAACACCCTGTGGAAAAATTGAGGCGAATAATTTTGTTTACAAACTGTTTGCTGCCATCTTAGACGTATTGTAAACATTTTGTTTTTTGATTCATCCCATTATCTCATTTCTTCTGCGAACCACCAGTATCCAGGAAAAATAAAATAAATCATATTTATTGTGTAAGTAGGTACCTACCTAATCTACCAAATCGTTAACACTCAACAAAGACAAAGATTATTAACAGACAAGCTTTGACAAAGATCAGAGCTTATTTGTTAATAGGTACCTACATAACTAAACCGAGACTAAATTCAACACATTTTTAAAAATCATTACAAATGCAATACATACCTACCTACCAGCTTCTCATCGCAAAACGATTTCCAATACACACTTTTTACAGCCAATAATAATTATAAACTGACTTTGAGGTATTTTACAGTCATTGAAAATTTTCCTTTCTTTTGTGGCTACACGGTTATAATTTTATAAACAGTCTATAGAACTTTTAATTTTGCCCACTGATTTAAATTATTAATCTGTGATCTAGGATGGTAGGTACCTACATAAAAATAAAGTCAATGGATAATAGGTACCTACTTATGTAATAAACCAGAGAGCGTTTTCAGTTTTGTAAATCCCAATAAAAAACCTAACTTATATCGTTGCATTTAGCATTTATAACCTAGCGGCCTCAAGCACTGGAATATTTTTTGGATAAAATTATTTGAGAAATGTCTTAAGTGGAGGATGTGATAGGTACTGACCTACCTCAGTACACGTCAGTACCTACTTCGAGCAGCCCATAAATCAACTTTTTTTTGTTAATGTCGGCTCTGCTCTAACACCCACTATCCATTTTTGCCGTCAAATAATATTTTCCTTAAATTTTTTTAACATGCCTATCCTATCTCGTAAATAAAGCGAGGTCTGGTGGAATTCTACGTTTTTCAGGTTTCATACGAAACGAACAAACATGTTTGCTAACCGCCATACTCTTTTATTTCAACTCTCGTAGCGATGTATACCTACATAGGTAGGTATATAAATAATATATTAGCAATTCCCGCGAACACGCTACTGTAAGATATGCGAACCTGATCCTATTCGATCTGAGAATCTGATCCCGATCCGAGAGATACGATTCCAATAAGTTAAAAAGAGATATACTGTTCGAATATTCGTTATTGGAAAGGTCGTGGATCGGCGTTGCCGCTTTTAACTATAAAAATAAATGTTTACGTAATTGTCATATTTAAAGTAGACAAAAATAAATGTAAAAACGTAACACCTTGGCCTATAATATCTTATTGTGTGCACAATTATTATTTAATAACATTCATAAATAATATATACAACTTTAATATAGTATTGTGGAATTTGATATTTTAATTGAATACTGAGAAAATTGAGAATTACATGTGGCAACTGCGCGGTATCTTATATGGGGTCAGTTAACTATACATACATATTGAATGAACTGTAGGCATGAAATTTCCTCCCGCAGAAT
>CAXKVY010000778.1:0-35530 GCA_964058915.1 Tetropium fuscum | reverse complement strand
TCTCTAGTGGCTCGTTAATCTCTGTAATTCGTGGGGTACAAGCACAAGAAGCCTTTCTCTTTGATATTGTATGGGGGCGCTATGCATATTTTCCTTGATTTCGGAGTCAAAATATACGTGGATTTACCTTAGCTTAGCAGGAAGACGGAAATAACTATCATGAATGCCAAAAATAATATAACACCATTTTAGAGTGCTTGAGTCAACATATAATACTAGGTACCGTCAAACGGGGGTACTTTCAAACGGGGGTACTTTCAAACGGGGGTACGGTCAAACGGGGAGACAATTTTGAAACAATTTTCTAAATAATTTTTACAGAAAGATAAATACCCACATGTAATGTACGCAAAGGGGTCAGATATATTGTAAGAAACAACTTACTATTTTTTAAACAACAAAATTTTGAAAACAAAATCTGTTTTAATTAATATTTTTAGGTTTGTCACAATTTATACAAAGAATGGGGTAACTTGAGACATACATTTAAATCAATGAAAATTGCAAGTTACACTTTGCCAGGATAAATTAAGACAATGAAAAATAAAATATAAATATTATAAAAACTATTCCATCAAAAAAAAATAAAAAATCGAACCATTGAATATAGCACAAATATAACAAAAATATTTTCTTTTATTAAAATACCAGAAACTTAACATATTTCTGATTGCATACTAGGAACAACATTTTTAAAATAGGGACACCTTATAAAAATTACTTGAACAGAAAAGTGTCATAATAAATAATTATAAATTTATATCTGCATTAAAAATATGACGTCCTCTTCTTATGGTAGGGGTTTTCATTCGAATTTAATTATATTGCTGTCCTCTATATCAGGATAAAAAAAAGTATTTCTAGCCTCCTTATGTTTCCTCAAGCAACTTGCTGCATAAGATCTCTTACTTATATTTTCAATTTTTGCAACAAAATTTCTCGAGCACGCTTTCTTGGTTCTTTCATTATCATTATTCATTAAAGAAATTTCACCATCACAAACAGACAAGAGCAGCAATAGTAGGTGGTTCTTCTAATATGATAGTTTCATCATCAGATGAGAACTCCTCACGATCTTCTTGTACGTCAGCACATTCATCCTCGCCTTCAATCGAGTCTATCGAAGGTGTTGCAATATCCTCCCAATTTTACTGCCTTTCCGGCCTCAACATTGAGTTTTCTTTTTCTTTTGACAACTGGTTGTTTTTTCAGTGCAACATGTCTTTGTATTATTGCTTCAAACGCATTTTCCATGTTTTGGTTAAAATTTTCATCGAAAACATTTTCTGGAAAAAAGCCAGTCGTTTAAGAACTTAGCTTTTTTACAGGGTAAATCCCAGAGGCTCTAAATCCGCTTTTTATATTATCACCACTTCTATCTTCAATTTTTTGTAACGTTTCCCTGAATAATGTTGGAAGCCGGGTTTTCGGAATGCAGCCTCGATGCAACATTTTCCATTGTGAGAGTACTTTGTGTCAGGCTGTTTTCAGTGTCTAGGAAAAGGCAACGTCCAATGGCTGACGCACATGCGTGCTATTGGGTGGGAGGAAAATAAACATGATATCGTTTTTTTTCACACTTCGATTATTGTTGCAGAAAGGTGGGATGCCAAATTATCCCCAATGACAGCTTTTTTGCCTTCACGGTTTTTAAAATATTGTAAAACCACTTTCAAAAATCAGTCCTCAAATATTATGCTCTCACAGCAAATATTATGCTCTCGCCACTTTTTAACCGATTAGAAAAACAATTTTCTGGCCCACCTTCTAGCCATCCAGGATATACATTTTTCGCTTTGTAGACTATACTTGGCAACGTCTTACCTGACGCACTCGCAGTAAACATAAGGGACGTAGAACTTTTTGAATGGTCCATAACACGAAGAGCTCTTTTAACACCTCGACGGACAACTACCTTGACTTGACCTCAAGTTCATCGCTCAATATGGTCTCGTCATAGTTTAAAATGTTGTTCGGAACCTACGTCAATAAGGTATTCTGTTAGATTATCAATATATGCATTCATTTCTATTACTGTAACTTCACACCTAGATCTTTTCATATTTTGTGCCAATCTAACCGTGAGCATATGATGCCTCTTCAAGAATGATTATAGCCAATCCTTACCAGGTAAGTTTTCTTTGAAGCGTCTCTCTTGTATGCCCTTGCGATCTATATCTTTTAACTATAATTCTTATTTGAATATGTGTGAACGGGTAACCTCAATTGGCGGCTGTGTCTATTGCGCTGACAATTGCATTTTCTTCAAGTCTGTTCACTGTTTGCCTGCCAAGTTTTGAAATAGTAACACCTCGATATTTTCTGCTTAGAGTCGCAACTCTACAGCGTTCTTGAGCCTCCCGAAGGGTCAATGTGCCATTTACAACATTTTCTAGTGCTGTTTGTAGACTTTTATTGGGGTACTCAATATATCTTCTCGCTCCAATTTGTCTCCTATATGTGCGTGGCATGTCCCAATTTACCCCTTAAAAGAATATTTTTTATTAAATACCAGTGTAACTTTTTTTAAACAGAATTTTTGGGTTTAATTTACACGTCACATTATTAACGACATTTTGATTATGAAATGGGAATTTCAATTTCTAAATAATCTGAGTTTTGTCACAGCATATGAGACAACTTTAATGATTTTAAAAGTATGAATTATATAATTACTTACCAGTCAACTTTTGTAGAGCATCACTAAAATTACTACCGACCAAAACAATGTGTGTAACAGACATGCAACACGTAATTCATCAACGCAAGTTCGGAACTGCACCTGTAGATGGCCCTAACATATTATTTTAAAAAATCACAGTTTGCCTCAAGTTACCATCCTTGTGTCAAGTACCCCCGTTTGACGGTACTGATAAATTACAAAATGTACAACATACTATGGGATGCTCTTCGCAGAATCTGGTGATTAATGTAAAAATCAAAGTATGTATAATCGATTGACCAAATCCATTAAGTAATTTCGATTTTTTTCTGTATTAATATTCGCGTCTCGTTATTTTGCCATTTTGTGAATTAAGCTGAACTTTTTTCTTTTTGCCCTTATTTAACGATTTTAGACCGGCCAGGACAAAACTTCACATGCGTCCTCCATTACAAAAAAACTATTATTACCGCGTTATTCTACTAATAGGCAAAGTCGCTCGAATCCCTACTACTAAATTAATTTTAATTTTTACCGGGGAACAAATTGTTGCCTTACTTTTTAGGTCAGTTATAATACGTCTGCAAAAATGTCAGTTAGAAAGTTTTTCCATAGAGGTCTGTATTATAACATTGTATTGAGACAAAAAATATTATTTTGAACTTATATAACTAATAGGTCCAAGTCAGTAGCCTCATATATATATATATATTTATAAAATATGGTTATGGTCATTAGATCTGAGGAATGAATCTTTAGAATATGAAAATGTATCTAAATTAAGTCCCATTTAGGGACTTTTAGTATACATATTAAGGCACATTTTTTTGCTTTTTCTAATAATTTTCTCGAGATAAAAAATTATTTTTCCTGTACCATAATGGCATAGGTATATGATTAATTATGGTGTAAATGTGGCAACATAAAATGTTGTAAATTGAAAGGTATCGAAATCGGAGTGTGAACTATTCTTTCTGGGCCTGCGGAACTAAAAAACCGTATTTGCAATATTACACGTAGGCGGTGAATAAATTAAATATGTACTTTCACTAGTCTCGTAAATATCTGCTCAAAATTCATCGCCCATCCCGCCGATATAAATAGACGCGAAAATCCCAAACAAGTTCCGAGTCACTCAATAGTTTGCATTAATATTAAATTAACCCAAGAAAAATGTTTGTACACCAGAGAAGCCCCTAAATGTAAGCATCTAGTGTCCGCCCATTAATCAACTGGGTATCATTTATCAGAAACACAAGCAGTTTTGGGATATGCAAAAAAAAATAAGTAGGGCACCAAATCCATCTTATAATTCATGACTAGTACTACATAGACATATTTGGAATCAGTTACTCTTACTTTTCAATAAATTTTGGATGCCTTTTTATATTTATATTGATAAATATGATACCTATGGCAATTATACAAAAATACTTACATTTCAAATTAGTTCTTGCTTAACTAATGACTTGAAAGTCTGTTAAAAATTAGGACTTTGTTTAATTTTACACGACAATCTACTTGGGAAGACCCTTCAAATGATGCTCGACCTTCGGTGACTCGACCTCCCATTCTAATTAATTTTTTTTCCAATCTTGATTTCTAATATCACCAAATTTACACCAAAAAGTAATTTTGACACAAGTTCCAGGAAAAAATATTAACATTATATATATATTTATATATATATATATATATATATATATATATATATATATATATATATATATATATATATATATATATATATATATATATATATATATATATATATATATATATATATATATATATATATATATATATATATATATATATATATATATATATATATATATATATATATATATATATATATATATATATATATATATATATATATATATATATATATATATATATATATATATATATATATATATATATATATACTGGTATATATTGACAGATTACTTGTAAACTTAATTTGCATTAATTGATGTTAATTATTAATTTTATATTTACCCTTTTACCTTTTATACTCCGGCTATGCTCATTAAATGAATATAATTAACTATCTTAGGAGTAGGATCTAGAATGAAGCTGTGAAAACCTTAACACAACACACAGAAAGAAATTTTGATATTAATGACGTTAATAAGAATTTTGGAAATTTTGAGATAAAAAAAATTAATTGGTTTGAATAAAGGTTTTATAACTATAAGCTCTTTTAAAATGTGCACTTACGCAGGTAGGAAATTTATAATTTTTAAAAATCTTGATAAAAAAACTTGATATTTCAGATTATAGTCATGACTTATGTATTCAATATGAGAATAAGATAGGTAGCTTATTTTTATTTAATGTTGATTCTTAATTCTTGTATTTACACAACTTTCCTCTTTTAGGCTATCTGGAATAATTTACAGCATATCCCGTCTCCACCTGGTTTCTCTGCAACTGGAATTCTGAATTATTTATTTTCAACCCTAATTTTCCCTCTTCTTACCAGCAAACAAATTTATATACATTATATACAAATTTATACGCACATATATTTTCTGTAATGTTGGAATGTTGAAATAGAAACAAAATAAGGATTCCCACTGAAGTCTAGAAGACTAAAGCGTAGGGTGCTAATCTATATTTTGTCCCTATTAAAAATTAATTACTATTAATTAATTATGTACATAAATCTAGAAAGGATAATTGAATAAGTACTTAAGTAAGCCAATATATATATATATATATATATATATATATATATATATATATATATATATATATATATATATATATATATATATATATATATATATATATATATATATATCTTTATTTTGTGAAAAGAAATCTTGGGTTTGTAGCAATTCAGTGCATAGAGAAATAAGCAAATAGATGAATAATAAAGAAGATCCATCTTGCCAGTTGTATATCTCGAAATATATATGGAAACGAACCACTTAGAAGTTGTACAAGTTCTTTCACCTTCATTGAGGATCTTTAGAGTGATGTACGATTTGTTCTATATTGATTTTTAAATGATCAATAAAAGAAATCGTAAATCACGCTGAAGATCCTCACTGAAGGTGAAAGAACTTGTATTACTTCTAAGTGGTTCGTTGCCGTATATATGTCCAGATTCACAACTGCTCAGTGTGTCTTATTATTCCATATATTTGCTTATTTCTCAAGTTGTACAAGTTCTTTCACATTCATTGAGGATCTTCAGCGTGATGTACGATTTGATCTATATTGATTTTTAAATGATCAATGAAACAAATCGTACATCATTCTGAAGATCCGCAATGAAGGTGAAAGAACTTGTACTTCTAAGTAGTTCGTTTCCGTATATATGTCCAGTTGTACAACTGGTAAGTGAGACTTCCTTATTATTCATCTATGTGCTTATTTCTCTATGTAATGCATTGTACAAACCCAAGATTTCTTTCACAAAACAAATATGAATACCAAAGAACTTAAAAGCTAATATATATATATATATATATATATATATATATATATATATATATATATATATATATATATATATATATATATATATATATATATATATATATATATATATATATATATATATATATATATATATATATATATATATATACATAAGACCAACAAATGATTTTCGTTTTGACTAAGCAAGCAATTTCTGTATCACTCCCTCTTTGAATGCTTCAGAACTCTATTGTATATGTAATTCAATATTCTCCAGCATATAGTTGGAAAAAGTAGTTGCTTTTCAATAGGTTCAACAAGATTTTATGCATTTTAAAGTTTAACATCTTCTGGATAACTGTATGCCTAATGCTTTTATATATAATATGTTCAAATAGAACAAATATAAGTAGTAGACTAGGTTTGTGTATTCTAAGAATTTGAGTTCCGTCAAAAACTAATGTCATAAAACGTCACTGCAAGTGTTGGAGTATTAATATTTTAAATTCAAGTATAAATGATCAATGAAATAAATCGTATACTGCTCTGAAGATGCTCAATAAAGGTGAAAGAACTTCTAAGTGGTTCGTTTCGGTGTGTATAGTGGTTCATTTCCGTATGTATGTCCAGATATAGCACTGGTAAGTATATCTTTCCTCTTATTCGTCTATTTGCTTATTTCTCTATGTAATGAAATGCTACAAACCCAAGATTACTTTTCACAAAACAAATATGAATAGCAAAGAATTTCAAAGCTAATATATATATATATATATATATATATATATATATATATATATATATATATATATATATATATATATATATATATATATATATATATATATATATATATATATATATATATATATATATATACACTAAAACATTGCCTCAGTAGCCATTTAAGACATTACATTGCGCTGCAATTCAAACTTACAATAGTGGGAACTGTATGGGAAAACGTTGCTGTAATTAGTTAAGTTGTCCTGGTTTAGATAAACGTGGGACGACGTAGGCCATTATTGGAGGTCGTGAATAAAACATCTCAGTTTAATTGTTGTTTATACGCTAGCTTAATTTCGCTACCTTTAACTTCCGATTAATGAGCAAACGATTGGATAATATAGCGCATATTATGTTTCGTGGGGTACATAGGATGAACCAGGAATAACTAGAAATAATATTATACACTTTTATTTAACCAAGTTACTAAACAGGGTTTTACGACAAATAATGTGCGACATAACCTTGTAAATATGCCATAACTAATAGCCAGAATATATTCATGTGTTTACGATGTAGATCGTGGTTCTAAAAATACTACAGCAGTTGACTTGACTGAGCAAAGTAGATCCTTCACTCAAGAAGATAAAAAAGAACCACTAATGAAACTATAGATTTACCATTCAATCGTGTTATTATTTTCATGATATTTTATTATCAATGATTAAGAATCAATGTTAACGTCAGTTTTATTCTATTTTATGACCATCTTCCACAACTCCACATGAAAATGAAAATAATCTAATGATAATGAAACTCGAGTGAAATTGGCCCCCAAAGTTAATCTCTTAACATATATTTTTTTAAATCATAGCTGCTTTTGCACCCAGATACGCATTATTTACTATCTGATATGCAAGAAATAAAGAAAATGAATAAATTCAATACAATCAGACAGGGCTATAAATAACTAGTACTCATAATTGATAAAATGCAGCCTAAACGCTAAAACAATCAAAGCCCAGGTATTATTGTGGACTGAGGTTAAGTTTTGTTTACCTTTTGCGAAGCTGTATTTACCAATTTTGTGGGTCACATTCACGTTTTATATCCCACCTACATACATGTCGGGAGAGAAAACGTGACGCAAAAACGTTTCACGCAATACAAAAAACACTAATCACTAAACTAACTACTTTGTTAACGTCGGAACGGTACACTGACGAGAAACTAGGTCACCCCTAGCTACGTTGCCACGTTTCTCCGAACACGGCTATTTCTGTATGAGCCTCTGTAGGAGCCTATGCGTTAACACCCTCGCATCGGACGAATATTATTGATGGTGAAAATTATTATTGATGGTGAGTACCAGTGGATACCTATACACGTGTTTAAAACATGTTTTTTTAGTAAGATATTGGAGGTTAACTTTGGGAGCTAACTTCACGCTAGCTCGGGACTGGAGTATAATCGAGCATCAAATTAGCATTGACTTTGTACCGCGAGATACTGTGAAAATATATTTTCAATGAAATGCCGCTGTTATTATAATAATTAAATTGACTAACACCGTGACACGTCACCACCGGTTAGCGTTGTTATTTCATCATTTCTAAAATGAGCCAAAACCACCTACTGTCGTTAACACAAAAAACCCACCCTAAACATACATGAATAACCGTGTGTAGGTGTATTTAAGGAGAAATTGCTCGAGGCTGTATCGGTTAGGTTGAAACATAATTTCCCGGCATGAACAAAAACATTGGAAGTTAATGAATGCGGAGGATCGCGGGATCGAACGTAAATGTGTCCCATATCGGCAGTGCGATGATTAAATTCCCACAAGGGCACAGTAATTATATAGCAATATTACGTTAGAGCAGTCTCCCAAGATGTTATTGATCCTATCAGCCGATCGGCGCATTAATTACTAATATCTTGGCAAGCATTAATTTATTATTATAGCAAGCGGGTTATGCAATATAGGTTAATGATATACCGATATATCTAATATATATATATATATATATATATATATATATATATATATATATATATATATATATATATATATATATATATATATATATATATATATATATATATATATATTAAGTGGTTATACTTTGCGGTGAGTTTAATTTTGAAATAGAATGTGAACGTTCAGAGAATTTAAATTATTTTTATATTTCTTTATATTTTTAAGTTAATTTAGAGAAAATTTGTTTATTTGTTGCATGCCTAAACGTCTTAATATAATATATAAATGTTTATTATGCCTTGTTTTCAAATATTACCCTGGCTAAACTATTTACCTTAATCCAAATGTAGCATGATGGTCCCACATCAGTAGTCGGTTCTGGGATGATGCTGATACAACACTTAGTACACACATTCAAACAAGATGTTACAAAAGATATACAAATTTATTATAAATTCAAGAAATTCAGTAATAGGAAGTGTCATAAAAGATGTCAAGAAACACAGTAGTTTTGTAAAAAATAAATAGGAAACATAGTTAATATATCAACCTTTGAACTATATAGTCTCTCTTCATACAAAGAGATATTATTCAATATATTATTAATCGAAAAATACTTAATTGAAAATAGCTATGGATATTACTTTTCTATAATATATTTAATAATATACAACGTATTTTATAAATAGTGCATATAAGAAACACTTACTACACACTGCTATCATGTGTTTACTTAATATGATATAGGCTACCCTTATTACACATTATTTAATTACAATTACAACCCTTATTGCAATTATTTAAAGAAATTATTAGATATTTTCAACATGGCGGCTCTACATGAGTGTGTGATCTATAAAATCGATTTAATGGTTTTTATTAGTATATGGAGCTCAAATTTGCATGAAATTATATATAGTAAGTACTTATTATCATTTGCTGAAATTTTGTTATACTATATATTTTACGAATTCATTATATTTTTCATAAGCTAGGTTTATTAAAATGAAAAGGTATCATTGGTACGTAGTTTTGTGTTTTGAAGCATTTCCCAATCCTTTGAGAAAGCTTTATGGGTGCTGGAACCTGGGCTATTGAATGACTACAAGATATCTCAGGAACAAATCTGGAACTGCTCGTTCAAAACTTCAAGGCTTTCCTGAACTTATTCTAAGTCTTTGAATTTAAATTAAACCGATTTTAATTTAATTACTATGTCTTATATTTTATCAGGTATAGTTTAAATTTCTCTCTTAAGTGGGTAACAATCGAGTTTAAGTTGCTGCATCTTTTATAACTAACTTTTTATAACCTAGTTTTATATAATGACAGATTTGTCAAATTTAACACAATTTCATGTAATGACAGGTTTGTCAAACTTATTCTCAAACTGTCTTCTCACGTATGCCTTTTCCTTTTTACTTTCTTTTTAACTCCCAGAATTTGTGTTGTCTGAAATACTGCTCTGTTCTCAACATAAAAATCTCAATACAGCTCACGTACGCCGTGATCAAGGATCGTGCAAATCTTGAGAATGAATCTTTTTCAGGGAGATTTAAAAAATATATAAATACAGTAAAGTATAAAAAATATATAAGTAGTATAAGTAAATAATGAAAAAGAAAATGTTTTTAAATATTAAAAGGTGCACTGTTACCGTATAATTGTGGGGCATATCGTTCTCTTGAAAGGAGCATTGACAATCGATTACCATTCAATTTTAACTAACTAGTATATTAGCCGTCATTTTGGCATGTAAAATGCCATTACCCATACAAAACGTAGTACTATATTTTCCATATACTGCCTTTACACAACTGAATTTACAAAACAAATTTTAATTATTTCAAAATGAGCCTTCCGAATCTGACACCATGCAGTGACAGTGACACTGCATCGAGGATCGTGTGTTCGAATCCCTTCTAGTCCTACATTTGTAATCCGTAGGAATAAATATATCACGTAATACCTACTGATTTTTGCAATTTATAAGGAATCTGTACTGCGGAAATCAGTACAAGATGTTGAAAAAAGACCGTGAAAACAAGACCACAGCCCCTATCGAAAAAGTAGGTTAATAAGTAAGTAATTTTAGATTTGAAAATATCAGCTTTAAGAACATTAAATAAGTATATTACTTCTAATGGAAAATATTAATCATTAACTCCGAGACCAATAGAAACTAATTAGCCGGGCATCTCGGAACAGTGCTCTACAGAAAAGGAAAACTGAGGCAGCACTGCCGGCAGTAAGAAAAACGAGAATGATTCGCAGCCTCCCTCTTAATTTTATTTAAATAGCATTCCACCCTCGCGGCTCCATTATACAAATTCCTTGCGTTTTATTATTTTATCTCGTGTTCTTTTGAGCGTATTTTGTTTTTGTTCTACTTTCTCTGCGGCCAAATTAAATGAAAATAACCGCCGTACCGGCTACGTGCCAAACTCTCCCAGGGTTTTGAATGTAAAGACCATGGATCCCTAATGAAATAGCCGAAAAAATTGTCTCGATGCCCCCGTTCATTCGCCCTAACAGTTGCTGAAGTCCCGTGTGACTTGAATAGACGTATTACAAGCTGTGAGCAATCAGTAGCGACCATTTAAACTCGAATGAAACCCAGAATTATACACTTTTGTACGCATTATCAATACGTGGGTCGGTCAACGAACGTATTTATGTTAGTGTACGTCTTACAAATCATTTTAACACCACGCGGCGGCTCTTCAGCCGCCGCTGTAGTTTAGTCCAAGTCTAGTCTGTATCGCCGCGTCTAATGAAACTCATCATGAATTGGTATTGAAATATCCAATACTTATTTATTTACCTAGATTACTTTTCGAAACATTATTCGCATATTTCTGTAGTTATTTTTTCAATCAATTGTTTCAATGTTTTCTAAACTTCAAGTGGTTCGAGATTCACCCCGAAAAACCACTCCTGACATGCACTGCTACCACCGCAGTTTTCTTGAGAAACTATTAGTCTAACAGAAAATCAAAAATGTTCTTTATAAAATTTTCCATGGAAGAGACCTCTTTTAAATTTATTTTTCCCATAGATTCCCAGCGAGTTATTCTATAAATCAATCAATCAATTCTATAAGCCAATAATTGCTTGCATTTCATTGTTGCTGAATACTGAAGAGTTAATATTCAGCGTATTGAAACAGGGACAGTTTATAGTATTTATTGTTATCATTGTGCGTTATTGTTATATTGTTATGTGTATTTTGTTAGTGTACAGATCAATGTTTAAACGATAATGATTTTTTCATCAAATGCAAAATTAACTGATATTGTGCTAATTTACGGGGAAGCTCAAGGTAATGCGAATAGAGCAAGGGAATATTGAAGGGTATATTGCCATATTCCCGACATTAGCAGAATCAAAATGTATTTGGATGTATACGTGATTCCATGCGTCAACGAACTGAAACATGGATTGCAAATTATACGCATTAGATGTATTTCGAGTTACGTAGTTGTAATTGACCACTGTATTTATCTCAAATCGGCGATTTGGTATTTATACCTGTTTTCTGAGATTTTACTCATCAGAAAGAATCTCACGATGCGTATAAATTATTCAAATATTGGTGCTAACAGGGGTGTGCAGATCTAATACTCGATCTTTGTATGTAGAAATGTAGTACTTTGATCTAGGCAACGTCGACGGAAAAACGAAATGAAAAGTGTTTATTATTTCATTTCACCGACAATGAAAACTTTTATTAGTTATGTGTTTCTGTTGACAAAAAAATCACAAACGTATTTCAAATACAACCTTCATAAATGTTCTGAAATCATTATTATTTTCCTATGAAAGTAATGAAATATTTCAGCATTGTGATACCAACATTGTTATATCAACTGTCATCTCGTATTGACAATAAACGTTTACCTTAAAAAAATACAAAATGGTCTACTTGCAAGATAAGATAAATAAGCTTCTTTAATTTTATGACGTGCCCTCCTCACTACAGACCATGATAAGACCAGATATCCAATCCCAAGATATCGTGGGTACTAAAAATTATTTTTTCATCATAATTGTTTTTTGGATGATGTACAAGTCACTCTCCCTATACAATCTGAAAAATCAAATGTCTGGATCTCGTGACAATCAAGACAAGCCAAATTGTTTTACTTCTTTCTCTGTGGCGAAAAAGGGGAACCCACCAACAAACAGACTTTGTGGAACTTTGGCATCGTACAATCACAAAACAAATTAAAATTCCCGGCGTACAAAGAGCCCTTTCGAAAGTTCCACCAACACTTTGAATTAGAGTTTAGACTAAAATATATTTTGTCGGGTCAAAATGAAAGATTAATTGCTTGGAAGAGGAATTTAATGCCACAATGCTGGGTCACTCGTGTTTTGTTATGGTGCAAAGATCACGAGGTCGCTATTCTATAAACTGGTAAAAACAAAGGCTACATCTGTTAATGCTAATTTTACAGCGCATTGAATGCTGGGAATTATTGTCATTCTGCTTCATGAACTTACCAGATCTATAAACTTATCTAAACTTCAGATCTCCTTTACTTTACAAGATATTACACAAAGGATATTCATCTCCTTTTCAACGATGTGTTTTATTTCAATGATGGGATGGGTAATGGATATCTAAAAGTTACCTTTAAATATACTAAAATGTTACTGTCAGAAACGATAGAGACGCCTATAGATGCCACACAACCTTTATCATGCGTACCTAAAATTTTTCCGATGTAATTTTTTTTTTATTATGGCAGGTCACATAAATAAAAAATTCATAAAAAAATTGAGGGAGCTTAAAATTTGCGTTTTTTTGCCGCTGAAGAATGGCTATAAGCAAAATATTATAGGATTCGTTTCATAATCGGAAAATTTACTTTTTCGAATATAAATTCTCGGAAGCGAAAACAAGGGCTTCAGATGGACTTGTAAACGAAAATAAAATAAAAATCTAAGATGTTTCCGCGTTGAAACTGCAGAATTATAGTGGTTCGAGGTACAATTTTGTTGTTATAACTCGGTCAAAATAGCTCAAAAAATAGGGATAATCTTACAATAATTCGCATAGAGCTGAAAATTGGTACGAATATTGGGAACACCATTATAAATGAAATATGAAAAGTACCTATTGATCCCACATGTGCCACATCAATTTATTCAAGGTCAAAATTCTCAAATGTGGGTTTTTTGCATTTTTCCAGCAAAACGATTTTGATAAAACGAGTTTTATCAAAAAAATCGATTAGACAAAAATTGTAGATCACGCAATTATGTATAAAAATTGTTTTTACATTTTGTCCCTTAAAATCACAGATTCTGAGATATAGAGGTTCAAAAAGTTGAAAAAGTTGTGTTCTCCATAATAAGCACGAGTACGCCGCCTATATACATCACTGGACCCGGAATACAAGTAAAAATACTGGTCTATGTAACTTATACGTACAAATTGTACGATTCTGATAATCACATTATATTTTTCCTATGAAATCACATACTTGTAGAGCCATATTACCCAAATTAACAAATTCTTATTCTGTTTACCATTCCGGCATAAGCGAATAAACAATGTCAGGTATATAAAACAATAATATGCTGATTAAGATATTTAAGGTGGACTTAATAAACAACATTATTATAACAACTAAATGAATCAGGGTCACGTACTGATCTGGTTGAACATTATATAAAGTAGTGTAATTAGGTCACAAGAAGAATTGATGTATTGATGCGTTGAGGCATTGATGCGTCGAAGCAAGTAAACACTTAAACATTGAACGTTGTACGTCTCGCTGTGCTCATGTGATAACGTATTGTGATAAATACATTAATACCAAGTAGCCAGACTGTCTCCATTCATGGGTGGTTTACCCACTACCTGGTGATCCCACAAAATCACCACTAGGTACGTACTATTTCTACACGCACTAACTGGCTGTGATATATTAGCAATATTCAGGAGGGGAAACAAGAATTAGTTAATTATGCTTAAGTTTTTAAAGAGTAACTAAGAGTAACTTCACAAGCTGTAATCACCTGTAGAATCCGCTTCCTTATTTCTGTATACATGTATGTGGAGCTCCAAAAAAATTATCTGCTTAGCTTTGTTCAGATACTTATCTTTTGTAAAAATACTCGTAACAATAAATGAGTACATACAAGAAATGCAATGAGCTTATCTTCTACCAACCTCTGCTTCTGCTCGTCAACATTTATTCTGACTTGGTGGCTAATGTGTTAAGTGGTAATCAATTGGACGTATTTTGACGTAATCTTTCTTGTTCTTATTTTTTGTTCCATGATTCGTCTTTGTCTTTTTGACGTAATCTTTCTTGATTCTCCGTAATTGTATTAACTCCTCATCCTTTTCTATGCATCTACTTTCTTATTTCGTATTATGTATTATTTCTTGATACGCCAACTGTTTTCTTGTTTCGTCTTTCTGAATATGCGTTTGCTGTAACAGCTGTTAAATCTACTGGGATGTCCGACATGCACCTTGTTGGCATTAACACATGACAACTAAAATTAAATCTAAAGTTCCAGAAATAGTCTCGAAACGGCACTAAATCTTGATCTGAAATCTATCTTGATTTGGGGGACAGTCTCGTTACTTTTAAACGGAAACTATCATTGGCAAAGGCATTGGATTTCTAGGAATTTTGAATGTATATAATAAAACTAGTATGTAATACTTTCCACCTATAAAACTATGTTTATGTCTTTGATAGCTAATACTTTCTCTATGTATCTCCAGTTTTCCAATTTATTCAGTCATCCCCTTTGCCTTCTTATTCTTATTCTTATTGCCTTCTTTCCAGATGCCTCGGATTTTAATCAGGTTACATAACGTAACCAGTTAGGAGGTAAATGATTTTGATTAACGAGTGAAAATTTTGAAAAAAGCACGAGTTACACCAAATAACATGTTTCATACATTATTTACTTTAATTTTGAATTAGTACTGAACAAATAAACAAAAAGAAGCGAGAAAATATTAACTTGTAATATTAACTTGTCTAAATCAGTAAAAATTTGTGTATTTCCTACATCAATACTATAACAAGATCTGGGTTTGACGTTTTTTAATTTGAAATTTGCAATGAAAAAAATGAGAGAGAGGGAGAAACCAGACGTATTGATTTCTCCTTATGGAGACATGTAGTATCGTTTGATCAGCAGTTATAGTTGGCGAGTTTATCGGCCTACCACTTCACACACTGTAAATGTATAATGAGATGTTACCTTTTTCTGCTAGTACCGTGCGGCCAAGCTACAGGTTTTTAAGGCCTTAAAAAACCCAGAAGACTGGGATTGGAAGTTAAATGACAATATATTGGAACCAATCCAGACCTTACTCCCCTGCACCAGAAAAACTCCCTCAATACAATTTTTGAAATTGAAAAAAAGGGGTATAGTACTAAATGTAGCTGCAAAAAAGTTGGTTTGTTTTGTTGATTAGCATGTACCAGTTGTCAAGGTCAGCCGTGCTGCAAATGTTGAATTACCTTCAGAAGAGGATTCTTACAATAGCAGCGAGGGGAAATCTGATGCATCACTGTTAGAACAATGTACTTGCATGCAGCAAGAAGAAGAAAGAGGAGGAAAAAGATGATAAAAAGAAGAAGTACCATTAGATAATTATCAAGCAGACAAATAGTTTCCCCAATTACTCATAATTCGCCTTCATCATTTCAAATAGTACCATTTTTTATTTAATACAATATTATACTTAGGGAAAAAGTGCCAGAACAATGTTTATAGATAATTGCATGATCTACAATTTTTTACTGACTCATTTTTCTGATAAAACATACCGTTTTGCTGAAAAATGCAAATGCTGAGCTTTGAACTACAATATTTTTTTTGCAGATGTGGGATCGAAGGGGACGTTTTTATTTTGTTTATAATGGTATTCCCAACATCTCTATCAATTTTCAGCTCTATTCGAGTTATTGCAAATAACTATTACCTTGAATGTCTATTTAAGGGCTAGTATATACAAATAAGTTCACATGCTTAATTTGTTAGGGTATCTGGACAAGATCGAATGACGTGGTCTTAGAGAGCGTTTGGCGTTAATGGCGCAGTCCGTCTCTGGAATTAGGGCGGTCGGCCATAAAAATGGATTACGCAAAAAACCCATACGGGTGCATCCTGCTCTTATCACAGGACGACCACTCGTTTCCAGTGCTAGTCTATCCAGAATTAGCGTTTTATTTCCCGGTCGAATTTCAGTCGAAAACCGCCCGCTGTCATCAATCAACCGATTAAAGTCGAGATTCTACGTGAATTATTCCCAGAATTTTAAATTAACTCGAAAGGGGTTGTTATCCGTTATACTGCCAACCCTATTGGCGGCAAAACGAGAAAAGTATCTCCCGGCATTCATTAAAAATGCCATTAATAATTTGTCAATTAAAAACATCCAATGCTTCCTCTTACGATGACTAATTATTATTAGAGTGAAGGGGCATCTTAATTGCTGTTTTCTACTTACTTAGTATTTTAAAAGACCTGTTTTGCTCCCGGATCATTTTTATTCAGTTCATATTTAACTTGGCGCTGCGCTGTCTGAAACACTTACAGAAATTGTAATTGACTACAGACTTTACTTTAAGAAAACATTTTGGTTTGACCAAATCCTTCGAAACTTCTTTGAAGTTTGTTTAAAAAACTTGTTTGTTTAAAAAGTAACTCACCCACTGACCATCAAATCCCTCGGCTTATAAAATCCTTACCTGAAAAAGAATACAACAATTTAATATACGGTTCTAAACAACAATAAATCAATTCTTGCAACTTTAACTGTTAATTCGCGACGTCATTATTTCTCATATCTACCTACTTTCCGATTTCCACTACATGCATATAAAATGTTAATGGCATTACCTAATAATAATTATCAATTAATATTCACTATTTGCAATCATTATTTAACAGTTAATTATATAATAATTTATTTAATCCTTTAACAATAATAATCAACATTTATGCTCAGTAAAACAGAGCATTTTATCTACGTTTAGTATCTACGTGCAAATTGACCTATAGTGAGGCCGGCCGTGGGGCCCTAATATAAATTTCTCCAAGAAATTAATGCACCACCAAAATATAACCAAAAATTTGAAGTTTATTTTTGTCTAGACCTCTTGTCGATTTCGATGATTTTTTTTTGTTCGGTAGCCTCTTTATTCAAGAATGTGAATAGTTCTGTTGTTTTTCAAAGAAATTTTGTTTTATTCATTACAGGATGTAACAATTGCGACGTATTTTTCCATTACATTCTGTAACACCCTGTAGAGTTCAACAGTAACCAGCAAGATAGAATTCAAATTGTACTCTATCCTTATCTTTTCTTAACATTCACTTTTTATATTTGCTATATTATCTTCATTAGTTTTAGTTTATTATCTTCATTTTTACTTTAAGGTAAACTCGAAACAAAAATTAAATGGAAATGAATAAGATGCGAATAAGGAATGTCAATAGCACGTATTTCCGCCTCTACCACGAATAACTTCTTGGCAACGTCGATTCATACTTAAAATAAGCGACCTTATTTCATTTTGGTCCAATTCTTCCAAAATTTGAACCAATTTATTTTCTACCAAGTTTATCCCCGAGGTTTTCTATTGGATTTAACTCCAGGCTATTAGCTGGTCATACCATGGCGTCGTTTCCTACTTCTACCACATAATTTTGCACAACTCGAGGTGTCTGGCATTATTCTGCATTACCATGAATCCTTGCCATATATATGGTGCATATGGAACCACGTGGTTAGCTAAAATGCTTTGTATGTACCGTACAGCTGCAAATGTTCCATTAATGACGTCAAGTTCCATGCGACCGGTCTAATAAATTCCTTCCCACACTAACACAGATCGGCCCACAAATGATGTTGTATGGGATAAATTGCACTGAGCATACCGTTCATTAGGAAGTATAAATACACGGAGATGTCTCATTATTATAAAGACGGAATCGGGACTAATCCGTAACACACGTTCACATCCGTAACACACGTTCACATTGAGCCACGGTTCAGTTAACATGCTCTGTGTCAAAATTTAGCCTAGCCCTCCGGTGATTTCTATTTAAAGCTGGACCTCGAGCAGCAACTGTTGGTCTCAAATTGCATGCTCTAAATCGCTGTGGGGGTTTTCCCACTAATTTGTAAACCACTTACTTCTGGAAGCTGTATCTGCAAATGTTAAGCAAATATAATTTTAATTAGTAGTTCCAATAATTCCATAATGATTTAGCTCCTTCAATAGAAAAATACATTGATAGACGGTATCAAAGGCTTTAGAGAGGTCTACGAAGATATATAGTGTGGGTATTTTTTTATCTATAGAATTATATATAAGAGGTCAAATGATTTCGACACTAATGCATAAAGATGCACCTCATACATCCAAACGGCAACACAGGCTAATATTGAGGCTCATATGAGGCTCATGAAGTTTTAGCTTTAAACTTCAGATAAGAAGACGCGAGGATGATAAATGACTCCAGACAAAAATTCAATATACAGGGTTGCATTAAAAGTGACCACAATCTAAATTACCTCCGAAAACTGGTATTACGAGAGACTTCAATTAAAGTCAACTTGCATTCGAACAAGCCGTTCTTTCTGAACAAATCAACATGTTCCTTACTGGCATGAGTAAGAATTGTTGCTGAAGGCACTAAATTACAACTTACAGCTCTTGCTTAGCTGAAAAAAATAAAGGAAATTAGCAGAAATTCAAAAACCGTTTCGAGATATGAGGGACCTTTATACCAAGTTCAAGTCTTCGAATCCAGAAAAAAATGCTTTATTGAAATTGGACTATGCTGAAATTTTACACTGTAAAAATTTACCACCCTGTAAAAAAATTTTTGTGAAATCTAATTTTTTGGAAAAAAAACAAGAACTGATAGATTAGACTTTTGATTGGACTAACAGTCCAAACATAAACTGAATCGCTGCCAGATATCCATATTGACTCGGTTCCAAAAATTATGGCAAATTTGGCTCTGTTTATTTTGTTAACTAGTTAATATAAGCAAAATAGCACTTCTCTAACCCAAACATCCGAAAAATTATTTCTAGCGCGAAGGGATTCCATACCCTCCTCATAGATGGAACTAAAAAGTTATAGAACCACGAGCGTCGTGGTTGGGGGGAGGTGGGAAAGAGGGTGAAATGATGATTTTTCACAGTTTTTCGTCAATATCTCAAAAACTATGAGGTTTACAGCAAACGTCATTCTATACGCAAATTATGTACATTAAATTCCGATTAACAATTGTCATATATAGAATTTTGGTAAAGTGAACGGTTTCCATGATATGGAGCGATAAAAATGTCTGTTTTTATTTCATGTACACACTTTCTCAAAAAAAAACATGAATGTGCGAAATTTATTTGTAGATCATTCTCGTATAGGATGACAATTGCTCCAGGCCTTGTAGTTTTCGAGATTTTTGGGGAAAATTGTGAAAAATTACCATTTACCCCTCTTTTCACCCCTGCCTCCGAAACCCGTGGTCGTGGTCGTGTAACTTTTTACAACTTACTAAGAGGAGGGCATGGAACCATTTGGCGTTGGAGAGAACTTTTTTTAAAGTTTCAGTGTAGCAGATTTTTTTGTTAGTTTTACTAGTTCCACACGGTTTTGACATACCTGTCTACTACTGGTAGTTTCTCAATTTTGAGGTTTATTTATATAATTAAATCAAAATAAATTAATTAGATTAAAATAGATATTATTAAAAATAAAATGAACACCTCTAACTATCATATGTTAGTAAAAACAAAGACAACAAAAAGTTTCTACAAAGCCATTCCTAAGTGCATTTTTAATTTTTACATTTTTCTACAAAAGTTCAAAGGATTTTTCCGTCATAATAAGAGACATACATAATGGCAGTCTCCGTTTGGCTCGCCCTATAGCTTATATCGACGTAAACATGTACGCCTTTTGTTTTTATTTCAAAGCACCTCCAATTCAAAAAAATCTCGCCGTGTCTTGTAGCAACAAATAATTTCCCATTTATGGCACTTGCGCGTGATATTATTTGTGGCGGCATCCCGTAGTATTTTCTTTCAAAATAAACCACAACAAGGAGAGAAGCACACATTCAATATATCAGTTTAAGATTTCGCATAAATTCATTCGTACTTATGCGTCCGTGTAACTCATACTCATGAGCAGCGCGAGAAATTAAGCCTTCATATGAAATTAACTCGCGTCGCGTCCTAGCCTTCTGAGGTTAGATATAAAGTTACATTAATTTAGAATACTCGTAAACGTTGGCGTTTATTTTCACATTTATTTATTATTAAACCCGAGATTGTCAGGAGTTATTTCCTGTCATAATTACACAAATTAAAGCAAAATATTTAATATGTTCAATGTAAGTATTTTTAAAGGTTGTAAAAGACAATATAATCCAAAAATCCAAGTATTCAAAACTATACCATATCACTAATTGAATGTTATAGAGAAAAGACGCGCCGTTGGAATCCCGTGAGCACAAAAAACCGCTGAGTTATTACGAGAACGCGAACATATTTTGATTAGCGAATTTACTGGTGTGTTGTAAATTACGGCGAAGATTCGAGCGCCTGGAAACCGTCTCAGATTTTCATTTAAATACCTTTCTATCGGCTTAGATGTACTCGAGGACCACTGGAGACGATTTATTGGTTTCGTTTTATTCTCAACCCAATTTCAACGAAAACATTACTCGCTATTGAAGGTATGAGTATACTGGGTGTCAATCAGATAACTTTCCGGCTGCCAACTTCTTTATTTGTAACCTGATCGAGATGTAACTTGGCAAGCGTCACATGTTATCAAGACGCCAGTTTTTTATCTACTCTCAAGTTTTTACGACTTTTCCCGGAAATGACCCCAACTTTTGATTTTTAAATAGGATACCTGTATATTTACCCTGTATATTTTTGCAATTTTGGAAACTAGAGGTCATTGTGCATATAACTATAACATATTTCTTGTCTGCTTACACCATTTCGAATTTTTTAAGTCCATTTTAATTTTTATGTAGATTACAGTGAAGGACCTCTAACCATATTTGTAATATTAAAAAAAATCAAAGAATTGTACGTTTTGGATTTTTTGTTTCTGATTTGTGTTACAATCCTATACTACTAACCTATAATGTAGGTAATTCTATACTCCGATAACCCCATTCTTTTTCCCTACAACAACACCACTCCCACACAATTGACATTGCCCTAATTAAAGGTATTAATATCTGACTGGTATGAATGTTCCTGACTTCCTCGGCGGATCTTAGTACCACACCCCAGTTAAGCTCATCATCGCGCGGCAAAATAAGGAAAACACAGAAAGGGCAATATATTGTTACAATAATGCAAACTGTACCGGATAGAAATTAACAAAACTATAAAAATTAGAGTCGGAAGGCAGAATTAGAGTCGGAAGTAAAATAATTCATCAGTACAATCCAAACAGCCAGAGATAACATTGCAAATAAAATTACAATAAAACCTAGAATTGACAGAATTTCCCTAAAAACCATAGAAAAAAACCAAGAAAAAAATAAATACCGCAAAAAATGGCAACGAAATAGAAACAACCTGGATAAGATACGTTATCAAACCCTCCAGACGAAAATAAAATGGAAAATAAAATAACACGTAAATAAAACCAGGAGGGAGAAGATGGAAGCAGTAACCTATAGGGATAATTTAATTTGGAAAACTGTAAAATCATTGAAAAAATAATCAACCATTAATAAACAATTAATAACTAAGAAGACACGTAAAAGTAAAATTCTAGATGAATACGAGCAAATAAAAACATAAATAAATAATAATAATACAATAATAAATAATAATAAAACAAAATGGAACCAAACACCCTTAAAAAATACATAGCAACCCCCAAAGAAATAACCTGTCAAATAAAATGGTTACCAAATGCCCCGGGATATGATGAGATTGACAACATCCTACTTAAAAACCTACCGATGAAAGCAGTTATTCAGCTCACTTATATTATTAATAGCATATTAAAACTTCAACATTTCCCACAACCCTGGAAACATTCAATTGTCCTCCCCATGCCCAAACCCAAGAAAAATCCCGCATTGCCCGAGTTTTATAGACCAATATCCCTCCTCCCCACCCTCGCCAAACTAACAGAAAGAGGCATTCTGCAGAGACTCAATAAAATCGATCGAAAACTTAAAAATGACACGTTCACCAGATAGGTTTTAGGCCGAGTCATAATACGGTTATGGCTGCCACAAATGTTGTGGCAGAGAAAACCAAAAATTACAATAAAAGTAAAAATACAACACTTCTCCTGTTAGACATGGCAAAAGCTTTTGACACTATCTGGCAGAAGAGACTCCTCGCCAAACTCAACAGATCCAACTTTCCACCACTCACCACCTCACTCCTAAAATCATACCTAAGAAACCGCACCTTCCAAGTCCGAATCATCACATCCCTATCCCAAACTCACCCCCAACTTGCCGGAGCACCGTAAGGTATAGCATAAGAGCCCCAAAGCTTTATATATGGTACACATCAGTACGTTTCAAGAAACACAGATGCTAATGTATGCCGACGATACGGCTAAAGCCTCGAGCTTTAGCTTTAGCTTTAAGAGGCCATTATTGGAGAATTGGGCGTTAGCTAGCCCTTATTCAAAATACATCTAACGAAAATAGAACCAAATATAAAGCGTTGGAAGCTGAAAGTAAATCCAAAACAAAAATTGAAGGTCATTTGGATTACAGGAAAAACCCTACGCGAAGTACCTAGGTGTAATGCTTGACAAAAGGCTTACTTATTCTCAGACAATAAATAAAGCAATTAGCGATAAAATCATCCGCAATTATTAAAACATGATACCCACTGTTATCTAAAAACATCCACATGCCTACTGAAAATATTTTAAAACAGGGACACGTTGTCCGATGTCTAACAAGACATCAGACCATCACAGGAAATACCACGGATCTGAGAGGTTAACATAACATGAGGAAACACTAATAATATATACTAATATAATATCTAATAAAGCAAATTAAAAAAAACAAATAAAAAAGAAAAGAAAGGAGTAAAAAAGAAAAGAAAAGAAAAAAAAAGTTGTAAATGGCGTAAAAATTCAGGATCCGCCAATTAAAAATAAAAAGTCATACACACTTGAAAAGTAGATGAGAAATTGTCGTCTTGATGAAGTTTCATCTCGATCAGTTAACAAATAAAGAAATGTCAGCCGGAAAGCGATCTCGTTGATACGCGGTATATTACTAGCATTTATTCGTGCACACTCAATCCGTATGGATAGCTCCGAGTCCGCTATAATATTCAATTAATGCATAAGATGACGTGGATGGGTAGATAAAATAAACTGCTAGAACTTCAGCCCGAGAAGCAGTAGCTAATATAAATATTCCATCGGGCAAATACTCCTCGCTAGAATAATATATGCACCGAGGATTTAAGTTTAATTATATTAAATTTCCGCCTGTAATAAAACGTCAGTTGAAGTGCCCGTGGCATAGTAAAATGAATTTCATAACGACGATTTGAACTCACTGAAGCATCCTGCAACTTTGTTAGGTCGACTACATTAATAGTCAAAACTACTGAGTAATTTCACCAAATTGTTCATATTTGCCATAGGCGTGCTAGCTGCTGATATTTCTAGAGATCATTGCACTACCAAGGAAAATTTCACCCCAAACGTATTTTACTTAGCCAATAGAGAGTAATAGAAACAAATCAGATAGGAATTCAAGGAAGAACAAATCAAATTTCAAGAAATATAAAAGTTATAGGTATAGAAAGAAGAGCGGAAGAAGAAAAAGGAAAGAGCGACAAAAAGCAATAAGAATATAATAATAGAGCTATATAAATCTTTGAAAGTATAAAATTAATGGAGTATAAAGCGCAAGAAACAATTCTAGAAACAACAAAAAATATACATGCATTAGAAGAAAGAATAGACAGCAACATATTGAAAATCACAAGAATTAGAAAAACAAGAACATATGGAAGTAAAGAAAAATAAAGTGAATCCATAAAGAAGTTGCAAGAAGAGCTTAAAAATGATATCCTTAGAAATCAACAAACAATTAGCAATCAAGGCAGAATTATAAACTTACAAGTCAAAATATTACACACAAATTTAATTACAATATCAACAGCATGCATCTAACAATATTTATCAGGACTATATAAGCCAAAAAATTAAGTATCTTACAAGCATGGATGAAAGTAAAGAGGTTATACGGGAAAACATGGAACGAGATAGTTTAATTTAGTTTGCAGGTAAATAATATAAATAGTATAGAAACATTTGAAGCAACTCGTATGTTCTTCAATTTTGCGGTAGTTATGCTCAAAACGAAGTACGAAAGAAATTATATTTTGTAAAGTATGATTCGATAAGTCGACACCTGCTTTGGGGCCATTTTCAAAAGAAAAAAATAAAGTGAGACTTGCAGATTAAAGTACTACAACGCTTTCCTATCAATTAAAATATGGATGGCTTTAAGTAGATAAATCGCACACCATGCATTCTGAAGAAGAGCTCCAGAAGAAAGAAAAACTTGTACCTACAACTCTGAATGGTTCGTTTCGTATATACTCAAATATGCAAATATTATTATTTTTTATTTTCTTGATGACAAAATAAGCTTTCCATTGATATATTTACTTTTTCTGTGTGACATAGAATTGGATATACGGCCGCTACTAGACTATTTCTACCACTTCAGATTTACTTTATTTTTTTAGGGATTTGGTGAAAATTAATCTAATATATCTAAAATGCTTGTGTAGCAGGAGGATCATTGGTTTGACCTGATATGTAGAAGAAAAACAAAAACATTTGTCTATCTAAAGGCCTAATATATTTGACATTACATTTTTACTCGTATATAAGTTTATGCATATTATTATTAATATGAATATATTATGAAATTTGTGAATATAATATTAATAATTTAGATAAAATCCAACATAAATCACATCGAAACGTTGAAAGGGTACAAAACATTATTTAGCTAAACAAATTGGAAATTGGATTGCACGTGTTGATTTCCTGATAAAAATAAGTACCTACATGTTTAAATATTACAGCACATTCAATCGTTTAATATTTATTTTAACGTATATTTTTGTGATTTCATTGTAGTTTTATTGAATGCAAAACTGATATGAAAAGCATGGTTTATAAAAGTAGATTTAGTCATGCGAAAAAATATATGGCTCTATTAATTATATTTTACCTATAGCTTTATAGCTATCATTTTGTTTATGACAGCGTAATAATCTCGAATGGTCGGCTTGTTATCAAATATTTACAGTGTGCTACTTGTATGTAGATACATGCAAATTCATTCAGAACTAAATTTATTTAAATTTCTTTAAATTTATTACTTATTTAAATTTCTTATTTCTTTAAATTTCTCTAAATTTCTCTAAATTTCTTTAAATTTCTTTAAATTTCTTTAAATTTCTTTAAATTTCTTTAAATTTCTTTAAATTTCTTTAAATTTCATTAAATTTCTTTAAATTTCTTTAAATTTCTTTAAATTTCTTTAAATTTCTTTAAATTTCTTTGAATTTTTTTAAATTTCCTTAAATTTCTTTAAATTTCTTTATATTTCTTTAAATTTCTCTAAATTTCTTTAAATTTATATAAACTAACCTAAAAATTTCTGTAAAATAAACTAAATTCACAAATTCACAATAACGCCAAGTTATTATATCTTAAATTTAAACGAAACGTATGCCCTCAACATCCAAGTTAGTGAAATTAAATACAGCTTTAATCACATTATATTTGTATGTTGAGAAGTTCGAATTCCCAATATCGCGATTATTTTTAGTACAGCCACAACAAATAAATTAAACAAGATTTATTTTTAGTTGATCTCTGTCATGTAATTCGTTTAATGTACTTAGATTAATAAATTTTCCATTTAAATTAGTTACCTAATAGATGTGAAGATCATTTTTATGCATTTTATGGCCCTTGAAGATAGACCAAGAACATTCTTGGTGACTAAAATATAAATGATAACAATGTGAAAAATGCTGGTAATATTTTGTATAAGCAACATAGAATTTGTTCACGACGCCGACGCGACGCTAAGGCAATTGTAAACATCGATACCCAGAATTCCTTTTAGAGTACTTACCCGTTGTCTTCGGCTAGTGCGATTAAAACAAAGCCACTGTATTCCTTTTGGCTACTGAAATGCTGTCATGATCTCACAATCATGTTTATAGGACTTATATTAAAGGATTATGTGAATAGTCCTCACTTAAATATTGAAAACAAGTTTAAAATTCTTATGGAAACACTTGTACAAGTCGTACAAGTTATACAGTCGATATACACTGCCCAACTAAATCAAAACTACCAAAGAATTTAAATTTCGTGAAAGTTATCCGGTATAATGATAATCTGAGACATATGCGCAACAAAATAAAATTCCTATCAGAAGTAGGTACATAAACAAAATCCGTAACTTGTTACAAAGGATACGGTTTATCGAATATCAAATTCAATTGATTAAAGCAAAAAATGATATGGAAATGATAAATTTATATTAATACCGTGTGGCAAGTTATTAAGAATAATAACCCAAATTTAAATACACCGCCCATTGAATTAATAAATATTAACTTATTCAATAACTTATTTACAAATATTGCCCAAAATATCACCACAGACTTACCAATGAATTTCAGTACTTTCTTGCGAAGATATCAAGTTAAAATTCAAATAAAACTCAAACGTTAAAAACATGTAACAATAACACTGATGTTAACGATTCCAGTGTAACCAACTCAGTTAAGTTTCTAGAAGTGGAGCTAGATCCAGATAAAAGAAAATCATACAAACATCTTATTACTTAATCTGTGAAATACAGTGTGGGACAAAACCTTAATAACTGCATATCATAGTTTTTTTAATGCCAATATATCGTACACAATCTTCAACTTGCGGTAGAAAAATTTACAGTCTTGACGATGACGATAATGTATTAGGGTTTTAGCTCAGCTCAATTTTAGAGATGATTATAGATACCAACTATATCAATATGGCAGATAAGTAAAATAATAAATTTATTACAACTTTATTTACTGCTTAGTTGCTTTACTTAGTTGCTGAACTAGGTTAATTTACCGAGGAGTATATATTGAGTAGTTCTTAAATTCAGTGAACTATTTGGACTAATATATCCCTTAAGCTTATACTGTGGGGATATATTTATGTGTTCCACTCCAAATCCATGCCTCCTTACCATCTAAGTACCTCTGTGGATAAGTCAGCAGTGAGGCTTTCTGTGATTACTGAGAATTATAATTTGAACGATGCGAGGTGACGACGGCCATCAAAAGTTAGCTTTTGTCTGTGAACGGCGGTAAAAAGGGGTTTTGTTTTCATATCTATCATTCACACTTGCCGTCAGTCCCGAAGAGGAATAATAGAGGGATTTATTTTGACGTTTTACGAGGAGTTTTATCATCTGAAATGGCCGGTTGGGCGCATAAACCAGCTGCTAATCCACAGACAATGCGAACCAAATACGTTTGCGCTTATTCAGTGGCGGTTATTTAATTTTACTTTACTTTCGTTACACGTTACGTTATTTATAGTAGCAATATTTATAAGATTGTACGTATACATTTAAGACCTGACATTGACTTTAAACTTTAAAGTCTAGAAACTAGAGATGAGTCAAGTAATTGAGCGTCGCGTTATTCACTGTTAAAGTAACCAGTTACTTGGTACGATCCATAACACACGAACGGGGAACGAGCTGTAAATATGATACGGGTGTAAGTGAAGGTCATATATTACTTATCAGGATTCATGATAATTTTTTAAAAATTTATTTATTGCATTTTTACAAGCAACTCAAATTACAGAAAGAGTAATTATTAATAAGTCAAGAAGAAGGTTTTGAGGCAGGCACCATCCAGCGATGGCTTTCTGGAGTTTTACCTAGGTAGGTCTTTTCGTCATAGTGTTCTCGTCTAAGTCGTTATGCAATGTCTGTTACGAGACATACCTATCACTATATTTCACTATCATTCTGATCATTTTAGAGTCAAATGTTTGGAGGATTTTTAAGTTGGATAGTTTACTGCATATCCACAGCTCTATGCTATACGTTCAGATGGATTTCAGTGTGTCCTTAATTACGATTCGATGGTTTTCCAAAGATAGTTGTGATTTTTTGATTATTAGCCAAGACATGTTCCGTACTTCATGTAAGTTCTAGTTGACGTCTTTTAGCCTTCATGTGTGTCTTCCACGTTAGTTTTTCGTCAAAGTGGAGTCGGGGTATTTCACCTTAGACTGGACGGGTATAGGATTGTCGTTTGTCGACAGTTTCTACGTCGTGTTCTTAATGTGATCTGAGCTGATTCAGTTGGGTTAACTTTGATTTTTCCATTATTCCAGGCAGGTTTGAAGTTGATTGAGATGATGTAGTTTTTCAGCTGCCCTATTTATCACACAATATGTTGAGAGTATTGCGGTGTCGTCCGCAAATATTGTCATAAGTGTGTCATTTATTACAGGCATCGGTGTATAATAGGTATAGAAACGGTCTTAGGACGCTGCTTGTGGTACTCCGGCTGCGGTATGTTGTGTAAATCAGATAGTTTATCTTCAATTTTCACTTGAAAGTACCGTTCGCTACAGTATGATTTAATGGTTAGATATAGTTGATCCGGTAGGTGCTTTTTTACTTTGTATAAGAGCCATCTGTGCCAAACTTTATATGTTATTTGTATGTATAGTAGAGTATCTTAAACATCTTGGACATTATTGGCAGGAGGTTTATCGGTCTGTACGAGTTATCTTCTGTGAGAGGTTTTCCAGGTTTGGCAGTCATAATTATTTGCCCATATTTCGATTTCATAGGAAAGTAGCAAAGACGAACGATACTGTTGAAGATGGTAGTCAGTAATACAGCGGCTTCTCGTGGAGGGTTTTTCATAACAGTGTCATCTATTAAATCGCATCTTGGTGTTTTGTGGAGGTTGAGTTGATTTTTAATGCTACGTACTTCTGTTGATGAGAATGCCCTTGTTGGTGGTGATACCTCACATCTAAATATACTTCAATTTCATCTACGATGTTGTTCCTTGGGTGTGATGTGACAACTCTTGTAACATGTTGTCCGAATTGATTTGTTTTTTCTGTGTTTGAGTATGCCCAGCTTCTGTCTGATTTCTTAATTGTTGGTCTTTTCAATTTTTATGGCTTTCCACAGTGATTGATTGTAAGGTGTTAGGTTCTAAATATATGCTTGAAAAGTCTCGTTATTGGCTTGTCTTATAGCTGTGTGTTAGTCTATGCAGGTGTGTTTCATCTAGCGGATTTCTAGAGTTTTGCCATCTGCGTCTTGCCCTTCGTTTTTCAAAAACTAATTCCTTGATGTGTAATGGTATGTTATGTGTTCCTTGGGTTATCATTTTTTTTCTTGTTTGGCCATGCGGCTTCTTGGATCAGGTAAGTTAAGTATCGTACTACATCTCCTAATTCTTCATTTTCTTTTAATCTTACGTTCAAGGTAATTTTTTCGTTGATATGGTTCTGGAATTGTATCCAATTGGTGTTGTTACTGTCTTGTTGATACATTTTTCCAGATTGGACTTGTACTTAACGTTATGATTGGACAATTATTGGATTAGATTCCTATGATTGGACTGGTTTGATTTAAGGCCTAAGTTTGATTCAATGGTGTTGAATATATCAGATACGTCCAAAGTTATTGCGAGGTCCAATAGGTCCTGGGTCGTATTCGGGTCAGTAGACCAGTAGGTAGGCTCTGCCGTTGATAAGTAGCTAATGTTGTTCTTGTAGCTAAGGTTGTATAATGTTTAGTTTTTCCTACCTTTTGTTGTTGTGATTCACGATAATTACGTTTCGGTCGATTGGCGATGGACTGGGCATATGTTTCAGATTCTTTCATTGCTATTTTCAAGTGCATTTTTTTAAGTTAAATTATTTAAATAGAAATTGTAACAAGTATCAAGAGTAAGTATCCGTCTTTTAAGAAATAAACATTGTATATTCTGAATGGCAGCTGCCGTAGTCGCGTCTTAATTATCCTCTATCTTATTTTTTGTCGCCTGTCGTGATGGTAAAATAAATAATTTCTTTTAAATTATTTAGAAATTCAGTTTCCGCCAAATCGCGCGCGAATCGGCGAGGTACATACGCGTCTTGTCACTTAGCATCGTAGTGGATATATCGGTGCTTCCCCGTTCCAAAGTAACGTTATTCTATAGCGGTGTATTTCTGGAACGGTCGCAGTTGTAACCGCGACAAATGTGGAACCGCTTTTCCCATCTCTACTAGAAACAAATATATTGGCAAGACATAATACCGAATAATATTCAGGACCAGCGGTTAGCGGGAGGTAATAACTCCCAAAGAAGTTTGGCAAAAACTTGCCGAGCTCGAAGACATCGATTTTCTGGAGCGGCGCTAAAAAAACATGATTTGCAGACATACGTCAAGGGGAGCGCAACACAATTCAGCGTAGACAAATGGTCGTGAAATTTATTAGAAATGTTTAGGAGTTGAACGTTAGTAAAACAGTCTCGAGAGGAGGGCCATACAAAAGCTGCGTTTTATTGATATTTTAGTGCTCGGGAAAGCATCTGAACCGAAAAGGGTACAATAAAACTGTAAATAACATCTCTGATTCTATCTGGAGTACGGAGGAAATGGATTTTCTCTTTACTTTAGGATTAGGGACGGATTAGATTTATAAATTGACACGAAATCAGCAGTGTTTGCACAGGTACCTATATACTTGAAGGGGTTATAAATAAGAAACGTAAATATTGTTCGTCTACGTCATGTAATATTAGCACTGCCTTTATCGACAAATACCAAGATAAATTTCCCAATAGTAAAAACAAATTCTGTTGGTTTTTGTCGTTATAAGCAGTAAATAAGATACGTAAAAGAGGAACTGTTAAATTCCTGTCTACACGAAAAGTAGACATTTTTTAAATGTTTTTAATATATATGTAAAATTCATATTATATAAAACCTAATAAACATGCTATTGAAAATTACTGAGAACATTTCATACGCCACTTTGAAGCCAATAAGATGCCTTTATTCTGTCTCGTGACCATGGCAACTAGAAAAATCCGGATTTTTTTTCGTTGCGAGGTGATAATTAAGTGGAAATTTTTTTGACAGGTGACTATTTAAATATATATTATGATCTACGCATTGCCGTCTTATCTATTTTCTTTACAACCACTTAATAATGTACTTGTCAATAATACATTTCTAACTTTTTTTTTCTTATTATTACCTATAAAGTTTAATATTACCTTATTACCTATTTGTTAAATTGTGCCTTAACAAACTATATATGAAATGTAGGATTTACGTACATAACGATACGAAATTTAAATATCCCTTGAATTCTTCTAACACATCCTCCCTTCTTAATGGTGAATAGGAAGGTGACGAATTAATATTTTAAAAAATTTTGTTCAAATTTAGAGCTTTTTTTTGTTACCATTAATAGGCATTGGTCGAATTATTTTGATGCAGTGAGAGTGCAGCATTCTACATTTAGTTATACTGCTGATTGAAGATACTACATCAACGGTTATATCTATGTTTTCAAATATAAAACATTCGCTACCCATGAAACTCAATTTGCAGCCATATTTTCAAATTAATTATGCCCTTAATGAACTGTTAATGGCAGGAACGATTGCACGTGTTCGTTGATTGGAATTGCTATCAGCAGAAAATTTTAATTACATCTTTTAATAAGCATTGTTCGAATTATTTGGATGCAGTGATATTGCAGGTCCACAATCGACGCTATGACTATAAAGGTGATTTTTACCATCGTATTAATATTGGCAAAATAAAACATTCGATTTTGTCGAAAGTGCCTTGGAATATGGAAGTTTATGGGCAGGCAATTTTATTATTTAGCATATATATATATATATATATATATATATATATATATATATATATATATATATATATATATATATATATATATATATATATAAAATATATATATATATAAAAAGTAAGATGCAGCCAATTAATAGTACGACAACGAAAGAGTAGAGATCTAGTAGCAACCATAAACACAGAGGTGTTATTCCAGCTGCGCTGTCTTTAAAATATCACCAATACCACATCCACGACATAAGAATACAGTGCGGCATAGACGTCCATCAAGGTGAGGGACTTCGAAGACATGAAGTCAACCTAACCTGGGTCGCAACTTTCCAATATGGTTGCTGTAAATTGTGCTTGATTATTATTAATAGGTTTTTTATTTTAAATGTTGCATTTAATTACATAGTATTTTAATATTAGATCGAGTTTTCCTTGCCTTGCAATTTAATTAACCTAAGCATTATAATATGTAAATATGATAAAAACCAGCCCACGAAGAAGCTACAATAAGACAATCTAAACCCAAACCAATCAATAAAGCGAAAATTAATATGTCGCTATATCTGTCCCAATAATGATGTATTAACTATAATTTAAATATCTTTAAATCTCTAGGTGTAACGTTCGGCCTCTTGGGCACGGTCGACCCAGATAAAGAGTTAGCGAAACACAAGCTTTGAAGGCCTGAGGCAAGGTGGATATCCTTTCACTGCAGTTGCCTAATATGTTGCAGTGTGCAACGAGAACTATTGGATTTTTATTGTATCCCGTTGAATTGAACTTCCGGCGTTTCAAATAAAAATATTTCATATTGCAATATTGGAAAAGGGAAACGGTTCTAATATGAAGCAAATAATTTCAGTCTACATACACTATTTTATCGGTGGAAAGTGTTTGTATTAATTAATATAGGACTAATATAGGAGCCACCACCTAAAAATATGAAGATGCACTAATAAACTTTGACCTTCGGATGAGAAGTATTGGCGCTATATCCCCAATACTGCTCATCAGAAAATCAATGTTGAATAGTGCATTTTGTAGGAAATTTTGACTACTTAAATTTATCGCTCTATAATTTTTTTTAGAAAAACGCCCCGTGGACGTTGAAAATTGTAACTAATTTAATATATTTAACAAATTAAGTAACTAATTTAATATATTTAACAATTTTTTCTTAATATCTAGACTTAACTATTCAGTAGATGAGTATCCAGTGACACAACTTCATATAACACTAATCACTTGGTTCGTGTGATAGATAGACATATCATGCTTAGAATTCTAGACACTTTCACTGTCACTACACCAATTTTCGGTTTTAGTCTCTTAAGCAGTCGAACAAGTGCGTTGTTGTAGATTAGTGATATCACTTCGACGTCTTCGCGATTTTCTAGGCTCTTCTGATGTTTGCGTGTAAACTTCTTGATCTCATCTTTAACGATAGGCATATTCAGGTCGTGATGGATTCGTCCCAATTAGTTTGATCCGCCATTTCTTTGTCCAAGTGGTGACGTTGTTGACTGCTGTTTGAAGTTTGTTTGTGGCCGACTGTACGTCTTGGTCGGTAGCGAGCGGAGCAGTGTCGTCTGCGAATGTTGCCGTTAATACTCCGTCGCATTGTGGGCTGTCGTTGGTATACAGCAGGTAGCGAACGGGTCCACGAACACTGCCCTGAGGTAATCCAGCACAAATCTTCTAGAGGTCAGAATATTCTTCTCCATATTTAACTCCGAAGTGACGATCACTGATGTATGAACGAAGAATTTGGCTCATTTGTCGTGGCAAATATATTTCTGGCTTGTATTCCAGTCCCTAATGCCACACTCGGTCGAATGCTTGGGCCACATCTAGAAATATCGTTGCGCAGACCTTTCTTTTCTACTGCTCTCTTAATTACATCGGCAATTCCATGCACTTGATCCATAGTTGAATGCTTATTACATAATCCAAACCGATGGGACGGAATAAGCTGCATTTCCTTAATGGTTGGTTTGAGTCTCTGCAAAAGGAACTTTTCTAACAGCTTGGAAATAATCGGCAATAAGGAAATTGGTCGGTATGATGTTCTATTTTCAGGAGGTTTAGGAATCATTATTAATTCAGCAATCTTCCACTGTAATGGCACGTATTGGAGTCGTAATGCTGCATTGAAGAGATGCGTCAGATGCCTTTGCGGGGCAACTCCTTAAGTATTTGTATTTGTATTATTATATCATAAACTGGAGCTTTCTTTGTAGGTACTCAGATTGTTTCTGATAGTGTTGGTGATCTTGGTAGGTGTTATTGGCTTAATTATCGTGCAATTTCTGTGTGCGTACAAAGTGTGTTGTAATTTTTTTCAGGCTTTCGGTTTTTTGTTACTAAGTCTCGAATTTCTTTTATATAGGTCAAATCTGGTGTTCTTGGCTTCACGTGGGGGTGCTGCTCCGCGCAGATAGCTGCAAGTCAACCATAAACTTTTCAACTTGATGGGCTAACTGTTCTTTATCTTTCAAGGGTACGCTTAGCTCAATTCTCTGCTCAATCTCTGCTCGGAATCTGTCCCAATCAGAGAATCCCGTTAGTGAGATATGCGAGTGACTCTTTGATTATTAGATGTTGATTCAATCAGAGTAGAATTACTGAATGGTCAGATGCTAGGTCAAAGCATTCTTCAGAGCATTATGATTGAAATTGGGTCGCAAATACTAAAAGGTTGAGAGACGCTGCCTGAACTACTTACTGGTATATAATATTGTT
>CAXKVY010000777.1:50000-51391 GCA_964058915.1 Tetropium fuscum | reverse complement strand
CGGTTCAAAAGCCTACCAAAGTAATAGCTAAAAAGGGCACCAAGCAAGTAGGATCGATTCCACCTCAAGAGCGTGGAACACTCGTGGTTACGTTGTGTTTGGCTGTAAACGCAGTTGATAAAGCAATTCCGCCAAAAACTGTAACCCTGGTGACGAGTAACGTCATCAGAATTACAGTGTATGTAGATTGTAGAACTACAATATTTTTATAATCAGTATTTTTATAATCGTTCAAATCGTGTAGATGATTTAGTAGTGATAGTGTAGTGACGTTAGTATTACTTGCTTTGATGTAATATTTTATTGATTTTTAAGTGTATTATTTTTTAGAAGTTTTCTTAACTTCTTGCAGCTTTATAGATAGTGGTTACAATTAGCACCGTGCTTGCTACTATTGACACCAGACAGGTGGCAGTTGTAACAGTTGTCGAAGCCTTCTAAAAAGTCGTCTAGTTTTATAATAGTATAAGTTTTATAAGTTTAAATTCCGAAAAGCTCTATTCGACGTAGTGCACATTCTTAGATATGTAAATGCGACTTTCCAAAAAA
This sequence comes from Tetropium fuscum, assembly GCA_964058915.1. NCBI lineage: Eukaryota > Metazoa > Arthropoda > Insecta > Coleoptera > Cerambycidae > Tetropium > Tetropium fuscum. The sequence continues at coordinate 50,842 of CAXKVY010000777.1, read as the reverse complement.
TTAGATTACCTAAAGAAAAATAAAAAAGTAAATTTTGTTAAAATAAACACCAGTCTCCACTATATTAAATTTAAAAAATTGGTGGGTAGGTGTATAATACACGAACGAACAATCCTACAAAATTTCATATTTTGCTCTTAACCCTCGGTTGGCTAAAGAAACTCCTTAATGTATATATTTTTACACGTTGATATTATAATCTTTATAGTCGTAACAAGCAATAAAAATGATATATATTTCAGTGAGAAATAAGTTAGACATGAAATATTTATGTCTTATTATCTCAAAAACATCTATACATGTCTAGAAACTGAACTAAATTCTCACACCCAATTTAAGATGTCAATTAGACCATTACTTTATTTCCAGTAAAGTGTATAAAACCATTAACATCTCTGGGTCATTCATCTAGGCGATGTATTATTTTCATCTATACCAAATTAAATGTATGCCCAGCAGGAAACACCATTGCTGGTTGAACTTTAATTTTGCAGATTGATTAAATACAATTTGAACTTCCTGCAATTAAAATCATTTTTGTAGGCACTACATGGGTGAAGCATAAAACTCGCGTTAGCGTGGTAAGTAGTCAACTGTACAATAGTTCAGTTGCTATATCCTTCATTAGTAACACTTGAAGATAATTGACTGCTAATTTTTTACGCACTTCCTCTTGATTTGTACACGGGAAGTATCCTCTATAAACATTTAAAATTATGTTGGTATTTATTTATTCTAGTCTCAGTCAATAAAATTACGATTTTAACTATTTAGCATGGTGAATAGGAGAGTTGCAAATATAAGCAAGGATTAGGTATTTTTTGAACAGTTCACATATTAGC
>CAXKVY010000777.1:0-42500 GCA_964058915.1 Tetropium fuscum | reverse complement strand
ATATATATATATATATATATATATATATATATATATATATATATATATATATATATATATATATATATATATATATATATATACATATATATATATACATATATAATTATATATATATATATATATATATATATATATATATATATATATATATATATATATATATATATATATATATATATATATATATATATATATATATATATATATATATATATATATATATATAGATCATTGTTTTCTCTTAGAAATTAATACAATTAAACCTTTACAGGAAAAGAACTCAATATGGATAGGTTAGAAGAACAAATGAAGAAATGAGAGTACATAAGGAAACAGACATAGTAGCGCAGGAGTGATGAAATTCAAAAGTTACGTTGATTTATGACATACTGAATGAGTGCCAGAGGTAAGCATACCAAAAATGCTACTGACGAGAACAATTAGAAGTTGGAAGAAAGAAGAGTAGAGGATGACCGAGAAAACACGATGGAAAAGGTCGAGAAAGACATGCAATGGCTGGTAATTACCAGATGGAAAGAAAAAGCAGGAGATAGAAATTAATGGAGACGCATAATGCAGACGTATAAATGGAAACGCATATTTATCTTTTTGTAAAATGGAACGTTTGGGATTAGGAGAAATTTATGTCCACTTATTGTACAGACTTCATTCATATAAATTGTGGGCCTTATTATATTGGAAACAGACATATTTTTTACTCCCCAATTTTTTTATATTTAACCCTTAGCCTCTAAGACATATTTAATTTTTATTTCTGTGTGGTTTACCCCTTTTATTGAGTTATGAATTATTTTTTATCAATTATATCAGCTATTAAGTAGTTTTTAAGCCATATTTTAAAATTTATCTCGCCTGTATTGAGCCAGTATAAGTTATCTCGCCAGTGTTGACCACATAATTTTAGAGGGACCTAATTTTATGACTAATTTTATTCCAATATTAATTTTGAAGTAAAGCAGTTTGCAACTGTACCAAGAAATAATGAGGGCTAATATATTTTTGGTAAGATGTAGAATAACAAATTTAATTCCTGCAAATCAGAGCCATAGATAAGGAAGGTGGGAAGGGGTGGCACACCCAGTAATTATTCTACCAGTAGGCATTTCACTAGGATCGGAGGGAGTTGAGATTTTCTTTAATTATATTTTTTTAACTACCAATGTCATTGCCCAATGTTTCTACTCTTATATAAACATTTATTTATAAAATAAAATGTTGGTTCTTTATTTATTTATTTATTTATTTGTTTATTTGTTTATTAAATTCTTGTATCAATATTTGTGAAGAAAATTTAAACCTTTTTAAAAAAAAATCCACTGGCTAAAGTTGTAGGCCGTAGGCCCCAACCCAAAATGGAGCACTAAGGCCTTGAAGAAAATTGTGATAAAGATGTCCTTTCACAATCATCTACATCAATTATAACTAATATATTTATATTCGCAACTTAGATAGTAGAATTTTTCTCTTACCGGTCTTAGCCGGTGTCTTCTGCATTATTATGCCCACAACTTCTTCCATAATGAGCTTGAAATATCGCTTCTACGTTAACTTTCCAAACTAGTTGTAATATTTGACCGATTCCATGCTCCCCAATGGCGCCGGCGTGACGCTTTAGTCACCAAGACTCTAAAATCAAAGAGTCCCGTTTGAGTTCTGCAAAACTGATGAATGTTTTCATGCAATTGGAGTATTTCCTAATCATGTTGGAGTCCATCGTATTTTTTTGTCATAATCGCAATTGAATTTGTATTTCAATGGTTCTTAATTTTCCTCATGCTCTTTTTTCTCGGCTCTAAGATAAAATATATAATTCTGTGAGCAAGAATTTTGAGACAATACATCTACGTATCTATGTAGTCTTATTCTGCGATCTCTTTTAAATTTGCAGTCTTACAACCTCTCGATCCTTAGTGCTAGTTGAACTACCTGGATTATTTTATCGCAGAAGCCTTTTGAGAGATTCATTAGCTGTTCGGAAAATACATTATTTTTAAAAATTTTAAAAATATAGTTAACAATTTCTGCTGTTGTCACTTATATAAACGTACAACAAGGTGTAGTGTTCATTAGTGACGAAACATAGCACATTACGACCGTAACTTCTATATAGTTATTCTATGTAATTTATTTATACATTCTATATAGAAAGTAAGCAATATATTATATATTTGATACAATATTTATTTATTTATTTACAGATTATTTCCTGAAAACTGTATTTTATTTATAGTATACCTATTTTCGTCAAAATTGTCTGCATAAAAACCTGACAATTGCACAATGACCATTAAGGTGTCATAAAATTAATAGCGTAATTATATAAATTACAGTACCAATGTGACATAACTATTCTCTTCTTTAATCAACCGCATAAATAATGCTGAATATATCATACACCAAATCAGTTAATTAGTTATTACGAGCCTATTTAGGTTACGTATGATGTAATTCAAAATAATTAATTTAGAAATAAAGTATTTAAAGACGATATGCAAGGATTTTTTAAGCTGTGGTTCTATAAATATATTTGCATATAATTTGACACAACACACAATTAAAATAAAATTTGCATTGATGTCAGGTTAAGCAGACTTTAACCTTTACACGATTTGAACAACGGAAAGAATGCGGGAAGTTATCTAATAATAAGTTACTTACAGATGTTCCTATCTTATTTTTGTATTATAGTTACTTACAGAAAGAAGCCAAATTTCTATTATGCTCTGAGCTCGACAGAAACTTCTGTTGCATATCTTATCACCCTTCCCCCTCATGCGTCGTTGTTCAACTCTCGTGTGGCGGACACTAATATTTATACAATGTTGAACAAATTAGGTATTCGAGTCTAATATTAAGGTCGAAGCCCTCTATCGGCATAGTCACGAACCAACTCAGTTGCTATATTATTGAAGAAATTGTTTATATTTTGATTTTATATGTTTATATTCGTTTATATATAACAGGTTTGTCAGGTTTTATCACTGTGATTTGTTTATAATCATTTATATGCCAAGCTAGAGGTTCTGCTTAGAGCTTAGAGCTAGAGCTTGGGACATTAAAAAAAAATAGGTAACCAACTGTGCAAGGTGTTAAAGTATAATACGTAAATAAAACGGTATATAATATAACAGCCAATTATTGTTTATAAAAAAAAGCGTCCGAAAACTGTAAAATATTGCAAATAATTCAGTTTTTTGAGTTTATGGCAATAACCACAAGTTACCATAAGTGCAATCGTTTTGACTACAATACAAAAGTTGTAGAAAATTGAAGAACCTACAAAATGAGCTATACCAGGTTCTGCATTTTTTGGTGCATTTTCAGCCGAGAACAACGGGAAATCCCGCGGAAAAGGGGCGTTTTATTGAAAATTCGTACATTTTTTTGACAGCTCTCTAAGAATATTTGAGGTGCCTTTGACATTTTTGCTATCTGAATAAAATTTAGAACAATTTAGGTAGGTACACAATTTTGACATCCGAGCCAACAGTTTTACAGCTAATATAAATCTTCTTTAAAAGCTTTTTAATAATCAATTTATGAAATAGAGATGTTAACATAAATATTAAATAGATCCATAGCTCCATAGCCCCATAGCCCATAGCTCAAAAACTGTTGCTTTAATAATTTTTTTCATCTTATTTAAAATTCTATTTCATATATTTCCATAGGGGAAACATATTTAGTAACCCATACCAAAAAAGGCACTACAGAAATCGGGGTATGAAATGAATACATATACATAGATTTAAAGAAACACAAAAACAAGAAATTACAATAAATAATTACATAAATTAGTATTCCGCTCAGTATAGTAGCAATAAACACTGATCCCTAAAAACACTTGATTGACATAAACTTTTATTATACCTGTCGTGTACATGAAAAGTATATTTCGCGCTGCATTTAGAACCCAACTGTTGAATTATAAATACTCACAACCAGTTTTTTTATCGACGATGCATATTTAGCTTTCAGCAAGTTACATATGGCGAAGAAAAAGATATCCAGTGGAGTCCCAAGATCCACGATATAGTGGTTATCTGTGACCCATATAATATTTAAGTTCATTGCCGGATTTACGGCGAATTTATTATTTGCGAGGCATACACGTGTTTATATTGCGAGATCACAGAGCGGGACATTGAAGTTAAAAGAATAAACAGATCTGTAAGATCTCAACCTGAATTTAACCAAAAAATCGGGTCATCCACATCTTCCTTTATTTAAGGGTCTTCCTCCACTGTAACTCGGGCCTCGGTACTTTTAATTTCAACTCTGTTGAAGTTACACTGCATACATCATATTATATAAAAATGGGATATCATGTTCAACCTTAAAGCTTAATAATAAAGCTTATCCGTATAAGTAAGTCATGGACAACTGTGAACTTTATACTCAACTGTGAACTTTATACTCATATTTATCCGAAGCAGAACATATATACACGATCGCCGCTAGTGGTCTCAATTTATATGCGGTATGTATGACGAGTAGTTAAGTAATATATATATAAAAAAAATGAGAAGGCTTTCAGAAGCTTTCAACGTTCAAGCAGTGTAAATTGAAAAGATTTCAACACGTTACAATGGAAATCGTGTAAGCTTTCAACACAATATACAGGATGAATTAATTATGAAAATAATTTCTGGCAGTTCCTCAGTGATAGAATAATAAACTTGGATTGCTGTTTATTATTCATGCCAATTTCAATACTTGGCAAAATATGTATTATACACCAAGTGTAGAATAATTGTAGCGATTCACTGTTTTCCCCTTCCCCAATTAAAACAAAGGGGACATCAAAGTCCCAGACGCTCGATGTGTATGTATATTTTACCTGCAATCGTTTGATCAGTCAATAGCAATTATATTCCACCATTAACTTGGCAGTTTTGCCCCCTACAGGTGTAGCAGCTAATAATCACTCATATCACACATACCTCCAGCAGTCAATGGGTACCTAATAATTTGGGGCCGATTGCCTAGGGTTGGCAGATGAAAGCAGCCATGGAACTTGAAACCAGTTTAGGCAGCCCCCTTTCATTTTTGTAGTTTATGCTCATATCCTGTGGTTGTAAATTGGGATACACGAAAAGTTGGTAGTGCTTATCAGCAGGGTTAAAGTGTTCAGGGTTTAACGTGGATATTGCCAGGGATTTTTTTTGCAGGAAATCAGAAGATGTATTACCTGACGACGATATTGATTATGAGTATTTTCTATTTTCCGAGGTATTTTCGTATTTTGTTCCATTTATTATAATAGACTAAGAGCCAGCGACCAAAATAGTTACGTCATTTTGTTAAGAAAATGTTTGGTCTCATTGTATTCTCATGGACAGAATATTATTGAATAGTCTGCCGCAGCATCATTGGTGAAAAGAGTCGCGATAGATAGTGAAAGGGTTAAAAAAATTAATACAAAATAGTTATATGGGTATAGGCCAAGAAATGATTTGTAGAATATAAAAAACAAGTTTGGAAATTGGTACACTCATGTTAAACACATACATATTAAAAGTACCCAATTGTAGGGGACGGGGGAAGCTGGCGCCGCCATCGTGGCTTTAAGGTTTCTTTTTTCGTATATTTGTAAGTATCTAAAAAATTGCAGGTTTTCAAAAAATATTACCTTATACAAAGGGAAAGAGAATCAAAGAAAAGAGGGGATCAATACAAAAATGTAATATGAGGTTGATTAGATGATAGTGAGACAATGTACAATAATATTTTATGAAATATATTGTAATACCAGACAGTAAGAAATGCTGAGAAATTACGTGACAACGACTATAATTTGTAGAAACTCGTTAAATTCTTTTGAATATTATATTTGGATGGATGCTAGTGATGCTAGTGATAATCATTGGGATCACTAGGTACTAGGCATAGTGATGTAACTCCATTATACAATAATATAGGTGAGCCATACTGGAAGCAATGCCAGGATTTCACCCTGTCACTGGTGATGACTACATCACAGCATTCTTTAAAGAAAAATACCAGTTATCATGAAACATTCTTTAAAACTCACTCATTATAATTTGTCAGTCTGAAGGGTCTATAAATTTCATAGTTACAGTATATTTTTCTTCTGTATAGGTAATATACCTGAAAGTATGTTTTTTTTATTTAGAACCTATTAACATATATTTTAGTGTAGGTATTTTATTCAAAATTGATTTTAGAATATTCAAGCCTGCATTATGCAGCCCATAATTCAATATTCGTTCGATTTAGAGGAAATATGTTGCTATAATTTTTTGTTTTATTATTGCCTATATCTTCTATTTTTAGAAAATTTGTTTTCCTGCAACGGTGAAGGATTTATATATAAAAGTATGAAAATACACCCCATTGTTTTAGTATAATCAATAAGATGGTAACTCTAACATCTCCATCAAATTACTTGATTGTACTATTACTTAATTGTACGTGGATTATTAAATAGTCCAAGTTGAAATACATACCTATAAATGTTATATATTTTTTTTTGTGAAATCTGAAAGTAGGTAAGCTATATTGTATATTCATGATCATTAATTATTCTTAATTGTTTATTTGTAAAATTACAAGTAACAAAGTATTAGTTAGGTACATAATTCTTCGTTCTGTACTGTTGTATAACTATACATGAATCAACCATACAGATATAACATGTATGACAAACATATATTATATATCTTGTTTCTAGCTTGTGTTTCAGATTACCAGGATCTGTTGAGAAATGCTAACTGACGCGACGTGGGCGGCATTGTAATACTGGTATTTACTAAATTTATATTATCGAAGAGGAAGAATATCTACCTATATATCCGCATGAAGAGATACTAAATTATCGTCCCCCAATACCTTATGGTCTATTGGAAGTTGTTAGCCAATATGTGTTATGAAGGAGACTTTACCAGATACTTAATATATAAAGACTCATTAGATTTCAACTTTATAATAAATAATTATTAATGATAGCATATATTTGATAAATATGTGACTATTATATATTTGGTAAATACATAACTATAAAATTGTAACTATGAATCAGTTTCACTTCCACTCTCCTATCAACAGAAATAGATAAATAACAATGCTACTCTCAAAATATCTACCACCAGTTATATTTTTTGTGGATCAAATTATCTACATCTAACAAATAGCGCAACTTATTATTATGTTTAATATAATGGTTGATAACTAACTAACGATGACTTCAGACTAGGTGGAACTCCGCCTTGATAAAAGTCAAGGGTGTCAGAAACGTGGCAAATTACAAACTGTATAGAAACACAATGGAATGATACAAAAGAAATTCAATCAAATTGTTTGAATAAAAAAAATGTAAACATTATAAATCGTTTAAATAATGTATGGTATACATTTATTTTACTTTCTTTTACAAATGCCTCGATATATGAAAAAGTAGATATCGTAATCCTAAAATTTTCAAATATAAATCTTTAGTTTAGTAGTGTAATTTGTTAGATATGGGGGAATATTAGTAATGAATCAAACACCACATTACTATTCCCAAGGGCGCCCAAATTTCAATTCATAACTGCAAGTGCTATGTAGACTTCAATGCTACATTACAATAAAAACATTATAATAAAATCTGAGGTTCTTGTCGTAACGTAGCATTGAAGTCTCCACAGTGCCTGTATCTATTGCGCATAATGTAATAATGAGTAACTAGTAGTAAGTAGTCGTCAGAATTATTGTAAAGTACAGATAGTAAATTAACTCATTAGGTACCTCAATATGTCATGGTCGGACAAAATATCTTCAATATATCGTGCACTGGCCAAGGAACCTCCACGTAAAGGAACTAGCTCTGTACGAGCTCTCAAGCTTCCCAAACCATTACAGAACATCCATTAAATGAAACCTTCTCCCAAATATTGCATTGAGAGTAATGCTCATTTGGCCGTCGGATTACCCTTACGCGTCAAACAGAGCTGTAAAATCAAAACCTGGACTCAGTCAGTGAACAAGACGCGCTCAGTCCTCAAGATTCCAATTCCCATGCTCTCTAGCGAATTTTAATCGCACTCTACGATAGTTTACGTTTAACTTCGGTCCTATGGCTGGAATTCTAAAACTTATACTATGATCTGCGAGAGGTCTTCTTACAGTGAATACACTTGTATGGCCATTATGAGTGGTTGTACTTACAAACTTCTACCTGTTACAAATCATCGTTCTCTCAAAGCACGCAATCGAATGAAATGATCATGAATCGCTGCTTTGCGAGGTCTTCCTTGTCCACGACGTATATTGTGAGCATTGGTTTCTTCAAAGCGTTGAATAATGCGGGATATTATTGTATGAGAAACTTCAAGTCTCTCAGCTATTGCTAGATAGTTTAATCCTGCCTCAGCTCGTTATCACTTGCACACATTCATCGCTGTTCAAATTTATTGTTAGTCGCTCCATTTCGATACTACCAACACTTTCAACTTCATCAACAGCGACCCAGATTAAACAACATTGACGCTGGCGCGAATTTGACGCTTCTTATTTTTATTTTCCTATAGCCGCCTTTATTTTCACAATGCTGCATTTTAATTCAAAACTGATGTGACCGATTATCGCATATACTACGTTTTCATTCTAGTTGTGTATCTCCATTAATAATATAGATATCGGGTTCAAAAAAGAAAGAAAGGGTTCGAAAAAATGGGGCTACATTTAGAAGCCCAATTTTCAATATTATTAGCAGAAAATATTGTGCAGACGTATGTTATTTTAAGTTTTAATATAATTTTAAGTTTTAATAATTGCTTCAGAAGTCTCAAATAATTCCTCGTAAGGATAAAAATCTAAAGTATGTTCACTTAAACTTTGCAGTGTGACTTAGGCTGGAACAAAATACGCACTGATGATTGGTATAAATGGCAGAGTACCTACATAATGACTAACGTTAATATTTAACTATTAATCCTAATGATTACTCCTATTAACGCCTGGAAATAAGCAACTTTGCCCATTGTAAATCGGGCTTACTAAGTCCAACCCACCACTGCAAAATATAAGTAAATAAAGTATAATAATATAATCTGAGGTTCCTGTCCTTGCCTATTATTGAACTCTCATTGATATTTTGTGTTTATTTATAGTTTAAACTATAGTTAAACTGTGCATATTTTGACTTGTTAAGTTTCACTGAAAATTTATATTGCAGAGTAGATATTTTTATAAGGAGAAATATATAATAAATTAGTCATATTCATTTATAACTACCTTTAGCTAACGGGCTAACATTTAAATTATAGATCTTAGAAGGATCTTAGAAGATCCTCACAGAGGTTTCATTGATCAAAAAAAATACTGACAGCTATAAATTCTCTTTCAGGTAAATGTAGCTACGAAATAAGATAATATAAAGACGGTCGATATAATCTAACGTAAGTTATAGATCGGTAGTCATTAACGTGACGCTTCAGTTTATAGTTTAAGCGGTACATTATCTACAGCTTAAACTTCAAAGTATCATGATATAAAACCTAATAAAACTTAGATTACTTTACCATACTTACTTCTATACAGTTAGTAGCAACCTATAAAACTAATTAGGTAGCTATTTTTATTGATGGTAACATGTCACTGTTACAAACATGTTTGCCTATAAAGGATCACTGATGATGCCGTAATAGAATGTGCAGCTCCCTCTGGACACTATTATTTGCTGTGTGTTGTTTCGTACGTAAACATATAAGATAAATTTCAACTTATGTGTATTTATAGAGAACCAATTGCCTAAAGAGATTCCATATGTGTCCAAAAGAAGTTGACATTGATTAGAGATAAGTCAGAGACCTATCTAAAGGTTTGATGGTTTGATGATGGACGAGTTATATATTTCATTATTTTTGATAAATTGCGAGACTGGATTTTATGATTCCAGATTTTTATTGTCATGTCTATCAAACTATTCGCAATTTCTAGCTTTTAATGGGTTTCAATCCGCTTATACTCCCTTCTATCCGATGTTCCCAAGTGAGGCCACATACTAAAGCTACAAATGCGAATAAATGTGGAAACTAACCGCACTTGACATGCATACTCGCTACAATATTTGATTTGTTCATCTTTGTTGTGCGAAGTGATGTGAAGGAGAAAAAATGGAGGCAATATTAGTGAAACTATACGATTTATCTAAGGAATAGAGCGATGTGATTTATGCGAAATTATCGATCCCGATTATTAGCATTGTGAAAACCTCTGTGAAATATATTTCTAAAGTAGTTATATTAGATTGTATATTAGAAAATATGGTATAGAGACAAAAAAATATATAATAGTAAAAAAATATAAAAATGCCTACAATTTGTACAAGAAGAATTCCATAACGAATTCCATAAAGTAAAATTTTTATTAAAATGACTGATAGGTATATTCAGTACAAATGTGTTTCTGTTAATTATATGTGACATAAGAAAAGCCACTATGGCACACCCATGCGTGGATGACGGTTCAGGGAATTTTAGAAGATATTGGCAGGGGTGACTTATTTATAGTGGCAGCATCGTCAGCTGTCTTCTGTTTACATTATTAACATAATTTCCGTAACCTCTTTGTTTGGAGTTCGAGCCGAATTTCTAGTGTAGAGACTAATGTTCATTAAAAATCTTGAAAAACTATTAAGTGTGTACTTCTTGTATTGTACTGTTTTAAAATTTAATAAAAATTTTTGCATAGGTTTGCCGTTATTTTGTAAGATAATGTTATTAATATAATTATATTCATAAATTACTTTAGCAATTATTATACACTGCTGGCCAATAGGTTGGAATAATTCAAATTTTTAGGGTAAGTTTCGATACATATATCTTCTGAACGATATGGAATATCAAAATACGGATTTCAGGACGTTTTTGGAAATTTCATCGACAAAAACTGGTCTGAATATCAATTTTCCATTATGCTCAAAAAAGGAATATACGGGGGTGTAAACTAAACCCCTAAAAAAATCAAAATTTCATTCTTACCGAGAATTTAGGAAAACCAAAATCGAGTTAAATTTTTTATACCGGGGTAATCTATGGACCAATTCGAAAAAACAAATTTGGCCGATTTTTTATATCTCGCTTATTTTTGAATATACGGCGTTTTTATTGAAATTAGGACAATTTTTTGGAAATGTATCTCTTACTTTTTAAAAACAAAGTAAGTAATGGATTTTTTTCTTATTTTCAAGTAAGCTTACATGCCTCTAGCTGCCTCAGTAGCTAGAATTGACATTTCTTATACAGGGTGCCTGCGAAAACATTTAATAAGCATGTGTCACGAAAAATCTGTATATTTAAATAAACTGTGTGCAGAACCCTGTATGATTAAAATGAACGATAATTTTAAAATTTTAAAACTGTGAAGGGAAACCTTAGAAAAATATCTCGAAACGGTTTTTTATTTTTCTTGATCGGATGAGTATTATCATAATTTACAGTTTCGTTGTAATTACACGGTAAATCCCTATATAAAACATTTAAAAAACTTGCGGTAGTAACGATTAGCTGGTGATTATGATAATACTCATCCGATCAAGAAAAATAAAAAATATTTTATAAAAATATAAAATTTCGAGATATTTTTCTAAGGTTTCCCTTAACAGTTTTAAAATTTTAAAATTATCGTTCATTTTAATCATACAGGGTTCTGCACACAGTTTATTTAAATATACAGATTTTTCGTGACACATGCTTATTAAATGTTTTCGCAGGCACCCTGTATAAGAAATGTCAATTCTAGCTACTGAGGCAGCTAGAGGCATGTAAGCTTACTTGAAAATAAGAAAAAAATCCATTACTTACTTTGTTTTTAAAAAGTAAGAGATACATTTCCAAAAAATTGTCCTAATTTCAATAAAAACGCCGTATATTCAAAAATAAGCGAGATATCAAAAATCGGCCAAATTTGTTTTTTCGAATTGGTCCATAGATTACCCCGTTATAAAAAATTTAACTCGATTTTGGTTTTCCTAAATTCTCGGTAAGAATGAAATTTTGATTTTTTTAGGGGTTTAGTTTACACCCCCGTATATTCCTTTTTTGAGCATAATGGAAAATTGATATTCAGACCAGTTTTTGTCGATGAAATTTCCAAAAACGTCCTGAAATCCGTATTTTGATATTCCATATCGTTCAGAAGATATATGTATCGAAACTTACCCTAAAAATTTGAATTATTCCAACCTATTGGCCAGCAGTGTATTTTCTTTTTTCGTGAACATATACATGTATTTCGGCACCTTAAAACATATAGGTATTAGAATAAACAAATAGGTACTTGAATAGGTAATATAATATTTTCTCATACCTTATATTTAAATCATAAATAATATTTGTTAACATGGGAAAACGTATAGTCATTTATGGTAGGTAATCTTAAGATTAATCTCTCTGTTGTTACAAAAAGTTGTTGTCAACATTTTAACCTTTTAAAATTCCCGCCGCCTTATACTTGAAGTTGAATGCATTAAAAATGTGAGCCAACATAATAAAAAATATTACCAACATAACCCCTAAACCTTCGCGTAGCCGTGCCACTTTTTATGCTTGGTCAGCATTCTGCGTTATTTATGAGGGCTGTTGTATAAATATTGTTTATCACAAAAAACTAAAGTAGTATAATTGTATCTTTAATATTTGTTAATCAAAAAGGTTCCTCCTATGTATATTTTGTGTTGCTACATAAGCTTACAAACAGTACGTCCTTTTAAAAGGTCAGTGGTATAATAGTATATCTTTATAATAGCATCAGGTATTGCAAAAAAAAAACAAGAAATCATACAATCTAACTCAGAATGACCTGTTGGAAGAAGCAGATCACATTGACGATTATGCGAGATTACCCGATGCTATGTCAGAATGATAAAGAGAGGTATGTAAAAAATACGTCTTTCTCCTTTGGGTTTTCTATCTTTTCTCTAGAAACAGACATATTCTTGGAACATTAGTAGACGGCATTAAATTTTATGGCATGTTTAAAATTGAGTGTGAAATCGATTTAAGGTTACATGAATATTATCATTACCATGCCACTATTTTGTAAAAAAAAATAGGTACTGAATTCCCAATATTTAACACTAAAAATTACGATAAAATCGAGGTTTTAGAAGCATATTTTGCAAAAAATCCAAGGGACCGCCAGAGTTCTCGCATTACAAGGGGGTCTCTGTATGTGCCATACTCCAGAAGATACTATCTAAGGAACCTTAGCCACCCATAGACACCCTAGAAAATGAAACAGGCGCTTTTACAAAGACAGGGAGGGAATCAATGGAGGACCTATTCCGAGTATAGAGTGTAGATCTTGAACACCACGAAAATGGGGCATCTAGAGAAGGCTGGACAGTCGCCAAGACAGTGGCAAATCAGAATGAGCTGTTGGAAGAAGCAGATCATATTGACGATGATGCGAAATTACCAGGTGTTACCTCAGAAGGATGAAGAGAGGTACTTAAAATATAAGTCTTTCTCCTTTAGGTGTTTTCCATCTTTTCTCTAGAAGCAGACATATTCTTGGAACATTAGTAGACTACATTAAATTTTATGGCATGTTTAAAATTGAGTGTGAAATCGTTTTAAGGGTCAATGAATATTACCATTACCGTGGATTTATTTTGTAAAATTTTATTGGGTGCTGAATTCCCGATATTTAAAACTAAAAATTGCGATAAAATTGTGGTTTTGGATGCATTTTTTTTTCCAAAAAAATCGAGAGGGCCGCCAGAGTCCTCCCATTACTATATAGGAGGTCTCCGTACCCCGGGCCCTCCCATCAGAAAATCACGAGCCGGCCGATTGGTAGGTATAAATATAATAGATATGCATACGAGCGAGATAAACAGTTTAACCATCAAAGTTTGGGTGAGATTTGAGATAGATATATGGAGAGGAATGCTTTGGAAAATGTCAGTAAGTGAATTAAATTTAAGAAATTAATTAACAATACTTAATTATTTAACTATTATTATTAATCAAGCTGTTATTTTTAAATTAAAATTACCATGATCTACCTACTGTATATGTAGAATCTAGAAAATGAATATATTTTAAATTAAAATATTATAATAACTACTGCAACTAAACATATTTTACAATTTTTAGAACTAGTTCATTAAGTAGTACAACTGCAACCTTGAACTTATAAAGACATCATGTAGGCACATTGTGAAGAATAGGAAATTTTCTACATCTATAAAATAGTAATATGTATACGCTAAGAGCATGAACATTGATTTAGACTGGAACAACGTTCCCATCATATTTAAAATCAGTTCCGTTGCTTTAAAGAGATTTAGATGGCAATATATCAGAATTAACCTCGTCGTGCCAATTTAATAAATGGTGAACTCATAAGCGTTCCCCAGGGAAGAGTAATGACTTGTTGGTATCTTTGGCATTATTGGCAAAGCACGGAATTCACGGGCTCAGGAACTCAGGAATAGAGTTAAAAAATCGATATGACGTAAATCAATTATCGCATGTAAAGGTATGTACCTAGGTATAAATTTTAAATATGCTTATATTAATAATAAAATGTCATGCTCAGATTATTGGGTAATAGTCCAAATATTCACGCGTCTTATGTATGACGTGCATGCGTATGACAGTACGACATATTTTCCAATTAATTATTTATTTATTTTATTTTATAATACTCCAACCAATTAAAGTGTGGGAAAAACAGATACAATACCTACACAAACAAAGTATACACGAGTAATTTAAAACAGAAAATCGTATAAAATACGAGATATAAAAATATTATTAAATTGCATAAATTCATTAATATGGAAACAGAGGGAAAAACAAATTAATAATAGTATATTAATAATTAAAATACAAATGAAATGTATTTAAAAATTTACTGTTTACAAGCATTGCTTTTTATGCATTTTTCAAGTGAAAAGTTCTTCAGGCGCCTTCAGGGCTTTTATTTTTGTGGGTGCTGAATGAGACTGGGCCGTCACGCGTCATGCTCGAGTCGACTAAGTGAGAGAGGATCAGTCGGCAAAGCGAGACAGTAGAGAGAGTTTGTGAGTATTTAATGAGTCTGAGCCGTCACATCCGTCTATGTAACGCTCAGTCGAGTAAAGCAGGGCGTGCGCACTCGAATAGGGACTCCCAGAATATCGTTTAGCTTAGGTGAGACATTCATAGATCGCGCAGAGGATGGAATTTTTTAGGATAATTTGATCTTCTGTATTGGCACTATTGGCTATAATATGTATTTCACTGTCAGACATTTTGGTAATGTGAGATTTGACAGATTCTATTCGATTTTGATAGCATTTTTCACCATTTTCTTTCATTAGTCTCGCTTATTTTGTAGCTGTGTGTTTGTTTTATCAACTTATCTGCGTTGTGAAAACCACCAAAAGACAGTATTTTGTAGAACTTTATGTTGTGTGTTGTGTTTAAATTTCAATATGCGTCAGAGGCCCTGCTGTGTACCTGGCAGCTCCGAGAAAAATCTTCGAGGGTAAATATATAGAATTAGAATGAATTTATATAGTTCTGTGTACGTGGATATTAAAATCAATAAAATTAAATTATATAGGCATGTCATACTAGCAAAAAAACGTGTGCGGGTCATTTGGATAGAGAGGATTGGAAATCCCAAGTTAGTTGGCAATGACGACCCAAGATTTTTGGAAAACTATGTAAAATTATTTTTGGTGACAGACTGAAATTTTATATTATCATAAAATTATAATTGTTGTAACTGTTATTAAGTTCCTGTATTTTTTTTATGTTTTCTAATCAGTATGATTTTTTGTACAAAGTACAAATATAATATAAATCAAAAGTTGTGTCATTACTCTCCGACATCCTTGAAATACTACTGTAGCTTAAAATATTGGATAATAATAAAATGTGTGAATAATGTTCTAATAACTACAAAAGAAGAATTGTAAATATGCCTCAAATGTATTTACAATTCTATTGCATTTTTTAAGTTTTTTACTATCTCGGTAACTGTTTGTATTTAACGTTTTTTCTTCATGCCTTCCAAACATTTTGTTCCAATATTAGGGATTTTTCCTCAAAACACCCTGTATGCGCGGTGTACGGAAATTTAGTGAAGTTTGCTACCAAAGGTATAGGTTCCTACTTGTCGTCTTGTACATAGTACTGTGAGACAACTACAGATGGCAGCACAAACATAGGTCCACGTCATGTACTAAGAGTGGCCTATCTATTTCGTGTATGGTCTGTGGAGTAAAGTCCACTCATTGACTAAGCGCGAGAGATAAACTTTAGTTCGTAAGTTCAATCAGAGGAAAATTCCGCAATATAATTCACAAATATTATTGTTTATTTTATAACTAATATTGCATCATGGGTACAGAGATAAGAATAAATAATTGTATATAACAATATCGATATTATCTTTTGTTGATTCACCGAACTAATCCATTATATAACATAAATGTAATTATATACCTACGTATTATAACAGGCGTATTTTTTTAAATAATAATACCTGTTAAGGGATATATATTTATTGTTTCCTAAGTAAAAGAAAATACAATACAGTCAGATATCAGAATCAGAAAATAATATATCAGGAGGTTCTCTCTGGGCGGGTTACCGTCCAATTGTTTTCCTCTCTGTATCGAATTGAATTGAATTGGATTGAAACGTATCGACTACCGAAGTAATGGTCCGTCGCAGTACTTGCGAACTATGAGTAGATATTTTGGAGCGACATACAGTGAGGCCGCATCTAGCGCCCGTTGCCTGAGGCATCTGTGTCACGGGCGTGTACGGTCAACGTATATTAACGGGTGAGGTGTATTGCGGGTTGTGGTAATACGGGCGGACGGTTACAGTATATATGTTAAAATTCGAATTAGAAGTTTTCACTTCTATCGTGTGGTCATAAGCACACACCCATGTTTTTTTAATGCAAAACGACGACAATGAGGTATTTTCAGATTTTCTAAAAAATTTCAATAACTCCCTGAAATAGAAAATTCTAATAGTATGTCAATGTACTAATGATATCATTCTATTTTCTATTTGACACCACAAATACGTAAATGAACATTATTGTGTATTTATTCACATCGAAGAATTTTGATAAAATTTTCAGGATGGGAGATTTTTGCGAATGAGAATTTACACTTAAAGCAATGACGGACAACTGGGCAGATATTGATATATTATTGTACTTAAATATACTCGACAAATATTTATTCCAAAATTTAAGTGAGTTACAAAGTCGTCATTAAATAACCTCAGAGGTAACCGGCCGCGTGAATGACAGCAATGTGTAAAACAGCCACAATATAAAGCAATTAAAATATATTTACGAAAATATCCCTATGTTGGGTGAAACGATACTCCCAGTGCAAGGGAAATAAAGATGCTTATAAATTGGCTAAAAAGGCAGTGAGCCTGAAAATTTTTGGTTTTGAATTATGATATACTAATAATTTAGAATCTGTTACTTAAGGTCGATGAAGTTTATATTATATATCAATATTATCGATTATCATAAATACAACATTCTAATAATATGTGATCAAATAGTAATAATAGGTATGACAAAATTATATGTTTCCGTCTCTTACTGTTAAATTATTTTCATACAAACGTGTAGAAAAATATACAGTTTGATGGTAATTTGTATTAGAATATTTTTTATGAACAAATATCACACAATGGACGTTACTGGATATGCACATATTCTACAATAAACAATTAAACTTCACACGATATGTGCGCGCCTAATTTTAGTGTATCGTATTGTGTCTAGGTATCGCGTTATTTTTTAATAAGTTCCTCAAATTTCAAGACGATCCGGTGTTCTCAGTTTGGCATGAGAGTGGGCATGCTCCAATTCTTTAGCACAATGTGTAACTGAGCCCTCATTCGCATCAGTGGTTTTTAGACACCATACATTTCATTTCAGAAGTCTAATCTTTAAAAATATCTCTCCTACGCTCTATAAGTCTGCCATTAACTGTGTATTTTAGGTTGTGTTTGAATATAATTTTGTTTTTCAAATGTAATCACTGTAATTGTATGCACGTCTGCAATTTGGATTAATTACATGAGCTATTGTTGTGTGATTTTTTAATAATTTATTATTATTATTCAGCGTTTGTATTTTATATATTTATAAGTAAATTCTAAAGCTGCAGGATCCTATTAAAAGTGGCTTTTAAAACTGAGGTAAGTCCTAATAGTCTACCTATGGCTTATCAAAAATATACCGCCAGTCACGAAAGAAAAAGAACATATGTTATTGTTTTTATGACAACTACTACTACTACTAATATGACTAATTAATACTACGTCTAATTGTGGAATTCAAATACAAATCCAGTGTTACATCAATGTTTACGGTGGAGTTTATTTTGCTAGCTGATGGCTTTATTTGATCCAAAATTGTGTCATACATGTTTACAAGTTTAGCCACCACTCGATAGTAATAATTTCTGTATGTTTGTAAAGAAATTTAAAACTTACAAGGTGCAAACAAATTTCATGGTAAGTGATAAAAAACCTGTCATTTAAGGTATCTTTTAGAGTAATTAAATATTTTCAAATTATTTTTTTGAAATTTGAGGATATAATTTAAATTAGTATCGTTTACACATATTGAACCTCAAGCAGTATCCTAAACTGAACCGGGGTTTTTTTGTTGATATTTATTTGTGATCTAGAAAAAAATACAAAAGTGACTCAATACTTTTTAGTTTTGTACCAATGTTTATCTTAATTTACGTTTCACAATTGTTTTCATGACAATTCCATTCGATGAGTGTCATCAAGTGGCATGTTTTCGTGTATGATGATTTTCTTATAGAAGAGAGACTTTGTTTGTTTGCCAGGTATTGTTTCTCTTTGGTTGTCGTCCTAACTAGAGAAAAGTCACTACTATCCTCTTAATTTATTAAACCGTATTGCCTAATGTTATTTAATATTTTGCAGGTTCAATTTAGAATACCGTGGCCCAATTTGTGGCACTCATCTCCCAAATTGGACCGTTTACAGGAATTTTTTCAATAATGAATTAAAAATATTCATAAGTTTTCTAGATACCTAATATTTATGCGTATAATAATGTTCCGAAATATCCAGCACACATGTCTATATAGCAATGACGATTTTAACATTTAACCTCATGCCACAACGATTTTGCGAAAAATTATTCAATATGGCCAACTATATTTCTTCAAAAAGCAAATACATTTTGAAAAAGGACAAGTAAATAAATGTAATGATATAGTGATTATTAATAACTCACATATCTGTAGTTACTATATTAGCTAAAAATTACGTGATCGCTGTTTTTCATAATTTAGTTTATTATAATCAGATTCATTTTTTATAAGCAGATTTTTAATTTGAGAAGTCAACTCATTGAACTAATTTAGTAGTTAATTACCAAAATTTAAACAACAGTGACCAGAAGATCGATAAAATGAATAACCATATATAAAAATATCATAAATTTAAAATCAGTGTGCGTTTATTTAAATTAGGCAGATGTTCCAATATATTTGTTGACATACTTGCATTATTACATTTATTTAATAGGGAATGCTACACAGCGGTAAAAAATTACGAGACATTACTAACCAGATAAGTCTATGTCAAACTGCGCAGCTTTCAACCGGGTGTTCCAGAGGTATTTATAATACCGCCAAATTAGACTAGAGCCGTCGCGTCGTGCTCTACTACCCACGTACCCAAAATTAATAAGATTAGATTAGTTTAGTCAGATAAATATGGTAAAAGTCAGCTAGATTTTTCTGTAGGCTTAACTCTCATAGAAACTGAGGTGACAATATAAAATGATGTAATGATGTAGATGGTGATACAATATAATATGCACAAATGCGTACAAATTTAGCATGGAAGAGGTGTGACTAGCTAATAGAATATAACAGAGTAATACTACTTTCCTCGCCGCCGCTGCAGTTATAATAGATATCGAAAAATATATACCTGGCGAAATATTAAACGATAAATCATAAATAATCACCTAGGCTAAGAGTACTTAGCTCAGTAGTAAGAATATAAATATCTATGATGGAAATACGCGTTACTAAATTAAATAACTCTCACATTTGACTATTATCTTAGATAGGCAGTAGCATTCAGTTTTAATAAGGAACAAATTATTATGCCATTACTACACGAAATAGAGGAAACGTGGAATAATTTGAATATTCCTCGGTGTTATTTCGTTTATTTCGTAGTGTTTCGATGGCAGCAGCTGCCACGTCGTTTGTTCTTCCTTAGGTAATGGCACTATAGTTTTTTCATGCTATTTGATTTTCAGTATTTGTGCCTCCATAAAATCAAATTTTAAGTTACTAAATCTGATTTTCAACTCTCAACTCTAAACATCCATGAGTTCGTTGATGAAGGCTTCTGCAGCCGGTATCTATTACACGATGTTTTCTCGGGTAGTGTCGCATTGAACATATTTTCCTGCGGATATGTCCCCATGTCCACACGAAATGATGGCTCACCACCACATGTTGAGGTAAACGAGAATATGGAACTTAAATTGGCAATCAAATATAATAAATACAACAAATTAAATTAAATTAAATTCTGTAGACTCATGCAAATGAACACATAGACTAGCTTAGACTTATACTTAGAGTATAGCATAAGCGTAAACAAACACTTAAACTAGCTAAACGTCAACCAGCTACGCGCATGATTGGTCAAAACATATTGTCGTTACAGTTAAATAATTAATCCCCACAAAAATCTGTTTTAAGTGAAATTACAATAGTCAAGTCATATTAATAATTATCAAATATTAACTAATAAACTGCGTCTAAATTAAAGGATTAATGTAAAAGCATATACGTGTAAACAAGGGTTTCGAGAGTATTGAGCCAAAAACCAAGATATAAAAGTAGAGCACACGCGCCAAACAGAAAGTGAAGTTATACGTCAGAAGTTGAAATTAGGATCTGATTGGTCAGATTAAAATAACAGTACAAGAAAGAAGTAGGTAACCAGGAAGTTGCATATGTTTTTCAAAACTGGACATCCGTAGCAACAACCAACAATTTTAAGAGAGTCCAGTTACGGCGTTCGAGGCAACAGCCACGCTTTTCAATTATGTAAAACTTAATTAGTAAAAAGTAAATATAATTTGATATAATTAGTGTTAATTTATGCTAAGTAAGCAATAATACTAGTACATATGATTTTGCAGCAGTGAAACTGCATATATTAGTATTTATTCGTCGATTTTGCGAATATAAAAGGAAGGAGCTTCCCGGCCCGGTGAAGGCAAATTGCAGTTACAATATCAGCAAGAACAGGAAACAAACTTCCACAGTGACTATCGAGCGATAGCAGTTTGGAAACAACAGCAGAGCAGCAAGTGAGATAAATTTGAAGGTAGATAAATCCCAAGGCGTAGAAAAAGATACCAGTGAATGCAGTCAGCATTCCAGAGGCAGTGCAGCGATATCCCGCTAGATGACACGACCACCAGAACCCAACAGCAGTTTACTAGTTCGCGTACAAGTGTAATAGAAAGTGACAAGTTTTGCGGAAGTACATAAAAAAAGTATTAACATATTTACAACAAGGTAATAAACAATCTAAATTTGCTAATTTTAAGGACGGATTTTAAGGTCCCACGTAATTAGATTTTAAGTTAAGTGGGTTTTTCTCAGGATAGTAATAGGTTTTAAAATTTCGTTTCATATTAACAATATATCTTTTGTAATAAACATAATCATATGCAATCACGGTTTGTTCTTTCTTGTTCCGTAATTTTCAAGTGCATAATTTAAATACTACAATATAACTAATACAATTTTGAGAGTCACATAAATTTAACATTTTAATAAAGTTGCATATAGTTTAAATTCAATGATGATGCGTCGTTAAATTTCACTATCAACAAAGTTATTTAAAGAAATTTTATCAAAAAATTAATAAGCCTAATTGGACCCCCTCTGAGTCAGAGAGTGCTCATGCCTCTAAAGTGATCCTTCATTTAAATTAAAAATTTATGTTCATAGAATTGGCGTTCATAATAAAATTCAACAGGGTAGTAGTAAGAATAAGTATTCAATAAGCAAATTGATTATTACTTCTCTATCATAGTATTTCAAGATAATATCTCTATTTCAAAAATAAAATATATAGATCATAATATTAGAAATTGGTTCACCAATTTAAAAACATTACATAACATTTATCGCAATTTGGCTCACCAACGTGATTATATTTCTCAATACCATAGGCATCAATAGATTTCAAAATAATTTTGAAAAATTTGAGAAAATAGCTTAAAATAAACAAGAAAATGCAAGAAAATGTAAAGTATACCTACCTACAAATTGCATGTCATAAGCATAATGCAACAGACAAAGAACAGACGTGTGCAACATTTCGTCATGCATTAAATAAGGAAAGATGTATGACGCCTGACCAAGCTCTCATTGGTCAATCATGTTTATCATAATATCTAAATACCTTAACGCCAGAAAATTAAATACATCACTAGAACAGTTTCCACAAATGTTATTATTTATCTAACACATAAGTTACATAAACGCTAGATATTAACAAAAATATAAGAAAAATGCTTTTATAAAATTTGGCTTCCAAAAATAGCCTCGAAGAAGAATTCACATGCCAGGCGGGGTTCACGTAAGACAAAATGTTATTAGCCATTAAATTTAGTGTAAATAATATAAAGAGAATATCAGAATAGTGGTAAAGTGTTTTAAACAGAAATGTATTTGAAAAATATTTTTTCACGATTGGTCAGTACATTGTTGGTAGTGGAAGCATAACCAGATTTTGTTTTCATAACGATACTTCCGCAGAGATGTACACAATAAGGAAGATGTACACAATAAGGTCAATACCATTCGAAGAGATAGCTGAACGTTTAATGTTTGTAAGCATAAATAATAAGACATTTTAAAAAGAAACTAAAGTAAATTATACTAGTAGTGTATTAAAATATTAAATAAGTTATGATGTAATGTTGGATAGTAAAATTTGAAGAAGAATTTTATAAATAGTGGAATTATCATCGTGAGAAGTTATCGTACTGGATAACTTCTCACCTGGGTAATCTTTAGTGTGTTTTCAAGTTGTTCCATCGTATATCCTAGTAGGATAAAATACATCGTAATACAAGAAGAAGAAGTAAGAAGGAGGTTCCAGTCTTCCAGAGTGGCGAAAATAGGTGTATATTAAGCTTAAAGTAGCTTAACGTAAAAAGACGCAGATCCAGATTCCCGACGCTATTGCCGATCGAGAGCTACCGCATTCCGACGATAGGGGAGAGGTCCAGCATCATAGCGGTAGTGCGTCGTGCAGTGCAGTGCCTGAGTGTTTTGTTTGGGTTCATAACAAGGATTATTAAATAATTAAAAAGGTATTAACAATAATTAAAACTTTTTAATAATTATAAAGTTTTATTGTATTTCGATGTGTATTTATATACAGTATACACCCACTTAAAATTTGTTTTGTTGGTAGGCATTTTAAAAATCCCATGTATATTTTATGTAATTTAAGTTATGATAGGATGTCGTATGGTAATTTTAGTTTCTTCTTAATTTAAGAAAATTGATATCCTCACAAACTAAAATTTCTTATCATAAAAAAAATTTCTGTGCTGATCAATTTAAAACTTATCGTTTCCACCATAGATAAAATTTTAAAATAAAAAATGTATTTCATAATCAATAAATATTTTATAAAATTTAATTTTTATAAGCAAGATACTACTATTTTAAATCCTCCTTAGAGACTATTTAGATTTCATGCCAAAACATTAAAAAAATTAAAGATAACAAGTATTCTTTGATAGATGATAGAATCGAAAGTGTTGGCAAATAAATATTGTGGACTGGCGCCCATATTTATTTGTCCAGGAGCAAAATTAAACAAAGAAAAGTAAATAAATATTCATATTCTATATTATATTATTCTATCTTAGACATATTAAGTATAATATCACTTTATTAATAATAATTCTACATCGTAGAAGATCCGATTCTCATCGTAGATAGATTAATCCAACGTAGAAGATATTAATAATATCAGTAGTAAATTATTAAATCGTTAACATTTTACTTTATCCATTGGCTTAACCAACATATAGATGCAATATATAATACAATGTATATGGGTTAAATTGTAGAAATAGCCACAATCACAAAAAAAGAAAATAGTTATTGTAAAAACTAATTATAAAATGCAATACATTTCTGGACATAAAGTCATATTCATTCATCATTTTGTAAATTTACTTTTATTCGTTCAAAAGTTTGTTGTGTTGTTGTAATTTTAAAAATTACAGAGAAAATTAGGGAAGATACATCAGACAAATACCTACCCACAAATATATTAAAAATAAAAAAAATATTACGCTGGTCAACCCTTATAAAAACTCTCTCGTTAAATTTTTCCCACAAATGATTTCACTCCTGGAACTGTGTAGTTCCAGGAAACTTTAAGAGCTGACCTTCCTTGTATTGAACTGAGAATTTAAAATAAATTAACATCATTTCATTAAATAACATTGCAATGCTACAGCTCTCCTAATTTATATAGGGTGCCATACCTACCACGTATCTAACAGACTTAAGTTGTTATCAAATTTTTATTCTTGCCATGTCCTTTGGCCTTGGCATTAACATCACAACACGTTTATCCTCGTCGTAACCGTATAATGCACTTAATGACACCATTGCCTTAGCAATGTTAAAAATGCACTTTTTGCTTACTTTTACTATTATAATTAGCTCAATTACAGTATCTTTTTTATATCTAGCGGTTCAAATCGACTTGCAAGGTTATTATATATTAATTATCCACGCAAACAATAACTTTTATTGTCGCAAGAACGTTGCGAAATCAGTGAAATTAATTACAAAGATAACCTTAACGGCAACAAGTCTGTTCTACACTGTGGTTTCCGCTTCATTTATGCCGCCAACTTCCGGATCGACTATCAACTATTTACACACCGGCGTGAGAACACAGGACAGATGACTAACACGGCCAAGTCAAGGCCGTCTGTGATTTATGGCCGGCTGCGCCATCTCACTAAATGCACTTAAGCATAAGTAGGACTGGCGCACGAAGAAATTATGAAAATAAATTAAAAGGAACTGATGGTTTATCAGTTATTAATTTGAGATATGTTGCGTAAATTGACTTAATGTGTCCCATGTCACATACATTTAGTTAACCATGTTTTACTCTCGTAGGTATAGTAAATATTTAAAGAAACAAACGGGAATCTGAAGAAGTATATTTTCTCTGGTTCGGCTAATATTTGCTTATTAAATTTATTCTAGTCAATTTGTTTATCTTAGGAAATTTGTCTATCATTTTGGTTAGCTATATTTATATAAATCATATATTATAAATAGCAAACAAACGGTTTTACTATTTTCTCTTCTTGTCGTGACCTGCAACATAAAGTTTTTATTTTCTATATAAAATCAATGGCCTCAAGAGGTACGTTATTCATGGATATCTTGAACATTCAATCACCAAACCATGTTATTATAAGTTAAATTAACATATTAAATAATTTGGAAAAGTGTTCTGATCAAGTATACTTTAGCAACATCCGGTACCAACGAAAATACGCTTCAAGAGAAATGTCATCGGATTCATGGTTAATTTCTTAGAAAGTATAATTAGAAGTAGGGGTGGTTACATCAAGCTTTTAAGGCTCAGAACATTGTTAGGACAGGTCTGATTCCAATCAAATATCAAAGTGGTATTACTGGAAATCACAGTTTTTTAGCTTTCAAACAGCAGATGGAGTTTTAGTTGTCATGCTAATGGAGTGAATAAACATGGACATTCACGCATATTTCATGGACAACTATGATACTAACTTGAAGTATGCCTATGAGGATAGTTTGAGCAATATTTACATATTAAAAATATCTGGCCTCACAGAAATATAAATTTCACTAATTCCGTACAAAAAATCGAAATTACCTACCTTTAACTAGTACGGGTACATGTACGTTTCTAGGGCTCGCAAGCCACAGGAGGGTAGTCAATGCTCAATGGCATTGCCAATTAACCCCTACAAAAATCAAAACCTCTAATTTGATGAAATTGCTAGGCGTTAATTGCCATTGAGGGAGCAAGTTTTGTAATGAAAAACACATATCTAGTTTATCCAGTGGCGTCCTTTCACCATATTTAGATTTCAAGTACCTATGTAGATATAGGTATCCATTCAATTATCTATTCCTTGCAAAAGTCTTATATGGGCATGGGTTAAATGTATTAATTATTAATGTATTGTGAAATTTATGAAATTTAAATAAACACGAACTAAAATGAGAGATAATGGAAGAGTTTACTCACGCTATAAATATTAACATATATAAGTAAATTTCGGGCCACGACGGACACCTGCAGGGTCTGACTGATGACATCATATACGAAGGTGTAGACCTGGGTATAAACGGTCAGTTTATGTTTATATTTCATTTCAAAATTCAAAGAGGTGTCTACGTAATTTGTATGTGTTTATTGTTAATCTATATGTCGTTCGTTTTATGCAGACGGAGCTACATAACATATTAACTTATCAACATCACTATTATGTATGCTGTGTAAATCAGTGGCGGATCGCCAGGAGACGAAAGGGAGGTACCGTTTATATACGGTACCTCACTATACGGTACTATTTATAATTATTTTTTATTTCACATCAAATTTATAATTTAGGTAGGTACCTATAGGTCTCTATATTGAAAACGTAATATTGTATTATGTTTGTTTAATAAGTACTTATACAAAGAAATAAACAAAACAGAATAGTTGCGCTGTGAACGCCCTCTAAATAAACATCTTGTGCAATGCATAGCATAAGCTAGTGACGCAGATCGATATCAGTTGGTATTCCGATGCACTTCGTATCGTTGTTTGCGGGTGGTTGTCATGGCGGCCAATACGTGTGTAAACTACCGTGTGGGCGAAAAGGTGTCGTGGCCCTCGAGAGTCGCATCCCATCTCCTGCCTTTATATGAAACTGAGTGCGACGTTATAGAACAGTTATTTGTAATCTTTGTTTTGTATCAAACGTAGAAATATTGCCCATTTATATGATCCAGTTCGTATTTAATTAGAAACGCTATTTTCCAGAATAACAATTGAGGACAAAAAATGATTTTTTAAATTGCGAGAGACTTGTACCTGTGGAAAATAAAGGGGAGCTCAAAAGACAGTGTTAGCTTGAAAAACATTTCAGAATGAACGAGTTTCAGAAAGTTTCAGATTTAATGAGTTTCCGAAAGTTTCAGAATGAATGAATATTCGGAGTAGTAGTGGTAGTGTGAAAGTATTATACCGCAATATTGAGTTAGATCAGAGATTGGCAGTGCTTTATAAGAATATGGAGAACATTTTAATAGAGGTCTGTAAATTTATTTGCCCAATTTCCATGCACTAGTGTTTCGGTTAATCGAAGTATTTCGTATTTAAAAAGAATTGAAACTTACCTGCGTAACTCGATGAAAGAAGACAGTTACGAATTTACCAAATATTTATATCAAAAAAAGACCTTTTCATGCACTGCCGAACCATTTCGTCTATTTTCTTCGTATTTTTCTTTTTTTTGACAGGATGGATCCATTTCTACTCTCTGTAATTTTGTCATCATAATATTTAACGTAACAGCACTATTTTTTCAAATATACGTTAAAATATTTACAGGAAATCTCTTTATTTTATCAAATTATATATAATTATAATTATGATCGTATAGGGGAAAAAAAATTGACCCAAAATTTTTTTGGACGCAAACAAAATTTGGGATCAAGTTTTTGTTAGTCCAGGAGATAAAACCGAAACCAGGTCATGTAAGTTATTTTGATTAGCTGAACAGGCCAATTTTGCAATGGGAATAATTACCCATGTTCCTCCGGGATCTGTAACTCTATTGGATAATGCAAGTTACCACCCCAGACAGCTTGATCGAATCCCTACAACTGTCTGGCGCGAAGCCGAAATAACTGAATGGTTATGAAAAAGAAAAATTCTTTCCAAAAAACTGGTTAAAAGAACTTTTGCTAATGTTGATAAAGTGGCCAAAAAATACGTAATAGATGAAATGGCAAAGAATCGTCAAATCAACTATATCACGGTTACCACGTTATTACTCAAATTAATAGGGAGTTACCTCACTTGCTACGTTAAAGCAACCGTTACGGTATACATCACGTGACCTACTACGCTATTGGTAGTTTAACGTAGGTAGTAAATTAAGTTATCGCAAATAGAGTGTTACGTTATTTTGTTTAATTCATTTAGTCACCGTTAGAGGGCCACGTAGCACCAAAACGTGAAAACGACTTAATCTGTGGATTTTATAACCTACAATTTTTGTGTTTCTGCTGTCATCAGCTCTTCGCTTATTTTTAAAATTTGAGATATGATGGATGACTTTTGACGAGTAGCAGTATTGGGCGAATTTAATTTGGAAGAAATTGAATACGGAATTTTGTATAATATTGCGCCGGAAAATAACATACAACGAAGAAATCGTGCTGTATTGTAGGCTAAATTTAAATGAGCTGACCGATGAAGAAGTCCGTTTGTACTTTAGATTTAATACAGAGCACCTCCAAAGATTGGCGACAGCATTGGGAATTCCTAAT
Source organism: Tetropium fuscum (assembly GCA_964058915.1). NCBI lineage: Eukaryota > Metazoa > Arthropoda > Insecta > Coleoptera > Cerambycidae > Tetropium > Tetropium fuscum. Next base: position 13,816 of record CAXKVY010000777.1, on the reverse strand, counting down.
GAGAGTAATGACGGACCTGAATAACCGGTACGATAAACCCACCGCTAAATAGCCTAAAATGTCGTAGCCCGCTATCTGTTTAGCGGTACGTAAAGTTCTGCGCTTGCGCATTTTACAATTCACTAACGTTAGCGTACCCGATATTTTAACGGAACAAGTGCGATAACTCCCTAATATTTAATTGGTATGGGCACAGCTTAAAGGCGACGTGGTCTGGAATAATACTACCTTTAAATTAAACGACGTCAAGGCTTTGTTAACTAATTTCGTGAAACTAGTGACTGCAGATAAATGGCAAAGTTGTATAAATTACGTAGTAAAAGAAGAAGATATCATGTGGGAACTCACATAGCTACTCACATAGATACTCACATAGCCATGACATAGCTATAAAACCAATCATTATTAATATAGGAGCCGAAGATTGTTCGTCAGAATCTTTAAAAGAAGAACTAATTTTACTAAACTGATTTTACACATTTATTCTGTTTAGTTATACAATATTTATTTATATGTCGTATTTTTTATACTTTACAATGAACTAAATCACATATCTCTAGAAAAATAAATAATTAAAAGTATTTTTCTGATACTTTTATTACACTACGTAAAAACCCTTAATGTGTATTGAAATTAAATTCTTTACAACAAGCATTTCCATTTAATGAGTTTTATAACAAATCTTTCATTTCCAAACAGAGTATAACACTATAGTAAGATATATCAGCATCCCAGTTAACAAGTAGCAGTAGCAAGAATAATGTCCTAAACAGGTATGACATTAAGATTTTCTTGACATGCAGTTTCTTGTGTTTTAATAACATTCTGGTAGCCTTAGTTGTGTTTTCATGTGGAGAAAAGATCCTTAATTACGAGCGTAGTTACTAATGATGATTACTTTACTTTGAACAATTAACTTAACCGCTCTTGCTCCTTCTTCCGCAAAATGAGGTACTTAATTGGCGGAATGTTATGTGGTTTGCAAAATTAAAGCAATGAAATTTTTTATGACAGTAAATAAATAATATTTTATATCCATATGTACAGGGTATAACAGTTTGATTTTTAACTGGATAATTTCGAGGTCATAAATATAGTACAAAATACAAAAATAAGTGTAATTTAATATACACACAGAATATATAGGTACAGGAAAATATCTGAATTCAAAAAGTTAATGCCGCACAAGTTACAGGTAGAAAAAGGCTATTAATATCATAATTCAACACTACTGTGATGCATATGTAAGACTTTATTTACAAGAAAATATGTACTCGTATATGTAAATTCATGACCAAATACCATTCCAAATTATTGATCAAGTCTTCGAAAAAAGACAAAAAACTAAGAAATTGGAAAATTTGTTACAGGGCACAAATTTTGAAATTTCTTAGTTTTTCTTAGTTAACAGCTATTGTTGCTTTATTGTAAACTCAGTTCTGCTTACAATAAAATCGAAAACAGATTTATTTCAGAAAAATGCGTCAAGAATACACATTTCCCAGTACCAAAGAGCCATCTGATTACCGTATTCTGCGGGACCATTAGCTACTAGTTGAGCCGAAGAGCAAAAGTGAAGCAGTGAAAAATAATGTGTCGATTACGTCGATGATAAAGTGTTACTAACTTATATAGTATAAGAGCATATGAACATAGTATAAAATAGTAAATCTCACATCAGGCTAGACCGAGTGGTATCTCTAACCACACCATTCCTGGGTTAGACATTTTGTATCGCCTAGGAATCTTCCCCTCTCCTGGGTTGGGTATTTTGTATTGCCCAGAAATACCTCTATTCCTAGGTTAGGGTTAGGGTTAGATCACTTTACTGCTTTAAGTACTATTGCTTTAGTGTCGCTATTATCCGCTATTGTTATAACCACTATCACCCGCTACGGCTAAAACTACTAAAACTGCTACTGCTATTTTGTCGTTTTCAACTACTGATCTAACCGCTATTATATTCGTTACTGCTATAAAACCGCCATTATGCGTGCCTGCCTTGTAGGCTACCACACAGCCGTTGACATGATAGTATCGCTCACACAGAACATAATGAGGTAAGGAGACTGTCAAATGTATGTAACTAGATATACTTAGGATAAACGTTGAAACTAGATGTAATAAAGAAGGTATATATTACTAGAATGTAGTGCTTCATTTCCCTGTGAATGACGTGGGTCCTCTACGTACCGTCTTCTCCATTGTAGTTATCTAAGTAGGGTACTACAGTACTGCCTGTTGGCAAAAAGTGGGGCCTGTACACGATAAAGCACAGGCTGGCGCCCGGGAAAACACCCCAACCGCGGTAAGAGCATCACAATATGATATAAGAATATTATTATCAATTGTAGAAAATGTCGCTGATGCATTAAACTGATGATGATCCAGACCGCCACAGGCAAATAACGAAAAAGTAAGAGAGTAATCAAAAACGTAATTCATATAAATGTATAAACGTATTTCGTTTATAATTAAAGTTGGGGTTGTTAGGTAATAATATTATATGTACCCATTATTCCAACTACCAGAACTGTAGTGCTTTGCCCAGCAGTAGACCATCAGGTCATGATGAAAATTTATTATTTCAATATGAAGGATTGAACACAAAATTCAATAAATATGAAACAAAAATTTCATAATTAATGTACTACGATGGTAATTGTGCTAAATATTAGTTTTCGAACATAGAACTGTTGCAATAGAATTTTTCAGGTACGTATGTTCGGGTACCTAAATAAAATATAAATTAATATTCATATATGTTTCATATTGCTTTATATCTACTTCCTACTAACCTGATGATATTTAATATAATGGTCTGAGTGAACCAAACTTTCTGTTTATTTAAATAACAATTTTCTACCTAACTGTTCATAATTTTTTTTGGGATCTACTGAGAATCTCCTTCATAAATTAAGCGGTATTATTTTATAGTATTAATGCAATAAAAAAGCGAAATCTTAAACCTACGTCAAACTCCCGATAAAAATATATAATGGGTAAAGCAGTGCTTCTCAACATTTGTTTCGCTTTAGAACATTGAAAGGGCAGATTGCTCCTTAGATAGTCCTTCTTATAAAAGTACAAACAATGAATGGAATGGTATTTATTTATGTTCGTAATATAGACTGGGAGTTAGAAGGAAGAGGGTATGTAAAATGTCAGTATCACATTGTGTCAGTCGATTTTGGCTGAGAATAGCTCATTCAAGATTAATAATCCGGATCTTGCCGGTACCTTTTCTGGTCCAATTTGTATCTCCATTCCTATTATCTATAAAACAAATCGATGGATTATGCTCGAGAGTAATTTTAATAATTATTTAAGTCATAATTCATAGGATTTTCTTATTATAAAGCTGATGATAGGTTAGACAAAAGACAAAAATAATATTAATCAAAATCATTTATTATTAATAAAAGAATTGTAACAGGAAACAGAAAATTCAAATAGAAAAATACTGATCAATAATTGATGAGGATCAACATAGATAAACAGCTCAACCTACATCGCCGTATCTTCAAAAATAAGAGATGCAAGGAAAATAAAAATATGTCACATATTCTATCCGTATGCATATATCCATAAAACCAAAAGATTTATGGCTCTGATGCTTCTGATATTTATCAGTTGTTGATCAGTATACATAAAAGCAATACAAATAAAGTAATTTATATTTAGGTAATCATTATTTATACATTTGCACAATTAAGTACAAGATGATTCTGACTTTTGGCAACTGCAAATCATTGTTGGGAAATTGGTTGTACATTTATAATGCTGAAACAACGACTCTGACAAAGGTGGCTTTGTCATTTGTCGTGGCCGTAAGTCACCATTGTGCTCAACATTTTTCTTGTCAGTGTAAGCATAATTTTTTTATGTTGGCAGCTGAGAAAAAAAATTGTAGATATATAAGAGCTTCCAGATAACAGTAATTGTTGGAATGGGGTTCGTCCTGGTATTGAGTTCTTCAATGATCGATAGAAGTTGTTCACCGATTGATTATATAAAATCCTGAGCAAAGTATCAAATTGGTGCTAATTCTGAGTTGATGTTAGTAAATAGCTACTGTTAACATAACTATATGTTGAAGGCTCCATATCTGCTTTGAAATGAAGAATTTCTTAACCATCTTCAAATCATACTCACACTGCCCTGCGGTAGGTTTCAGTTTAACGAGATTTATTTCGTTACCGATCGTATTTGTTTCTTGATATAATATGGCCATTGCTATTATATGGGTAGTCTTTCCGGCTTAATGTTTTTTCTTTGAAATCGTTGACACCCATAGCCCCATGACGAAATGATGATGATTTTTTTACGACATTCTTAGGAACAAGCATTTTATTCTGCATGTTATTTAACCCGTACGCCGTACGACCAGAACCCATAAATGCATTGCTCTTGAACGGCGAGGACATTCCTGATATGGTATTAATGATTTTTACATTCACTTTAATTGTAACTTGTACTCAAAGCATATAAAGGTTGTAATAAATATTTAACTTAACTGTTTAATTCTTTTTAAAAACAACTGTTAACGGTCAAAATGTTCACTGGCGCAGTCGGTAGGACAGGTGAAGATTCTGCATCGTGCAATAAGCCCACAAATTCATAACGAATGAAGATCAAGAAAGAAAAGGAATCGCAGAGCTAGTAGTGAGATACGGCAATCACAGAGCTGATTGGTCTACTACGATCGATGAAACTTTGCTCGAGAAATCCAGCTCTAATGAAGATATTTTATATGTGAGTAAAATTTTTTGTTCATGTCAGAGTCTTCAACTCAAGTTAATTCCCTCAGTGATAGTAATGAGAACGTTGAGTTGGATTTAAGTTCGTTGTTTGCAAATCTTTTTGTAACCTAATCAGATACACACGCATCGAGCGCAAGTACTGAAAACAGGTTCAACAAATTATTCTAAACAGAAAAAGCATAGTATTTCACAACTCCAAGCTTCGATACGAAAAACCTAAATATAATTGCACCATTAGATACAAGCGTATTATCCAATTTTCTAAAAGTGTCTCAAACATTTTTGAATATATATTGGAATCCTGAATATCAAGGATGTGTTCAAAACGTATTACTTTTTGAAGGCATTAAAACTGGATTAATAGGTAGGGCGCATGAAGTAGTTTCAATGCATGTAGCCGATTCATGAGCTGACATAAAGAAAGTATTAACACAAAATTTTGGTGGTCATCGCGACATAAATAGTTTGAATAGAGATTTGGTTAATCTAAGACAATATCATGAAAATCCGCAACAATTTTATGAAAAGGTTATTCATGTCAGTATTAAATGTTATTTGTAATCTTACTGATATTCATAATGATGGTAATAATATCAGAACTACTAAGAAAAATTTCTTTAAACAACAAGCATTAATAACATTTTTGGCAGGTTTAAGAGAACCTTACCTACCTAGTACATAGTACCTAGGTACCCATACCTAGTATCTAGGTACTAGGTATAATTAGGGCAATGTGACCAAAAACATTGGCAGATGCAATATATTATATTGAAGAAGAAAACAATATTCGATATTTACAAAAATTATACAACCCGAATTTGTTAATTTTTTTATTATTTGTTACAAACAAATGTCCCCTGCAATGTGGATATGAAAGCACAAATGGGTCAGAGGGTATGCATTCCGGTACACATTGATAAAGGATACATTCTGATGCCTCAGCAGAAAATTCAGCACTTGAGATAATGCATTGTCTTACTTAAGGAAACGGAGTTTATGCGAGGGCGGAACTGTAAAGAAGCAAGAAAATGATATCAGCTTCAGAAAGAATGAGCCATTGAAAGTAAAAGAAATAGATCTTAATGACTTCATTCTTCATATTCAACCTCTAACGTTTATAAATCAAATTAAGCATCAAATAAAAACAATAGATGAAATCCCGGTATATACGAAAAGTTACCTATCGATACCCTTTTGTTCAGAAACCTGAGATAGAAACAAATTAACTCTATGTTTGAACGAGTTATTATAAGACAGTGGTCCTCATCTATTTGGATAGTTCCAAAGAAAGCTGATGCTTGGGGTAAAAAGAAATGGAGAATTGTTGTAGATTATAGGAAAGTAAATAAAAAAAACAGTAGATAATTCCTAATATAAGCGATTCCTAATAGCGATTTTCTTGACACACTTGGGAAGTGCCAATACTTTTCAACATTAGATTTAGTTAGCGGATACTAAAGAGACCATGGCATCTGTAGATGTTTCGAAAACCGCTTTTAACGTAGAAAAGGGACATTACGAATGTGTTAGACTTCCAATGGGTAATGGATTTAAATGAACAATAAAAGGTTTACAAAATGATATATGGATTCCGGAACATATTATCAACTTCATCAAACATCAAAGAAAAGTTTTCTAACGTTTACGAGAAGTTTAATTTCTGGGTCATATTGTTACGACAGATGCAGTTAAACCAAACCCGGATAACATTGGTAAGGTATTTTAAATTATCCAATCCCTAAGACTATAAAAGAATTTAAAAGATTCTTAGATTTATTAGGTTATTACCGAAAGTTTATGAAAAATTTCTTTCTACTTTTTCATTTGAACATCTGGCGGAGTACCATTCTACCGAGTACAAGATTCTTTGTTCCCCACTGCCACGAGAAGTAACAATATTCTAGTTGTTATTAATAGAAGTGAAGATATATCAGTCACCGTATTTTGCCTTCATCTTCTCCTTAATGGTTTTGATGTGAGGTTGTGGACCTGCATTTTGTTGTAGCAGCTCTCTGAATGAGAATTGACAATCATCACTTCCTTCGATGTAACGGTAAATATCCCCACAAGAAGTGAATGTGTCCCACAAAACAAACAGTTAGGTACTTCTGTAGTTGAATGATGGTTGGGCTGATCGTAACATTGGACCAATACCTGATGTAGATGGTACACCTTTGTCACCTCAGACCTTATAGTTTGAGGCCTGGTATACGATTGTCTGCAATTTACAATAACAAACCTTCCTGTTGACGGAAAAATTCACTTTTACCGTCATTTCGTATGTCGCTCGCTTTTACCAGCCCTCTGATCCCTTTCATATGTGTAACATAGGATGCTTACAAGAATTTAATACAGTTTTTGTAAACAGTTTGTTTTCGCTTATCTCATTTGTAATGAGCAAAAATACCAAAAGACAACGAAAAAATGAACAACAGAAAGGAAAAAACCTGGTTTTTCATACTTTTAGAATTTTCAACGTATCTTATACCCTTAACTACTACTACTACTAGTGAAAAAATAAATAGAACCTTTTTAGTAGACAATTTAATTTTCTTTATTTTGCATGGGATGACTATTTCGTTAGAATGCTCAGTTTTCGAAATAATAACGAAACACTTACGAGTCGGCCTTTTTCACCCCCTCCCGCCTGATGCACGAGGTCCGCGGCTGGGGACTTTTGATATGTTACTCCTAAGGGTCAACCCTACAACTTAAAATAATAATCCACATTGCACTATTTATGTCCGAATTGGGGGATTTTTCGTTTCCTGGCCTATTAATATTTGATTCATTTTTGATACAGGTTGATTTCTATTGTTTAATGGTTCTTCCAGATTCATTAGTACGCTGCTTTTATTAATCCTTAACTTTTTAAATTCAATGTCGCCCAGTTCAATAATAAATAGATAATTCCGAGGTCTCACAGCCTTCAGTCTTCTTGGCACATCGACATAATCTTCACTAACTGAAGATGATGACGCTAAACGGCGAAAATCAAAACCGACTTGATCCATGTCACTTATTTGGTAACCAAATTCCGGCTATTAACTTTAACTGACTGCTAATATCTTACCAACGATGGAGAATATCAAATGTGAAGTTAAACAGAGCTGTCAACTATTAACCCAATTGTTATCTACTTAACTGATGTTGGAGAATACGGGTGTTAGCGATTGAGTAGGGTATTATAGTAAATAAGTTAAAAATAGCTTTAGTTTCCTTACATACATAAATAAGTAATTAAATAAATACTTTAAGCTATTGCGTTAGACTGGTGTAAATGTGATAATTTTATTATTGAAAGTAGTTTTTATAGGCAGAAAAATAATATTCTAAGGCAGGCAGGGCGGTTGAGAAACACTGGTCTAAAGAGTAAATTTGATTTATTAACAAACAAATATATACATCACACGAACCGTAAATAATTTATATCCTATAATAGTTACTTTACGGATGTTACTAAATTTAGAGATTTTCAGCCTACAGCTACGAGATAGACTGCATCTCATTTGCATACCCCCATACTTCGATTTAATCCGCTTTTTATTAAAATCATGTCAAGTTAATTAACTATTTTTCACCGTTGCTAAGCAACGCTGTGCATTTTTATACTTTTGTAAATAAATTACATCCTCTTCGCTTTGCTATGGTTATTGGAACATGCAGGAAAATAATCTGGTTTTTATCATATATGCCCATACTTACATCTAGAACGCGTTGGTAGCTACGTCCGAGAATACAGTTCGTTCAATAATATTATAACCATTAAATTAAAATAGGATAATACCTACTTGTTAGGTTGCAGAAATAATAACTAAGCTTTATGCAAGATATTTACGCCTTTCACTAATTTTTAATTTTTAATTTAAGCCTTTCACTAATTGTTTACCATTTACTGCTATCACAAAAAATTACCACAAACATGGTGCCATGGGTGCCATCAAACCCCTGCTAAGTCAACGTGAATTCAAGATGAATTGAGTGACACAAACTCCGTACGAATAGGCGTGGATAAAGACGGGATTAGCCTGATATAGCATACGGGCTGAGTACAAAGTATAAGTGAGTTAAGCGGGGTAAAGGGGCGTACGTAAAATATATCCTTTTTTGGTTTTCGCTTATATCTCAGGAACGATGCGGTCTAGCGATAGGTGACTCTACATTTAAATCACAAATTTAAATCTAAATATAACTCCGATAATTTTTTTGCTATATCTGTTTATAAGTATATAAGTATATATAATATGTATATAAGTCCTGTATATAAGTTTCCGAGTCATCAGCACTAAAATAAAAATTCGCTAATTATGAAAAAAAAACTCACTTTTTTTGCCTTATTTAACTTTGACTTATTTGACTTTTTTTGCCTGTCGGACCATGAAATTTCCTTTCCCCGCATTATATCAGCTTTAATTCTATATAGAATGCCTTATCGCTAGGACGCAAAGAAGTCATTGGGTCATTAGTAGTCAAAGGCACGTAGAAGTAGCTTCTACGTGCCCCCTGCATCAAGCTCTAATCTTATCTAACCAAATAAGAAAGAAAGACGTTACACAAAATTTTATTTTTCAAAATTAGCGAAATTGATCACGGATATCTCGGAAGTATGGGAGATAGCGAAAAAATTAATGGAAATAATCTTAAAGCGCATTTTGTCAGCTTTAATTTATATACAAGGGCTTGATAGCTAGGATGCACAGTTTCCAAGATAGTATTGATAAACCGAAAAAGGGTATCTTCTCGTACATCCCAGTTTAACTCCTAGGGATGGGAGCTTTTATGGGTAGCATATGGGTAGAATATGGGTATTTTAATATGTTTACCTCCTAACTATTCCAAATAAAGACCAACAGACAAGAATGTGTTCCTTCCATTTGCCTCTATACCTTTTGAGAATTCATTGTTGTCGATATTTTTCATGGAGGTGTCAGTTCTTATCAAAATTGTACAAAAAAGGTACTTGGTGATATGTTGTAAGAATACTGTTTATTTTTCGTATTCCCTTCTTGTTTGATTTCTTTTTGTGGTGTATGTATTATCTCCATACTTATTATGAATAGCAGTAAAAATAAAAATATGGTACGCCACCACCTACACAAGTCTCTCACTTCACGGCTATCCATTGTGGTTAGAATAATGGCGTAGAAATATTATTATGACAACAGTTTTCACTACCGAGGTCACTGGATCCTACATCATATGCCATGGGGCTGGAAGTCAGTGGAAAATGTTCTCATAGGAATGATCTCCCATGATCGAATTCCAACGGTATGGGCATTTCGTATTCTTGAAATTGGTGGATACTTTCCTCGGAGGAATGAGAATAAACGCATGTTGTAACTACATACTTGGTGTTTTGACAGCAATTTGCCCATGTAGAATAATTATGTGACGTTTTATTCCGAGTATGGGAGACCGAGGCTTGTTGTTTCTAGTTTTAAGATTTTTTTTAAATTAAAGAAGAACCATTTTGTGGATATTCTGTGCGTCAGTAACATGATTCCTGCTTTGGAAATGCTATCTAAAAACTATAAGGCTGTAAGTTTATTCACAGTGTCATTTTTGATTTTTTTAATGCCTAAAAACGTGACAGCTTATCATTTGCCGGGGTTGGATATCACATTACTTGATTGTCACTTGTATATTAGATGATAAATGAGTTATAAAATTATACTTTTAAAAATATATATTAAGTCAAAATGTTTATATTCAAAACCAACGAAACAAAATCTATGGAATAAGTACGTATTTTAGCTAAAAATTTTAGAATAGCTTATTTTTAGAATCAGTCCCTAGTGCAGTTATGACAAATGTAAAGTTTTTCTCCACTAGTGCATGCATCGTCAGACCAACCACTATACGATCTGTATTGAATCCACTTTTCTCTCAGCGCACTGCTGGAAAATGGTTCAAGACAAACAAAACAAAAACATTCTTCTTAATCACTTTCACTATCCGCTTTGGCAGGTTTTAAAATTTTTCAGTTTTTCAATTTGGTAGTTTTTCAATGTTTTTCGATTGATCTTTCTCCTTAATCAAAAACGTTATTTCCACTGTTTCCTTTTTTAAAATTTTATTGTTCAGGCGTTTATTTCTCTCTTCCTCTAATTGTCTTCTACTGGGGTGTCAGTATATATTGCAGTTTCTCGTATACGTCTGCTAACTTGATTTGTTTTTCTTGCCGATGACTTTAGATAGAGTCTCAGATTTTCCGGAGCTACTTAATTTGAAATAATTTATAGTATTTCTGTTTAACTACACACAACAGCATAACACAATTTTGAGGTTTAGGTTAAATAAATCCAATGACAAATTCCAAATCAAATGGAAATAATATTGTGAATCCACTAATTTTTAGTGGAAAATATCCTTACAAGATGATTCAAGAATACAATTAACGTTTCTCCATGGGGAAGCAGCCATGTTTCTCATTCGAAGAGATTGAAGAATTGGCCCCTTGAGCAGACGTAGTGATCGTATCTCCTAGAACAGCTATCAACCCTAAACCAGCAGAATGACCTTAAGGACCTGGAGAGGTCGAGGAGAAGAACTCGATATTTCCTATACAATACTCTTTCACAGACGAAATTATTTATCGATTTAGGTCATTTAGCGACCTAGACACCTTTCCTCGCCGGGCAATAAATATAGGGCAAGTAAACCACTGTAAATAAGTGTATTAAAAATATTCCAATTTTTTAGTGCATGAGAACATGATTTTAATTGTCGGGACACAAATTGTAAAGGTTAAAAGCACGTACTTTATTTGGGCGTGATTTTGCTAAACTGTGTGAGGCCTAAAATATTCTATTAACTTTAAGAGGTCGGGCATGTCTCGGTAAACCGTTACAAAATCCGTAGTTGTCAGTCTAACACTGTTGTAATGTCGAACATTACAATGGACTTCTTTAATAGTATAAATTTCATTGGACGTATTTAATGAATAAATTAGATTATTGTGTCAAAGAGTATTAAGCCTATCTAGTCACTTTCGTTAGTTGCATTAGAACTCAGGTTGTTCCATATAATATATGACGTAATTCTTATTGAGCTTAAAGTAAGCAAATTTAATCCTTACTATTAGCAACATGAAGCCAGCATCAAAAGAATTTTCATTATATTATTTACACAATTATGGCTGTAGGAGTTAGTCTTTAGGACAGCAAATTATATTTTATATATGAATATTTTTTTAATAATGTCTCACGTTGGAGATAATTGAGAAAATTTAAAAAGTATAAATATTATATAAGTATGGATAAGTTTTTATATATAAGTTATGCAGTTAAAGCACAGAGTAATTGTCCTTTTTTTTGAACATATCAAACATTTCCTTAAACTTCCGGTTTAAGCGGAAGTGACGCAAACTTTGTTATTTTAAATGGTACCCTGTATAGTGGTATAGTGTGCCGTGATATCGAAATACTTCTGGTACGCAACTTTGTGTCTCATATTTTTTTTGGGCATAATCAGTAGCTGAACAGGCTAACTAGATCTTTCTTATTTAACAGAAAAAATCTCTAAACAACCAACGATATTATAAAAACTAAGATAGGAACTCCATTTTTTTATTTGACCTACTTAAGAAATACTTATTTATCTTTTATTTTCGGTCATTACAATTGCTGTACCTATCCCATTTTGCTTTCTTCATTAAAATTAGTATCGATAATTATTGCATAGTAATGAACATTGTTACTACCTACTGTAACAAAAATATTTAGTTAGGCAGGCGGTGGAAATAAAATAAAAGAAGGTAAAAGGAATTATTTAATAAATAGAAACATTTGAAAAAAATAATGGAAAACCATTACACTAAGGAATACATTTTTATATCGAAGGAATGAAATTCAAATAAAAGATTTACTGAAACACTAAATACAAAAAATATTTTTTACTCTAGGTGCTCACAATGTTGTCCGTTGTTATCTTTGCACAATCGAGTTTTTGTGACGGTAGCTCTAAGCATGTTATCTAACTGTAATTCAGTAATCCCATTAATGGCTCTTCTGACTCTCATTTCCATGTCTTCTCGGTTTGTTGGTGAAGTCCTATAAACTTTTTCCTTGAGGTGGCCCCATATGAAAAAATCGAGCGGCGTAAGGTCCGGTGACCTTGCAGGCCATCTTACGGGTCCATTTGTTACTTCCAAACCTTTCATTTAGGTAATTCACCACTACACTGCAGTTATGTGGTGGAGCCCCATCCTGTTGAAACATTATTGGGTCAACATTAAGTGGCAGTTCTTCCAAAAAATCTTCCATCTGGTTTTGCAAAAATTCCAAATATCTTTCTCCATTTAATGGTCCGTCAAAAATTATTGGTCCAATAATTCTTCTGCCAATTACCCCCAACCATACATTAAAACTAAATCGCTCCTGATATGCACTTTCTTTCATAATTCTGGGATTTTCCTGGGCCCAATAACGAGTGTTGTTACGATTGAATAATCCCAAATTAGTAAACCTGCATTCGTCGGAAAATAAAATTTGTTTATGAAAATTATTGTCCACATTGTGTCTATTGAAAAACCAATTACAATAGCCAATCTTCTTTGAAAATCATTTTCGTATTTTGTTTCCTCAAAATCCGTCGAGCTGATTCCCGATTTACACCGGTTCATCGATTTACATTTGGTTCTCTTCTGAATTGCTTTTCAACTCTTCAAAATAGTTGTACGGTGGATGATTTTTTTCGGGAAATCTTTCTTCATATAACTGAGCAGCCTGTCTGCTATTTTTTTTACATTCGCCATAGATTACTAATAGCATATCTACTTTTTCATTTCTTGAATACATGATAAAAATACTATTTAAAACGCGCTAACTTAGGTATAATTTAACAATAAATACTTAAATCGTTATCAAGTAAACAATTAATTCTTAATTGTCAAACCAAAATGACGCATCTTTTTTCATTTTATTTTGTTTCCATGGCCTGCCTAACTAAATATTTTTGTTACAGTAGGTAGTAACAATGTTCATTACTATGCAATAATTATCGATACTAATTTTAATGAAGAAAGCAAAATGGGATAGGTACAGCAATTGTAA